>LPNX010198709.1:41413-65268 GCA_001517045.1 Pseudotsuga menziesii | reverse complement strand
AAAACAGTGGAGGGAAGCTCCCGGAACAGGAAGCCCTAATTTTCTGATTTCTTCTACAGAAATTCCTTTTACTGTTTCTGTGATATCTCCGAAATTACTGATCCTATGTGACTAAAATTTCTCACTGAGGTAACCTCGCATGCCCCTGATCCAACACTACAGGTTTAATCAGAATTTGTTTCACCATTTTGGATTTATGATCCTTTTCCCAAGGTGACCTGTTACAGGACTATTCAGAACAGTGAGGTTGTACGGCATGCCACGTGTCACTGGTTCATTTTCTGAGTTTGACCTTCGGACCACAGAATGTACAGTCCATGCCCTTTCTGGAACAACTTCAGGAATTCCATTTGGACCTCTGTAGCCCAAGATATTTCAGATCTCCCCAGGTGTCCTGTTTAGGGATGAATTCTAGAAGAGGCTGGAACCCTAACGTGGAGAGATCATATCTCCCAGAATATAGCGAATCAGAGGCTGATATGTTTACACAGTGTTCATCAGGATTGTTTCTTCGTCCCTTGCAATTTTTAGCTTCTGAACCTTCGCCAATATTGGAATATAACGACTGTACCAAAACTTAGCAGTTTCAGTATTTAGGGTTTCTCTAGCTAGGGGTCAAACTAGGGTTTGACTTTCCCAGAGATTTACCCAACCAAATTTCTTGATCTAGGTCTCTAAAATTCGGTTTTGATGAGGAGAAAAATCCTATGTAGGTCTCACTCAAAAATTCCTCCTCTGTAGAAAGCCCTAATTTCCACATCGAAACTGAAAATGCTTGAAATTGAATTCCGCATCGATAGAAAGATGCTCCCTTCAATGGAGAGTCATCCTAGCATACTTGTGCTGAAAAAATGTGGAGGAAGATCCAAAAAATAGGAAGCCCTAGTTTCTGTAGCTGTACAATGTCTTCTTCTCAGGTTAGCTCTGATTCCATTTTAGTTTTTCAACATTTAAGCTAGCATTATAACAAGATCTTTTCACTGAGAGAATAACAAGCACAACAATCACATAAGCACATCACAAGAGACAAGAGACACAAAGATTTTTAGGAGGGGAAACCATAAATGGAGAAAACCCCTCAACTTCCTCTAAGATAGTATCACCACAAGATGTGATCCCAAAACAGTAAGATGACCTCCCTTCACAATAGCAGCCTTCTGTCTTCTGTTAAGCACAATAATTTCCTTCTCCAAAAGTGCGCCACACTTGAGAGAGCAAGAGAGCTAAGTCACAAGTGATAAATAGAGAGACTCTCACTCTCTATTTATATTCTTCCATTGACTTGAAGTGCACTCAACCTAATAATTACTACTCGAGCCTACACCTTAATTAGTGTATAATAACTCAAGTGCCCCTAAACAGTGGGGACTTACCCAATGACTTGATATGACTTGTTTACATTATAATCCTCCCGATCGGAACATCGGGGCATGGCCACATGACTCAAATACATAATAGAAACATCCCGGAATAAACATCGGGTTACAATAATATAAAATACATAGAAGAATACATTCCGAAGTTACATATACATCAACAAAACACAAACAGGGAAGCCAATTGAAGTCAAAATGGTTTTTTTTTCTAGATCTTGGTATCTTTGAAAAGCAATATTCCAGGGATTGGTTGCCACATCATCAAGATCGATTCTGTTATGTACCAAATCGAAGCCCACCAAGCCTTGGGAGGCTGACTCCACTTCACCAACTATCAACACGAGAAAGGGGACCAACACATTATCATTTCCTTGTTTTGAGGGATCTTTCCCTATCTTTGTGTATTTGTTGTTCTAGTTACTATTTTTATTATAGCAGATCCATGTTTTGAGGATCTGAAGACTATTTGTAAAGGATATAAAGCCTAAGAACTCAGACTGAGAGAGGGGTTCAATCTTGGAGAAAATTTGGCCTATGTACTGATTGGTTATCTTAATACAATCACAGTCTTCTTTTGCTGCTATTATCAGACTTTTCCTCTATCTTTCTCTTCTATACTCTGTTTAAGTTTAGCTCAGCTTTATGCTCATGAACTTGAATGAAGGAATCCTTTAATATTTAGTATGACCCTGCATTCAAATGTACTTGGTTATCTTTGACCCTGCATTCCATGTACTTGGTTATCTAAATAGTATTCTTCATACCACTCACTGTTATATTGCATCTGATTGATAGCTTCTAAAAGCACTGGCTCATTAAGATGTTCTAATAAGTTAATCTCTTCATTGTGCTTTCTTAGTATCCCATTGATCCACCTACTGAAAAACATTCATTTCTTAAGTTACCAGGCATACTTATCCATAACCACTAAGTAGTTTCCTGGAGTGATAACAAATTGGTGCCATTTCCGGGGAGCGAGTTGAGAAGCTGATCTTCCTGGGAGACGACATAGATATACTCTTTGATGGTAGACAAGGGGTAGACACTTATTGGTTATAATCATCTATCTGGCGACTCCATGAAGGATGAACTCATTGGCGACTCCATTGTTCAGACTGTGTTGGTGACTCCACTGGTATGACATGAACAGAATCTTAGCCAAAAGGTATGCATTCTGTGATTTTTCAAGCATTGCTGGTTTCCCTAATCAAGTACCTACTAGAGATGAATGGGAGAACAGTATTCCTAGATTTCGAGGACAAGAGTGGGAAGTGCCAGCTGAACATCTGCTGGAATTTCATGACTATATGCATCGGTTGCAGATAGTGCATGAGAATGTTCAGATCCGACTTTTCTGTTTTTCATTAGAGGGGATTGCTCTTCACTGGTGTCAGTCTCTTCCAAGAGCAAGTATCAGCTCTTTGGCTGAATTTCATGCTGCTTTCCATTTGTTTTGCAAAACAAAATTTTCAACTGATCTTCTTTATCCAGAATGTTGTCATGAGTTTAGTTTATTGTATAAAGATCCTGACACTCATGAAGAATATGTTGCTGTAGAGGATACTATTCATCATGATCAAGAGATCAATGATTCACCCCATGGTAACCTTAGTGATGCTTTTGACATCATTTCAAATGAACCTAATGATGTATGTTGTCATGAAGATGAGATTACTCCCTCTAAAAAGTTTGAAGATGTTAAGCAGACTAACAAGACAACAACTGACAGTTTCAGATCTGTAGAGGTTGATGAGGACAGCCTACAATTTCCAGATTTGCAGGGGCTGTCTAATCTCCAACTAGAACACGTGGATCATGATATCGGATGTGTTGATGCAGCAGATGTTGAGGGCAGCTCCCATTTTTTAGACTTTCAGACAAAGGAAGTTCACAGCAGATACGAATAAGAAGGCAAGGATCTGAATGGTCCAGATCAGCAGTCCGTCTTATATGTTTCTCCAACAAATCTTGAGCAGCCTGCATTCAACAGTGAGATTATTAAAGGCAGTTTTCAGCATATTTTAAATTTACAGTTACATCAGCTCTCCAAAGAGGTATTCTGTTATGATTTTGAAGATCCTATTGCTGATCTTTTAGATTCTATGACCAGTATAAATCCAAGGATATTTTTGTCAGCAGGAGATTGTTTGTATCATCCATTTAAAACTATTTTCTGTATGATATGCTCTTTATTACTTTTTGAGTCAAGATCTATCATGATGACTGTAAACCAGTTTCTGACATGGCTGCATTGGAAATCCAGTGTTACTTGATCATTCTGCTCCTATTAGTTAGTGTAGGAGTAGATAGGAGAATAAGCTCTTTTATATGAGCACGTAAATTTTGTTTTAGTTACTATTGAATAAGTAGAACAGGCTGTATGAAAGCTATAGGTTTGCAGAGGTATCAGTGCTAAAGACTTAATGACTCCATGCCCAATGCTAAAGGCTACTGGAACTAATAAGTTCTTCGGAACCTCACTGGGAGGATTCCATCCCCGAGTAGGAGACAGATGTTATCTCCCAAAAAACGCACCATCATTTTGGGAGATAGAATCAGTCAAAAATTTATTTTTTGTGAGTCTTGGCCTTCAAAAATCGAAATTTTAGCTTTCGGCTGTTAACTAAGTCTGTGGAAGTTTGCTTAACTGCCGAAAAGGTCAGTTTTGGCAGCTAAGATGGTTTACCAGAATGTCTTTAGCTGCCGAAAATGATTCGATGTGCAAATTTAAAAGATCATGCCCGTGTTCATCGCATCATCAAACGAACCTGCTTAGCCGCCGAAAAGAATGATTGAAAGGTCATTATTATAATTCATGGTGAATTAGCTGCCGAAAGAAAATATAGGGAGCATATATGTCACTTCACTTCAGATTGTACATATTACACAGAATTTCATGAGATACTTCAATCTGAATGTAATTCGCATGCTGATTTTCTGATGATCACGCATGAGTGGAGTAATATCATTATGGAGTGTCGACTCATTCTGAAGTCATTTGAATTGGTATCAAAGTTCTCCAACATTTCAAACAGAGTAAATGTCCCAAGATTTTCTTGTGTATCAGCGCAATTAAAATCTCTTCTCCAGCCAGGTGACAGAAGGCGAGCAAGACATCATTTCAGAGGGCATTTTTATCAGAGCAGTGATCCAATTCAACCAGGAGTCAACATTCAATTTCGATTACATGTTTTCAGCAACAAGTTCCTAAATTTTCTGCTACAGGTTAGTCGTGTTACGTTTTGCTGAGTTTTTCTCTTTGCAAGCTGGAGATTACCGAGATTCTCGGTCTATTAAAAAGTCTCCTTCTATTTTGAATCTTAGCCATTGCTAAGAAGAGGGATTATGTTCCTAATATCTTGAATGCTATTAATCCTGAAGTCTACCTTTCATCTTTTCAAAGTTGAGTCACTGTTCTTGTTAAGTTTCTGTTCCATTCTGACGAAATCTATCTACAATCTGGCCCTGTTCCATGACACATTAAGTAACCGATCCTGTGGTTAAATGTTCCTGAGTTTATTCCCATATTTTAGCCATAAATTCAGCTCAATTAAAAGTTCCTCATAACCATTGGTTATTTCCAGAATCTTGAGTTAATACCCTGTTGTTATGTCATCTGTTATGATATTCTTTCATTATTGAACTGGAAATCGAGATTACTCAAGTAATAGAGTCCCATTATCATTGCTATGAGCTGTTAATATGTGCCAGAAATATTGTTCTAAGTGTGATGACTCATAAATCAATCACCATACTCTGCCTTTGACTCGAATTGTGAAGGAAGTGTCTCTTCATTTGCATACATCATTCCAGATTTTAAGGGTCAGATCATCATTGACATGGTGAAGCCTCATCTTCCTTTGAGAACCGAATTGGATGGGGTATGGTACCTAGAATCTCATCTTTAGGTGTTAGAATGCTAGCTTATACGGAAAACTCAGGATACTTAGACTGAAGATGAAGGAATCAGCTGGCCAGAAGGATTTCACATCAAGGTCTTATAACACTATTGATTAAAGAGTCATTGAGGAAGAGGAATGTAGACTGGAACTATTTTTTATTTTGGAATGAGTTTCCTACAGAACTAGCTTAAGAGGAGGCATCCAAACAGAGTAAAGGCAAGAAAAGCATTACTCCAAATACTAGCAAAAGAAAAAGGAGAGCCATCTCTCCTCAAACATAAACAGGGCAGCCAATTGAAGTCAAAATGGTTTTTTTTTGCTAGATCTTGGTATCTTTGAAAAGCAATATTCCAGGGATTGGTTGCCACATCATCAAGATCGATTCTGTTATGTACCAAATCGAAGCCCACCAAGCCTTGGGAGGATGACTCCACTTCACCAACTATCAACACGAGAAAGGGGACCAACACATTATCATTTCCTTGTTTTGAGGGATCTTTCCCTATCTTTTTGTATTTTTTGTTCTAGTTACTATTTTTAGTATAGCAGATCCATGTTTTGAGGATCTGAAGACTGTTTGTAATAGCTATAAAGCCTAAGAACTCATACTGAGAGAGGGATTCAATCTTGGAGAAAATTTGGCTTATGTACTGATTGCTTATCTTAATACAATCATAGTCTTCTTTTGCTGCTATTATCAGACTTTTCATCTATCTTTCTGTTCTGTACTCTGTTTAAGTTTAGCTCAGCTTTATGCTCATGAACTTGAATGAAGGAATCATTTACTATTTAGTATGACCCTGCATTGAAATGTACTTGGTTATCTTTGACCCTGCATTCCATGTACTTGGTTATCTAAATAGTATTCTTCATACCACTCACTGTTATATTGCATCTGATTGATAGTTTCTAAAAGAACTGGCTCATTAAGATGTTCTGATAAGTTAATCTCTTCATTGTGCTTTCTTGGTATTCCATTGATCCACCTACTGAAAAACATTCATTTCTTAAGTTACCAGGCATACTTAGCCATAACCACTAAGTAGTTTCCTGGAGTGATAACAGAATGTAGGAATGGGGGAATGTTAGGAGTGAATGTTTTGTTAGGTGCAATGTTAGGAGTGAAAGAGGGAATGGGGAAATGTTAGGAGTGAATATTTTGATAGGTGCAATATTAGGAGTGAATGCTTTGATAGGTGCAATGTCAGGAGTGAATGTTAGGAGTGAATGTGGAAATAGGGGAATGTTAGGAATGAATGATTTGATAAGTGCAATCTAATGTTAAGAATTAATATATGGGGATGAATATGGAAATGTTAATCTTAGGAATTTTAGGAAGTTAATGTTAGGAATGTTAGGAAGTTTTGATAGGTGCAATGTTAGGGGTGAATGTGGGAATGGGGGAATGTTAGGAGTGAATTTTTTTATAGGTGGAAATATATGAATGCTTGAAATGAATGTTAGGAAATGTTAGGTGCAAATATATGAATGAATGTTAAGGAAGGTTAGGAATGTTAGGAAGTTTTGATAGGTGAAAATATATGAATGTAAGAATGAATATAAAGGAATGTTAATGTTAAGAATGAATATATGGGGACTGTCAATGTTAGGAGTGAATGTGGGAATGGGGGAATGTTAGGAGAGAATGTTTTGATTGGTGCAATGTTAGGAGTGAATGTTATAAGTGAATGTGGGAATGTTGGGAGTGAATTTTTTTATAGGTGCAAATATATGAATGAATGTTAGGTAGTTTTAATAGGTGTAAATATATGAATGAACGTTAGAAAATGTTCAGAATGTTAGGAAGTTTTGATAGGTGCAAATATATGAATGTTAGGAAAGGTTAGGAATGTTAGGAAGTTTTTATAGGTGCAAAATATATGAAAGTATGTATTATTAAGTTAATTTATGATTGTAGATGTAGTGTTGAGAAGTTGAGAATGTTAAAAATGTTAGAAAGTTTTGATAGAAATATTTTTTATTACTAAGGGAAAATTAGCAACTTGATTCTGAATTTTAATATTTTTTATACTAAGGTAACATTATCAATTTAATTATTATATTTATTTTATGTTCCTTATAAGAAAAGAAAAGGAGCACTACAAAGTTGTAGCAGTGAGGAAAATACAAATAGAATTCCTATATAACCCCCAAGGATTTAAAGAAATGTGATGAAATGAATAATGAAAAAGAAAAAGAAAGACTTGTAGAGTTACAGGAAGAATTCAAAAATTTAAGGCCCTTCATGTTTGATGGAAAATTTGAGGAAGCGATAGAATCTTGGTTGTTAAATTTTCTCCGTGGTGGAAGGAAGCTAAGAGTGTCAGTAACATACGTAGTAAAGAGTTGAGTTGGAAATTTTTTTAAAAACTATTGAAAAAATGTATATGTCAGAATGATTATGATTTGAGATTCAATGATTTGGGACTAGGATTGTTAACCATGGAATAATTTGTAACCGGGTTTGTAAATTTACAACGCTATGTACCATACCTAAGAGTTGAAAAAGTTAAGGTATACAATTTTATCAGTTGTTTACCCCTAGTGTATAAGGAAAATATTGTGTTTGAAATTATTCAACAATGGATGAAGCAATTAGAAAGTCCTAGTTGTGATACCATTTGTTTAAACAAATATCCAAATTGAGTAGAAGTTGTAAAAATAAAAAAAATTGAAAAGATCGATCAACGTAGGAAAGGATTTAATCCCACACCTTTTGGAAAAGGAACAAGAGGTCATACTGATAAAAATTACAACAGGGGAGGTTCAACCAATAGCAATGGGGTAAAGAGTATCGAAACTTCCACTGGAGGATGGAATATTAACCTGTAAGCACGTTGCAAGACACTTGTACTATGAATGACATAGCCAGGAATATCCCTATAGTTAATGTTTCTTTGGAATATCGGCAAGTGGACCATCAATCCACCATGTTGGAAGTAGAAGGTAAAGTTTTGAACATACATGTTTCAATACTTATCGATTTAGGGTCTAGTTTAAGTTACATTGCATCAAAAGTAGTTGAAAAGTGTAAACTTAGTAAAGAAAAACAAAAAAAATGCATGGTTGGTATAGCTAGAGACAAAGGTAAAAATGAAAGTTACAGAGATGATTTGTTATTAGGTTTTAGTGACTTGGATACCTCATTTAATTTAAATATACTTCTCCTAGGATCCTATGAAATTTTGATAGGTATGGATTGGCTAGAATCTCATAAAGATGTTATCGATTATTTGCATAAAAATTTTAGTAGTGTGGATGAGGAAGATAAGTATCATACAATGAATGATATTTATAGACCTTTATCTACACGAAAAATTTCAGCACTACAATGTTGAAAGTGTATTAGGAAAGGGTGTCAACTTTATGGCATCAAAATTAAAGAATTTGAGCCCGAAAAATAAAAAAATGGAATTAGAACAATTTCCTATTTTAAAGGAATTTGAAGTTGTATTTTGTGATAAGATATCAGTATTACCACCTAAACGATATTTATATTTTAACATAGATCTAATGTCATTTTCAACACTAGTATTATGAGATCCATATCATAAGAGTATCCCGGAATTAATGAAATGAACAATACAATTACACGAGTTGCTATAGACAAGGGATATATTAAGCCTAGTGTATATTCTTGAAGAGTACATGTTTTGTTCGTGGGTGTGTTAGTAATATGATAAATTTTAATGTATTATTATTGTTTACTGTCGTGCATGGATAACTTATAGTTGATGAATAAATAACCAACCATTGATGGTAGATAACTAGAAGAACACGAGCTAAAAAAAAATTCGGCAGACGAAAGTTTTTCCTATCGACTATTTTTTTTTCGTTTGCGTTGTAAATAATGGTTCCGTAATGGAAAAACATTGTTTAGTCGAATAATTGTTTATCCAAATAATTTTTCGACCGAATAACCTCTGAGACTTGAAACCTGTACAATTTTCAGGTTTCTCCATTTTTGGAAGGTAAAATGGATTCCTTACACTACAAATCGACTGTCGGACTTGATATTATTAGTTTCGTCATTGAATCTACTTTCCGTAGGTATAAATTCTATTGTGTATAGGTGAGATCCACTATTTTTATTTATTTTTGTTTCTTAACATGTGTCGAGTTTCGTTTCATCTCTTTCAACATGCGGTGAAATGAAAAATATATAACTTTAAAAATACACCACCTAAAAAATTGAAACAAATATGGTGTGATTAATTGGAGTGTCTACTTCAAAATAGTACTCATAGATTTTTAAATTTTATAGTCAATTGCGAGAAAAGTGGCGCAACCAAACACATGTTGAAAATCGACAAGGTTTCCCCATTGATCGAATTCAAATAAATATTATAATTAGTGTATAGATCCATTGGTTACAAATTTATAGTCATTGCAATAGTATATTGTGTGTAGATTGTCGTAACATATTTTATTTTTGTAAAACACAAGTTTAACAATGATTTTAGTGGCGCAACCAAACATGTCTATTTTTTAGTCCTTTCATTTTATAGGGACACACTGTCAAACATTTTCCGAAACGACATATCAAATCTCAATAAAAAAAAATTGAAAAAATTATGAACAGAAAGCTAACATAATTCTCTAAAAGTTTTGTTTTTACTTGAAAGTGAAATTCTAAACGAAAATATCACTTTTGTTTGCCCAAAGTTGAAAAACATGAAAAAATCAAATTTATTTTTTCATAAGCCCCCCCAAAATAGACACCCATCTTCATGGATTCACCCTCATAATAAATCCTCATTTTTTCATTCAAGTTACACCATTTAGGATCATTGAACTATTTAGGTCATATTTATCACAACATTCTTAAATAGTTCCTATATACAATACAATGCAAAATTAAGATATTCGTTGATTCTCTCACACTAATTAAACCTTCACTCAAATAATCATAATCAACTTAATATTGACATTAAATTATCATACATTTTAACTATTTTAATATCCAACTCCATAAATTATTATCAATCATTTGTGATCGATGTCATTAATATCATTAATATCATCAACTGAACTTCATATCCCTAGATCATCATCTACATCAAATATGTATCACCATAATCATCGATATAAAAATTATGTTTAATACCATCAAGCCAATATCATCATAGAAATATTATTAACATTACTAATATCAAGATAACATTATCATATTGGCCATACAATCGATATAATCAATGTACTCAACACAATATCAATATCAATAACATTGTTATCAAATCCTCAAGATCATCAACAAGTCAACATCAATATGATTAACATATTTACAACGTTTATATAATTTGAATTTATAAATGTGAGAATTAAAAATAAAGGTCTCACACAAGGATATGTGAAGATACAAAATTCCATTCAATTGGCTGAACTAAACTTTTAGCAAGAAAACGAAATATGTGTGACCAAGTCACTATATTGAAGTGTTTCTTCACCTAAATGTTTTAGAGGGTTTAAAATGTGTTCCTCCAATGTGGACTAATCTTATATTATATAATGAAGATGATGATTAATAATAATAATAATCTTGGAGAATGAAACTTTTAGATTTACAATTGAGAGAAAAGGGTATCCTTTTAATTAAGTGTTTTTTCTTCGTATTAGAGATTTTTTAATTTTCCATTATAAAGTGAGTTATTACCAAAAAATAAAAAACTTGAATGATACAACGATAGGTCATAGTGATGTTCATATTTACATATTATAATAATATTACATGATAATACTTGACTTTTTGTAATGATGTTTGGTTACACTTAACAAATGATTCATTTATGTTTAGCATTTGAATAATTAAGTTAAATACAACATTATATGATGAACACTTAATTTCCTTATTAAAAATAATTATATTTTATTTTGTAATTCTCAACATAAAGTTACAAGGAAATAATATTATTATATAAGTATAATATTATGACAAATTTCAGTACATTATTAAGAAAATTATTATAAATTATAATATCCTTAGAAATTATATTAGAACATTGTGAAAACCCAATAAAATTCATCAATTATAATTACAAAACTCATAAAAATATTTAATTCAATGATATTTGTAATTCAATTATATTATATAAAAAAATTAACCTATATCAAATTACTTAAAACATTTTTCCACATTTTCAATGACCATTACTCCAATCCAAATTATCACATTTGTGATGACCTAACAACCAACTATACTTTCAAATTAATTTTCTAACCATTATCAACCTATATATGAAACCATACTTCCAATTGTCTACAAAATTTAGGTTGGAATTATTTCATATGAAAAATGGTCCAAAGGATTCTAAAATTTTGACCAAAATTAAATACCTAACAAACATAAACATAAATATCATTATCATACCATCATAAATGTAAGCACAAGCATAAACACAAACATACCATGAATACACATACACATCACCATAAACATATAAATAACATACATACATATCGCCATCAACGTAGCTGAACTGACCTACATATGACCATCAACATAAACATGAAAAGTGTAGAATATATATTGATTTAAGAATTTATGACATCAAATTAATGATACAATATGCAAAATATATAATATCTCTAGTCCAATAACTACTATGACATATATGATCCACCTCCATGAGAGGCATCATCAATATATACTCGATCAGAGCTAGTGGCATCATCACCTCCACCAGTATCAACACCTCTTCTAGTAGAGCTAGAGGCATCGAAACCTCCATCATTAGAGCCAAAGATAATCATACCTCTTCTAGGAAGAAAATTAGTTGATTGAAGAGAAGCATGGATAGCTCCATCAAGCTAAATTGTATGGCCCCCTCTAAGCATATCTGTAATAAAACCAGCTGGAGTAGGAAATAGTGGATGGTCATGATGATCACTAGGATTGGAAGGTCGGTTGAGTAGGAGTAGAGGAGATGATGAAGTAGGATTGAAAGGTCGAATGAGTAGGAGTCGAGGAGATGCTGAAGGAATTGATGGAGGTGGAGGAGGAGGACTTAGTGGAGTAGGGAGGTGGATGAGATGTCAAAGGTGTAGGAAGAGGAGGCTCACAATATGTTGAGGATACATCACCAGTCGAAGCAGTTGATGGAGAAGGAGGTAATCTAAAAGGTTGATGATCTATTCCCTCATATGATGGTGAACTTCCATTAGGGATAACATATAAATGATTGTATGCGCCAACAATGTGCTACATCTAGGTCCTCATGTGAAGAGGAAGAAGCCTACACAAATATACAAGGAAAGGACCCTTTACAATGTACCTCACTTGTACAAGATGAGACCCCAAATATACCAACAACATCGTGATCCTATCAGTGACATCTTGTCGAAACCTCCCATATGACCTATGATGAAGGTAAGGTTTGGATCTATGGGGCATCTCAGGACGATCATCCTACTCCATATCATCCTCATCCCGAGCTAGGGGAGGTGGAACATCTCCATCGAATGTCCCAATATCTGTAAAATATATATTACACAATAATAATTAGACAATTTCATTAAACATGAATTGAATTTAACAATTCAAACTATATTTCATTTGCATTAAGTATAAAGAGAATAAAATGAAATCATATTAATTTAAACATAACACTAAATTTACCTCTATAATATGATGGATCATCATAGGTGAAGAAGATGTTGGGACACCTTCTCTAATCCAAGTCCACCTATGCATATGAATCCATGTCTAATAGAGGCTGGCTCTTGTTGCCTAGCATCTTGAGCACCTATGTGATTATCCTGGCTAGAAATTCCAGACTCCCACTCTTGGGAATCATCTTCCCCCAAATGCACCTACAAACATCCATCATCAACCTAGAATGGTGGAAGTCAAATTATAACCTAGTTGCCTAAAATATCTATAATATAGAAAGAAAAAAACCTATGAACCAAAATGGAAGTTATCCCTCCTTCCAATAGATGCACAACATCAACTAAGAGAATAACAAAATTGTTGAAATAAAATAGCAGGGCACCTAATGTATCTAGATTCATGCAATAAATAATTAACATAATATAATAGAGGGAAGATAATGCACTTCCCATCACTGGTGAAATGTGTGATGCTCATCACCAATAAAGAGATGAACCCCACATCCTCTTTACCAAAATAAATTATGGAAAACTGCTCATTGTTGAAGTAAAACTAAGGAGGGTCGACAATGTTGGGATCATCATATCTCTGAACACAAACTCATTGAGTCACTACTACAGCTCAAGCTAGGACCTCAAGGATGTGAGGAAATTCCTGTCCTCTCCTAGAGATCCTAAGGATAAAAATGGGTTTTACTCAATGGGTCAGAACCATTGATCGAGAAAAACTCAAAACACCTGCCTATGGTGATCCCAATGCCTGATCAACTCGGAGAGGAATGTATCATTCCCCTTGAGTGATGTTTCCTCCTCATAGGAATTGAGGAGGCTAACAACTCTCAAAAGGTGTCTCCTCTATGGAGTAATGGGACTAGGGTACAAATATCTGTCCCTCTTTCTAGACTCCCATTCTCTATGGAAGTTATATTGGTCATCTTATGCTTGTTGTTGCAACGTAGCCTCATGACGTTGATGTCTTTGTTTCACATATAACACCAATTAATCTCATCAATATACATATAAAAGAAAAATCAAATATTTCTTTTTTCAAAAAATTGATGCACGATGCGCCAATATAATACCAATTCATCGCTACCGAAGTGCTTTAACTTGTTAAGAATTGTTTTTAGTGCACTAAAATAACACAACACACCTCTCATATACTTCTATAAATTTAAAATTTTACTATCAAGAAAATGTGCTATACTACAAAAGTACTGGTGTATTTTCCACATCATGCTCATGGTGTGCCTACTGCACATTAGAGCACCAAAAACGTATGCACTAAGGTGCACTATGAGCACTATTTAATTATGATTTTAATATATAGTAAAAATTGTCAATATGGGGGTGGTGGTGTGACTATATTAAGTAAAAGCACTAGAAACAATGTGCTTACCTAAAATGGATGCACCACTATTTATTTAAATTTATAAACAATCAATAATTTGATCATGGTGCGCTTTCTCCATGTCAAAACACCAAATATCAATGCATTGGAATGCACTAGGAGGGTCATAGAATTCATACATATTCTGATACAGGAATTTCTTGATGTGTTAGAATCATTGTGTCACTAATAAGTAAGTGCACCATAAGCATTGCACTTACTTTAATTAGAAGCACCGTAGTTTATTTCATTTTATTGGTGATAGGGAATGTGTCAACAATTTTCCTACAACACGTCAGAGCATCGAAACCGATACATTGACATGAAATAAGAGCACCATTGAATTATGATTTTGTGTAGTTAGGAATTTTTTTAATTCCAGTGGTTGGTGTCTTTAGGCCATGTCAATACATCATTTTATGTGCAGTAACGTGATCTAAAAGAACTGCGGTTTATTTAATTTATGGTTGATGGGGAAAGTGTTCATGATATTTCTACTCAATTTCAAATCACCAAAATTCATTGCATTGACATGCACTAGGAGCAGCGTTGGACGTACCTAAGATAGTGCATTTATATAACATCAATGCACCACTAACAATGTGCTGATGTGAACTAAAAGCTCCATATAATTTTGTTTTATTTGTCTTATTAATGTTTACTTGTGTCTAGTACGTGTAAGGGATTCGAAATGGCATTGCTCTCATGTCTCCATAACACACCGCAAATTATTTTATAATTTTTAAAATATTGGTTATGTTATGGTGGTGTGCTACAAAAGCATTGTCCGCAACTTAAGCAGTTTGTTTGAGCGCTTTGGGTTGCAACACTAGGGTTGCAACCTGTAACAATTTACAGAGTTAAATATCATCCAGTACAATCCAAATCCAAATGGATAGAACACACCATGTCATTTTTATTTATTTTTAATAAAAATGACAAATTACGGATTAATTTCAAAATTAATCTACTAAAAAATAAATTATCAAGTAAGAACTAATTTACATGTTGAACTTCAACTTGATGAGTTACCTTGGTTTTTTATGGAGAATTTGAATTGTTTCCCACTGTTTGGAAAAATTCGAACTGAAGTCAAAATCTAATAAGGAATGAGCACAAGTAGCAAATTATCCAGGTGGATGGTGTATGACACCAATGTAGATGGCTTATATGCATTCTAGAGGGTAAACATGTGTTTCACATTGTAGTATTTTTTTATTATAAAACCTTGTTTTGGTGCACCGGAAATTTGGGTGCACTAGTGCAGTGTAGTTAAACTATACCATCATTAGGTTTTAAAATAAAATTTAATGTTTTTTAATATTTTATTATTTATGAAATACAAACCACTTTTTTAGGCATATTAGATGAAATGGAGAATTTATGATTAAATAAGACATTGTGTTTAGGGTTTTAAATAAAATATAATGAGTTTTTTAAAAAAATAACCCAGCGCATTCGGTTACATTTAACACATCGGGGCATGCTTTATTAGGTAACGTACCAGGTTGTAGTATTTTAGATAACACATAATTTTTTTTCATAAAATGTAGTATGGTGTGTTCATACAAAAGGAAACACACTTAGTGGATATTTTCCTAGCTAAGGAGTGGCCTCTTAGTGGAAAATGCTAGATGCCAAACATGGATCGTATGGTTGTGAAGGAACATCAAATTTTCATATTTAAACACCCAACATAATTTATTCAAGATAAGTATTTGATTTATGTTGTGTTATTATTTTAATTTTATAATTTTTTTTGCTATTTTTAACTTGTAAATTTTAGGTTTATGTTAATTATGTATTTATCAATAATTAGTAGGTATTAATTCGCAAATGGAGGCTCATAAATGACCATATAGTTTCTATAAATATATTAAGATTTCAATTGATAAATATGGTATAAATTTAATTTCTTGTTCATATATTGTGTAACTAAAACCTACACAAAATCTGTGAGATGTAGAATAGTTGGTGGCGGGGTATGGTTAAGACGCCCCCTATGCTAGAAGGTTGCTGGTTCTAATCTCGTTGGATACGAAAAAATCCAACCATGTTAAGGTTTGGTGCGGTCTAGGCTGGGTATGATCCCCGAGTGATTTTGACGGCTTAGATGCCCCTAGTTCATGGTTACTTAGCCAATGGAAACCCTGCTAGTCAGGAGGTTCCACCACTTTGCCAGCAAAAAAAAACCTAAAACCCACACAAAAACCTATGGTTCATGTCTTTAGTTTATCTATGATTTTAGAGAAAGAAAATATTTAATTATTAAAGGATTAGAAAGGGCCCTTTATATACAATGGTACCCTTTCAAGTTCTAAATTCCATAGTAAAATACGTTTAAGTTTCACGACTTTTAATTTTCATTTAATCTATCAATCTATATGATCTCTAAAGTAAATTAAAATTATATGTTTTCAAACATCTAAGTATAATTTATATTTGATCTAGGATTAATATGCTACCTTAATATATTAACTATGCAAAGTACAATGCATAGAAATTGCTTGTTCATAGGAAGCACATGTTGGAATGTATTTCCAAAAAAAGATTTTATTTATTTATTATTGGATTGATCATTTTTACAAGGAGTACAGTGCAGATTGATACAAATCAAGGGTCACCATTAAATGATGTGATCTATCAATCTACTCATTAATAAATAACAAATTACTAACGAAATTACTAAACTATTTAGTTTTATTACAAGTATTCCTTCTTTGGAATACTTCTTCCACAAAGTATTGGTAAGGATGGGTGGTACGAACAAAAATATTCATTCTCCCATGTAGATTCATCATCTAGTAAGTTTCTCCACTTGACATGGTATTCATTGAATGATATAGAGTGAAGTGTTATGGTTTTAATTTCCAAATTCCATTCTAGTTCCAACACTAATTTTCCTTCATCGTCTAACATAGGAAATTCAATTTGTATGTGAGTAGTTGAGAACAATTTCTTCTTTAGGAATGACGCATGAAAGAAATCATGTATTTTTCCTTTATTTGGGATGTCTAGAGCATAGGCCACTTGTCTCACTTTCTTTTGAACTTGATATGGGTCATAGAACTTAGGTTCAAGTTTATGATTTTTGGAATTTTTTAGTGAAGTTTGTTTGTACGGTTGAAGGAAAACAAACACCCAATCACCCACTTCAAATTATTGGTTTTTTTTTTGTATTATCCTTGTTGTTTCATGCGGTTTCTTGCTTGTTTGAGATGGTTCTTCAAAATACAATTGACCTCATTGGATGTCGCTAGGTAATCTCTTGTTGCTAGAGCTTTGAAATTGTTGATGACATATTCTCTTGTTGTAGGATATGGATACCCATACAAGGATTCAAAAGGTGAAATTTTTGTTGATGTATGATATGTATTATTGTACCTCCATTATGCAAGGTGCAGCCATTGTACCCATTGGGTTTGTCGGTCGTTCATGAAATTTCCTCAAGTATACAAAAGGAATTTGTTTACTACTTTCGTTTGTCCATCTGTCTTGGGGTGGTGTTGGCCACTTTTCTCCACTTGCGTGACCCAAGTTCTGTGCAACCCACCAGTCCAACAACTACCTGAGATATCGGCCCGATAGAACAAGCCCCATTGGCAACACCTGCGAAGGAGGTGTAGTCTCACTCGAGATATCTCATAGATGGGTAACTGTCGAAACCATGTTTTCACGATTGTAGGGGAAGTATAGTCTCTTGGCTTGCATCCAAGGAGATCAACGAAGGCAGCATGGTGGTTGGATAGAGGAGTCATTTCTATGCAACCAAGCACAAACCTATGTCATCGCGCATGACTTGACCTTCCTTTCCACCTCGCGGCTGGTGCAACTCATGCGATGTAGCTAATTCACATCCAATTGGCTCTATGAATTAAGTTAGGATTCAAAACATTAATCATGCAGACGGATATATATATATATATATATATATATATATATATATATTCGGTTCAACAATGCATTCCAACCATACATTCACCAATTGCAGAATGATAATAGAGATTCAAGTAACATTTGAACATTATATGGAAATAAAATATTAATCCATCACATAGACATTCACCATATTAACCATTCATTCAAACACAAGAGATAGCATGGAAACCAATCTAGGAAAAACCACCAAGGTGCTCTTCATATGGCATGAGAAAGGATATAGCACCTTGCAGTCTGTGGGATGCAGACTGATCTTGAGACGTGTCTTTAAGTTCATACTTATAGTTCTCATTCTCTTTGTTTCACTTTTCTATTCTACTCCTACTCCTTACGGTCCGCTCACATAGCAGCCAAATCCACTGCTGAACAACCTCTCTATTTCTACTATACTCTTCCTGAGAATCCTCATCTTTGATAGATATGGAATTACAACAAAAACGACATCCCTCTCCATGGATTACCATCGAATAGAAAAACTACTACTGAAAACTGAACAGGGATCAACGAAAACTTTCCAGACCAACCCTCTAACTATTGCATCCCTCCTATTTATATTAATTTACATGGCCACACAGGCCCGACTGCATACCGACAGTTTGTTAGCCATCACAATCAGCCACCCCTCTGGTTACAGCTATGGTGATCATGACTTGACACGAGGCACTATCGGCTTGACTAACAAATATCTTCCCATACGTGTGTAACTACAGGCCTACATCGCCCTGTACGGCCATGATATGGATTCTACATTTGTTGCTTTCCGGTCATTTTCCCTTGCGTGCTTCCACACTTGCCTTTCCTTTGTCACATGCCTCTCTATTCTACCTTCATGGGCCGTTTATGTCCTTTGTGATCTTCCTTTGCTTCGATCGCGCGCGTGGTGCATTTTCCTGGGTTGTGCGCATGAACTTCCTCCTTATGCCATTTCCCAGGCCAACAGGCCCCCAACACTCACTTGTGGCTTGTCCCGAGCCCCGAAGTAAGGGACATATGAAGCAGGATGACCTACGCGCCATATTTTGCAAATTTTTTTTTCATACGCAGCTTCCGCTGCCTCTTAGCTTGCACACCCTACTCCTTGCTCTTTTTTTTTCCAGGCTCCTTCAAGGAAACTTTTTCACAGACTTAGGTGTGTTGTAGGGTTGGCGCACCAATATAACTTGTTTCTTGGCACCATTTAGGGGATGGGTAATGAAGGATTCAAGTTCATATTTCTCTTGAGCAGACAAGGTAAGCTTATGTGCTTCTTATTGGGACCAAGATCCCTGCGAACAGGAATGTTGTCTTTTCTCTTGGACTCTCTCATCATCTTTTCATAGTCTACCTCCAATTTCACCAAGGGTGTTTAGTGTCCCATTTCGACATAGCATTCCAAGTGGCCTTGGCTCTTCCTCCATTCTCATTCTCCTGGGGTTTGACCCGTGGTTGTTGTGGGTTGCCACGACTTGTTCTCTTGTTGTTCTTATTCGAGTTCATCTCTTCTATAGCTTGTTCTTCACCACCCTATTTTCCATAGATATGAACTTTGAAGATTTGTCCATATTGAAAACCAGAAAATCCCTTCTATCTAGGGTGGTGGAGGTGAGTGATTTGCCAAACTTTGACAAATTTCACCTGATCAGCATAGAGTATAAGCCGACATTTTCCCGATGGCCCTCCCGTATTCTGCTAAGAGCTAGAGACCCCTCCTTGATGGATGGAAGATATAGGCTGCCTTCCAAGCCTGCAAACTTTGTGAAAGACGGCAGGGACTTTGGTTCGAACCCCACAGGGTTTTTCAAAATGGGTTGGATCTCTAGTCCTGTTGGCTTGATTTTCTGACCTAGGCCAACAAGGAGATTAAGCCCACACAAGTAGCTTAAAACAACTCCGGGTGTGTTTGGGATAGCAAAATCTCGCAGGTTATGGTCCTGCTACCAACTGAATTTTTCTCTTAAGGAGAAACTAAAATTTAGTAAGAATCTATCATAATGTTATTTCTATCTAAATAAACCCTAAAATTAGTTTTCAACTACCTAAAGTTATCCTACAATTGCTTGCTTAAGGAAAGTCTTCAATTTTTGAGGATTTTATATTTAATATTCTAAATATAAAAGACTATTGAAATTATTCTAAAATTACACAAATTCTATTTAACAACTGTTAAATGTAATCTATAAAAAACTATCCTAACCATCCTATCCCAGCTGAGAGCAATTTGGATATTATATTAATTATCAATTAATATAAAGATGAACAAAACAATAAATGAGTAATATCTAAATGAAAATATTTAAACCATACACTCTAAATCATTCTGCTATAAATTACCTTGACAGAGAAATTGAAATAAACAATTACTTCATATTCTTCTGAAATGTTTAATTAATTAACAACTAATAAACAACATTAAATATTTGAATAAAAGATAATGTTCAAAATGAAATCATTGCAAAAATACAAATGAGATCAAGCAGACATAAATATGTATATCATTATATCTTGAATTTTCAATAAAAACATTGATTAATTCAACTATAATAATGTACTAATTCAAATAACAATATTGTGTTGACAAAGTGTAATATGACATAATAAATACAAGCATAACCAAGTATACTGCATCAATATTATAAGTAGAACATTATATACTGAAATATAAAAAGAGTATCCAAAATAATACCGATCAATGATATCAATCTGAGAATTTCCAGTCACATTCCACCTCCGAAGATAAAACCTCAGTAAGGAACAAAACTAGTATTGAAATAATATTTCAAATATGTTTTCCTTCAGTCACTCCATCCCCCTTTACATAAAAATTACTAGTTTATATATAATCTTTTGGGTCTCTGAATTTAGTTTTTCATAAATGTTGTATTCAATACCATAAGAGGTCCAATCTATGAAAGTGCATCAAATCTCTTCAAAAGACACTTGTCGCAAATATTACTATAGGATAAAAATAGTCAATAAACAACTAGCCTGTATCATCTCCTGATTTTAAGAGAACTGTCATATTCGTGGCTGTTTTGAAATTCTAGTCTTTAAGAGGCATCAACGTTTTCCAACTATGATCCGAAATGTTTTGAACCATACCGAGGATAGTGATAACATGCCCACCTGTTTAAACAAACAAAAGAATCTTATTAAAACCAATTTTAACAGAAATAATAAAAGAAACAATAAATTATATGCGTGCCTGCAAAATCTGCGATTTTGTAGGCATGCATTTAAAAAGATTTTATTACCTATTGACAGAGAGATAAAACCATATAACTGAAAATAGAAACAATCATCAGGTTCTAGTTTGTAAATTGATCATTCTTTTGGCTTCAGAAAGTTTGGCTTTAAGCCTGATGATTACTAACTTCTGTTGTTCTACCTGTTCGAGCAAGTGTTGGTTTGTATCTATCATTGATTTTTTTGTTTTCTTGTATTGGTTCTTCTTGATGTTCATGTCCTTCCATCTATTTATCCATTTTAATAAATCTGCCCTGAATGTCTTATTTTCCACCTCTTTCAAGGCAGCGTTTGCTTGACACTCTTTTAGTTCATTTTTCAATTCTGCAATTTTAATCTCATATACCCTGTCTAGGACCTGTTGGAGAGTTTCTTCCTCCTTGTCATGACACGAATCAACTACCTGAGAACAATCAAGATTATCTATATCTTGACCAGGTGATGGAAATCTCATAAAAGATGGCTCGGGGCCCGAACCATAAGCATCCATACATGATGGAGCAGCTTCGAACTTACCCGACTTTGTAATGTCTTTAGCCAATTTTTCACGATTATTCTCTATAAGAGTAGGTTCATCTATATGCGTAGTTTCGGGAACCAATGATGGAACATCATCCACAAGATGGACAATCACTAGCTGAGTACTCTGTTGAGTGGCCGTAGGAATAGAGGTTGTAGGTGTAGTATTCATACTTCTAGTAATTATTCTTGTACGAACAAACACAAGACCTTTTGGTTCAAAACCCCATTTGTCACAACACACCTACGCTAATTGTTCTAGTTTATGCATGGACTGATTGCCATGTTTTCGAGGAGTATATAGCTCAGAGGGGTTTTCATAATTAACAGCATTAACATATTCATTTTTGGTTAATTTTTCCTTTGCCTTTGTAGGTGTACTAAAGCACTTGTCAGATAGGGATAGGTCCAAGGTTGTCTCAGTGTAACAGGGAGCTGCATTCACGACCCCATCATCACTGATACAAGTACTTATAGGTAGATTTGCTTCCTGAAGCTCTATATCCTTTGATTCAGCCTTATAAACATCACCAATTTTGGATTTTACTGGAGCCTTACGTTTCCTATGAGTTTTGGGGGGAGGGTTTGGCCAATACTGAGTTGGCCCTAATTTACATTCAACCAAAAACTCATCCCAAGATTTACAACTCGGAGGCAGTTGATGCTGGATTAAAATTTTAATTAGACCATGATGGAATAGACTCCTATCAGGATTACCTATGGTAGTTTGTACCGAATGGGCCATTTTCTTCAAAATTTGCAATAGGTAAAATGGAAGATTAAGTTCAAATCCTTTCAAAGCTAATAGTAGTTGCATATGATAATAATGCAGATGAGAGAATCGTCCATCACATGATACGTACTTGACTAATATTTCATAGAATGCTCACCATTCTGGCTTTAAAAACTTAACCAAACCCCAATCCTCAATTTTGCACTCGCCGGTAAGGGCAACATCAAGGGCTGACATTTCTTCTTATTCACTTTCCGACCTTTAAACCATCGCTCTCTAGTTTGAGGAAGCTTCGTAGCTTCTGCAATTTTATCTTCATTGATGATAAACTTGAAATATCCAATCTGAGCTACATTTTCTTTAAAACTCAAAGAAAACTATTTAGTAACCTCCACGTTATGGCCACTAAAACATCTAAAGAACTGACCCCATCCAATCTTTTCTAATAACAGAGCAGCTTTCTCATCGGCTTCAAAAAGCTCCGATCCTGAAATTTCAAATCGACTAAGCGGAGCCATAGATCCCTCACTACTACTCTGGTTATGAATTGAAATGAATGAAGTCGTGAAGATGGAAGGAATAGGCACCTAGGTATAAGACATTACGTGAAATGTCAAATCCTCAGTTTCTTCATACGTGACAGAGAAGAGACCTCCAATTTTGGCCATATTAACTAAGTTTGGAGATGATGAGCACAACAGCCAGTGCTTTTTCTATGATAAATGAAAGACTAGCCACGACTAACTGAAACTGTTAACCAGTCCCTCATATCAGAAATCATTCGATTCATGGATTATAAATCAAGACATTAATGACGAGCAGTCTGGAATGATGAGCTCGTACATCATCATGAATGAGAATGGTTATCAGTCACATATGAAATCAAACTCTACTGATTCGATTTTATTACTACACCCATAGCTGTTAATTAAATTGACAGGTGTTAACCAAATACCAATACAAATTCAATCTTCATGCAGCGATCCTTGTAACAGATGTTTGTCTCTTAGCTATATGAATCACGAGTCCTCATTAAAACTGTCAATTGATGATCACCCTAGATTACACGTGGAAGGAAGTCATGTTTATTAACTTGACGATGCAGAGTTATAATACTGATCCTTAATGTTCTTAAGATTTCTAAAATGCAACTAACTAACGATAAC
>LPNX010198709.1:4137-35354 GCA_001517045.1 Pseudotsuga menziesii | reverse complement strand
TGACTAAAACATCTTTCATCTCTCCTACAACCTTCACATTCGTCCTGTCCAATTGAGTTATTTGGGAATTTGATGGAACATATTTTCCATTCAACCTTTTTCATACTGACAAAGGCATCACATTAAAGGATGCTCTGGAATATACCATGCAATTGTGAACATTCCTATTAAAAATATCAAAGGTAACTAAGAATGGGGGCGTGGTTGATTTAGAATTCTTTCCTATTAGCAAGGCTTTGTCAGCCATTAATTTTCCTTTCTCAGTTGCTGTTGAATCATCATTAGAGTTGTTTGCAGCAACATTTTGTTTTGCATTAAGAATAATTGAACTCATGGCAGGATTTATAACATGACTGTTAGGCATTGGGTAAATTTGAAGAAGGTCGTACATACTGATGTTTGCACGTGTCTTCTTTAAATCTTCAATTATATCATATTGTAAATCTAATTTTGGAGCATTTTGAATGGGTTGGGTAATTTTGGTTGATTGAGTCTATTTTCCATATTGAGTTTGTTTATAAGGTTGTGAATTATTGTTGTCATTATTTGGAGTAGAACTTGACAAAGCTCCAGGAGTGTTTGTGAATGTTCTACTACGAGTATTATATGCATGTTGTCCTGTAGGCAGAATTTTCCTCTCATATTCTTTTACAAGACTGTCCCAGAAATGACCATTAACTTGTTGAGGTTCCTCTGATTCTTCATCATTTTCTGATTCCTCTTCTTCTTCATTTTCAGTTATTTATTGATTAGAAGGAGTCTCAGATAAAGATAAAACAGCTCGAATTGTATTAAAAATCTCTTCATTTTCTGCTATGTCAGGTGGTGTATTTTTATTATTTGTATTCGGGTTTTGTCTAAACTGATTTTTGAAATATCCCCTAGAAGAAGAAGCTTCAAAATTGGTTTTCTTTAATCCTATAACTTCATTGGTTAATGCCCGAATAGCATTTTGCAGTTGTTCTACATCAAATGCTTTATCTTTTTCTGAATTAAATTTTTCCATTTTCCTACGAGGGAAAGTATCAGATTTCCCACTTCTATCTAGTTCATAGGACATAGAATCCTTCTCGACTTTAATGGCTTCCTCGAAAGTTTCTACCAACGTTGTTTTCCCAGCTCTCTTAACAAACATCCCATAAAATTTTGGTAATGCTGAAGTATAATTTTCAATAATTATATCCTCGGGTGGTTGAGAAGCAATTGGAATTTTATTTTTTAATGTCAGAAACCTCTGATTAAAATCTTTAATTCTTTCTTTAGACTCCATTTTAATCCGAGATAACTCTAGAGCTAAAAGAGTAGGTGTTTTATCTTCCCCAAATTTATCTAAAAAAACTTTATTAAATTCACCCCAATTTGTGATTGGTCCCTGTACTAGCGAAAAATACCAAGTAGAGGCTCTTCCTTCGAAATTTAGAGGAAACAATCGACAAACTACATCTTCATGCTGAACGTTCATGGTTTGAACAGCTAACATGAATTTGTCTACATGCACCTCTGCAGGTTCTTTATCATCTGGGTTGAACTTAGGAAGAAGTTTATCTGAGTGTTTAGGCAAAGGATGTTGTATACCAGGAATAGCTACAGCAGCTATTCTCAGCCAAGGGAGTTGTGGATTAGGTGGAGGATTAGCTCCTCCTCCCACGGGTACGTTTCCTGCCATAGGGCTTGTGTCAGAACCTGAAGAACTCCCTGAATTGGATGATCTTGGACTATCAGGTGGTGATTCTGGAGGAGAAGGGGGCTGATCAAAACCGCCTACTGCAGTTAGTCTTCTAGTAGTGTTTGTTTGAATAGTTTGTCTTTGATGACTTCTAATTTGATAACGTGGAGTGCTATCAACTTCTTCCAAATATTGAGTAACTACATTCAATTGCTGATTACGTCATTATTGTCTAGGTAGACCATAATCTATTGGAGATACACCAAGTTGATTATAATATGCTCTTGTAAGAATATGTCGTGATTCTTCTAAAGATCGAGTACTTTGTTTAGGAGTAAATGGAGATGTGATATGATCACGTTTGAGAATTCTCCTAACAGTTTCTATAAACGGTGATCTATTGACTTCTGGAGGATGTTGGCTGGTTGAAAATTTATCATTAGTTTTTCCTACCATTAATCATTAATAGGCCCTCCTTCTAGCGCCATTTGTTGGCCTGATTTTTTGACCTAGGCCAACAAGGAGATTAAGCCCACACAAGTAGCTTAAAACAGCTCCCGGTGTGTTTGGGATAGCAAAATCTCGCAGGTTATGGTCCTGCTACCAACTGAATTTTTCTCTTAAGGAGAAACTAAAATTCACTAAGAATCTATCCTAATGTTATTTCTATCTAAATAAACCCTAAAATTAGTTTTCAACTACCTAAAGTTATCCTACAATTGCTTTCTTAAGGAAAGTCTTCGATTTTTGAGGATTTTATATTTAATATTCTAAATATAAAAGACTATTGAAATTATTCTAAATTACACAAATTCTATTTAACAACTGTTAAATGTAATCTATAAAAAACTATCCTAACTATCCTATCCCAGCTGAGAGTAATTTGGATATTATATTAATTATCAATTAATATAAAGATGAACAGGACAATAAATGAGTAAGATCTAAATGAAAATATTTAAACCATACACTCTAAATCATTCTGCTATAAATTACCTTGGCAGAGAAATTGAAATAAACAATTACTTCGTATTCTTCTGAAATGTTTAATTAATTAACAATTAATAAACAACATTAAATATTTGAATAAAAGATAATGTTCACAATGAAATCATCACAGAAATACAAATGAGATCAAGCAGACATAAATATGTATATCATTATATCTTGAATTTTCAATAAAAACATTGATTAATTCAACTATAATAACGTACTAATTCAAATAACAATATTGTGTTGACAAAGTGTAATATGACATAATGAACACAAGCATAACCAAGTATACTACATCAATATTATAAGTAGAAGATTATATACTGAAATATAAAAAGAGTATCCAAAATAATACCGATCAACGATATCAATCTGAGAATTTCCAGTCACATTCCACCTCCAAAGATAAAACCACAGTAAGGAACAAAACTAGTACTGAAATAATATTTCAAATATGTTTTTCTTCAGTCACTCCATCCCCCTTTACATAAAAATTACTAGTTTATATATAATCTTCTGGGTCTCTGAATTCAGTTTTTCATAAATGTTGTATTCAATACCATAACAGGCCCAATCCTATGAAAGTGCATTGAATCTCTTCAAAAGACACTTGTCGCAAATATTACTATAGGATAAAAATAGTCAATAAACAACTAGCCTGTATCATCTCCTGAGTTTAAGAGAACTGTCATATTCATGGCTGTTTTGAAATTCCAGTCTTTAAGAGGCATCAATGTTTTCCAACTATGATCTGAAACGTCCTGAATCTGCAAAGGATAGTGATAACATGCCCACCTGTTTAAACAAACAAAATAATCTTATTAAAACCAATTTTAATAGAAATAATAAAAGAAACAATAAATTATATGCGTTCCTGCAAAATCTGCAATTTTGTAGGCATGCATTTAAAAAGATTATATTACCTGTTGACAAAGAGATAAAACCATTAACTGAAAATAGAAACAATCATCAGGTTCTAGTTTGTAAATTGATCATTCTTCTGGCTTCAGAAAGTTTGGCTTTAAGCCTGATGATTACTAGCTTCTGTTGTTCTACCTGTTCGAGCAAGTGTTGGTTTGTATCTATCATTGATTTTTTTATTTTTTGTATTGGTTCTCCTTCATGTTCATGTCCTTCCATCTATTTATCCAGTTTAATAACTCTGCCCTGAATGTCTTATTTTCCACCTCTTTCAAGGCGACATTTGCTTGACACTCTTTTAGTTCATTTTTCAATTCTGCAAGTTTAATCTCATATACCCTATCCAGGACCTGTTGGAGAGTTTCTTCCTCCTTGTCATGACATGAATCAGCTGCCTGAGAAGAATCAAGATTATCTATATCTTTACCAGGTGATGGAAATCTCATAAGCATCCATACACGATGGAGCAGCTTCGAACTTACCCGGCTTTGTAATGTCTTTAGCCAATCTTTCATGATTATTCTCTATAAGGGTAGGTTCATCCATATGCGTAGTTTCGGGAACCAATGATGGAACATCATCCTCAAGATGGAAAATCACTGGCTGAATACTCTGTTGATTGGTCATAGGAACATAGGCTGTAGGTGTAGTATTCATACTTCTAGTAATTCTTCTTGTACAAACAAACACAAGACCTTTTGGTTCAAAACCCCCTTTGTCACAACACACCTGCGCTAATTGTTCTAGTTTACGCATGGACTCATCACCATGTTTTCGAGGAGCATATAGCTTAGTGGGGTTTTCATAATTAACAACATTAACATCTTCATTTTTGGTTAATTTTCCCTCTTCCTTTGTAGGTGTACTAAAGCACTTATCAAATAGGGATTGGTCCAAGGTTGTCTCAGCGTAACAATGAGCTACATTCACGACCCCATAATCACTGATACAAGTACTTATAGGTGGATTTGCTTCCTGAAGCTCTTTATCCTTTGATTCATCCTTATAAACATCACCAATTTCAAATTTTACTGGAGCCTTGCGTTTCCTACAAGTTTTGGGGGGAGGGTTTGGCCAATACTGAGTTGGCCCTAATTTACATTCAACCAAAAACTCATCCCAATATTTACAACTCAGAGATAGTTGATGCTGGATTAAAATTTTAATTAGACCATGATGGAACAGACTCCTATCAGGATTACCTATGGTAGTTTGTACCGAATGGGCCATTTTCTTCAGACTTTGCAATAGGTAAAATGGAAGATTAAGTTTAGAGCCTTTCAAAGCTAACAGTAGTCGCAGATGATAATAATGCATATGAGAGAATCGTCCATCACATGATACGTACCTGACTAATATTTCATAGAATTCTCGCCATTCTGGCTTTAAAAACTTAACCGAAACCCCAATCTTCAATTTTTCATTGGCCGGTAAGGGCAACAGCAAGGACAGACATTTCTTCTTATTCAATTTCCCACCTTTAAACCATCGCTCTCGAGTTTGAGGAAGCTTCGTAGCTTCTGCAATTTTATCTTCATTGATGATAAACTTGAAATCTCCAATCTGAGCTACATTTTCTTCAAAACTCAAAGCAAACTATTTAGTAACCTCCACGTTATGGCCACTAAAACATCTAAAGAACTGACCCCATCCAATCTTTTCGAATAACAGAGCAGCTTTCTCATCGGCTTCAACAAGCTCTAGTCCTGAAATTTCAAATCAACTAAGCGGAGCCATAGCTCCCTCAGTACAACTCTGGTTATGAATTGAAATGAATGAAATCATGAAGATGGAAGGAATAGGCACCCAGGTATAAGACATTACGCGAAATGTCAAATCCTCAGTTTCTTCATACGTGACAGAGAAGAGACCTCCAATTTTGGCCATGTTAACTAAGTTTGGAGATGATGAGCACAAAAGCCAGTGCTTTTGCTATGATAAATAAAAGACTAGCCACGACTAACTGAAACTCTTAACCAGTCCCTCATATCAGAAATCATTCGATTCATGGATTATAAATCAAGACATTAATGACAAGCAATCTAGAATGATGAGCTCATACATCATCATGAATGAGAATGGTTATCAGTCACATATGAAATCAATCTCTACTGATTCGATTTTATTACTACACCCACAGCTGTTAATTAAATTGACAGGTGTTAACCAAATACCAATACAAATTCAATATTCATGTAGCGATCCTTGTAACAGATGTTTGTCTCTTAGCTATATGAATCACGAGTCCTCATTAAAACTGTCAATTGATGATCACCCTAGATTACACGTGGAAGGAAATCGTGTTTATTAACTTGACGATGTAGATTTATAATACTGATCCTTAATGTTCTTAAGATTTCTAAAATGCAACTAAGTAACGATAACTTCTTAACACTCAAACCATATATGTACATGTAGTTTTATTATGAAATATAGTTTTAAATACTTTATAAAATCCTTACCATTTATGTCTCCAAAACCAAATTCGATTGGATATAAAGCTTTTAAAACTATTATGGTTATATTTATATGAAACATAACAAATTCAAAATAATATACATTTATTTGCACTCTCCCTATTTATATATGTACAATTTTTACAAAGCAATGATATTATATTAAAGATTAAGTTACATATGAAATGTGAACTTTAGGTCTAATGAAATTTTTTAATAAATCACCTTTAGTTCTAGGGATTTCAAGAACTTATAATATCTTATCAATAACAAGCCCCAAACAAATTCAAAATGTGTTTTCTTTAAACACCAATTAGCATACTATCATTTTAAATCTCTTAAGTCAACATATATAATCAGATAAATTAATTAACGATAAAATTGATCATATATAAAATTTATGAGACTGACAGCTGCTAATTATCAAATTTATGAAAATGTTTTCATAAACTTCTAATATGTCTCTTAGCTTTTTTATAATTGAGAGTACCTTCAGAATCAAATATTCTGAAGGCACTCTTTTATAATCTTTAAAAGTTAAATCATAGAAGAGGGCTGATTCATCTTCATCTCAATGAAAAGTGAAGGGGTTGTTGTTGACTGCCAACAGGTCCCTATTGGAGTCCGCTCTGGTGCGGCCGACAGGACTGCTAATCTACTGATCTACTAATAGCCAAGGATGACTTCACTGAAGGCTTGTCACTGGGTCGAAGTAATTGGGAGACTATCACCTTCTTCCTTCTTGTTGTCTTTGGATACAACCGACACGCTGAAAGCTGCAGCAACAGCTTTAGCTCGCAAGTCTACTCGGTAGGACACACCCCAACCCATTTGTAACTACATATGGTGGTTGATCAGCATAACTTAGCGATGTATTCCTGGTGCAAGTGAACCCCGATCTTATAGGAAGAGCATCGGGTCATCTTCCATGCAGGCTTATCCGGGTACATTATTAGGACAAGACCCTCATCTTGTGTACCAGATTTCCTTCTTAGATATGCTATGATTATCGTCATCGCCAATTTTGGGTATTGACACTCATGATCATGTGGTGATGAGCTGGACGACCATCATTATAGAGTTCCCCACACTTGATCCTCCTGCAGTGTTGTCCTGTCTCAAGCGACAAATCTCTATTGAATCTTGATGCATTTAATGGTCTATGAGTACTTTCCATCATTTGTTTCATAACTACTTTGGAGGTGAATTTAATTTGCATCATGATTTTCACGCAACTTCTACTTCTAGTTCCACATCCTTGTTACGAACACGCGGCGCTATGGTTGCCTCCAAAATTCAAAATTTCATAGTTTCAAATTTTTTATTTTTTTTCAGTCGAGTGTCTTGGTCGTATTTGCTTGCATTATTTTGAACTTGTTGGTTATGGCTCTAGCTATGTAGCAGTACAGACCTTGACTTGGAATGCCTGCACTATTATTTCCACCTTAGAAACTTCCACCGCAACTCCCTTTGCTTGTGCGACCAACTGCTCCACACGGTCGGAATGTACATGTTCCAACAAGTCTTTCTCTATCTATTGCAGTATGCTTTGAATTTTCTGCTACATCAGCTGAATATGTTCTGTGAGCTCTTCTGCTTCTGACTATAATCCCTCAACCTTGGCTTCCTTATCTTTTTCTTGCTCATGAAGGTTCTGCACTTCCTACTGGAGACTTCTAATCTCTGCATTCTTAATGACCTTTTGCTGGATAGGCAGCTTCTGCATTTCCACCTTCGTAGCACTGATGCCCTCATCAGTCTCTCATATACTCTGCCTTATTTTCTTAGTTGCGTCATCCTCTAGCAATGTTTCCTAAATAGTCGCAACAGCATCTGTGGCCTTTGTGCAAAGTGTTTCTCCTTCTTTGATTTTCTCAGCAGCTTCAAACACTGTTGTTCTTCTTTCTGCCAGCACCTCCGGGGGTGCGATTGGTATCTATCTAGATTGTAGATCTTCTAAGTTGGTGTTGAATATATTGTGTGATCTTTGCAATCCTGATGAATTTATCCAAGGAGTCTTCATCTTCTTTCCCAGCCTTTGGCGGGACTGCTGCAATGGCATTCTTAATAGAATCCACCAATGTGATACGGCTTTGTTCATGAGCTAATATTTCCTACTCCCTCTCGGTTAGGAGGTTGATGCGCTCCTACAGTTCCTGATCATTTCCTTCCAGCAGGGCCTTGCACAACTTGGCCTTATTTTGCTTCCTGGTAAGCAATGGCGTTTTGCCTTAGCCGAATTTTGGTTGCGGCTACCTGTTGGATGCTATAGACCTCCTCCAAAAGAAACTTGGAGAATTCTATCTCGACATTGTTATCACTAGTACCTACGTTGGTCTCTTCATTTTCTTCAAGTGCCTGCTTCTGAATGAGCACTTTGATTGGTGGTACTAACTTCGATGTAACTAGTGGCATGCTAGAATCAACACCATATGTTTCGGCCTCCATGATGTCCTTGATATCATTGATGGCTGCTGTTAACTTATTGAGGTGGTCCTAGACTTAGGTATAAATGCTCACTTGCTAGGCCCTTAGACCATTGAGGTTATCTTGTGCAACTTTCTTAACAACGTTGGCAAGTTCCTGTAACTCATCCTTAGTTAAAGTAGTTGTGTTCACCGTTTTCTTGGATTTCTATTTCTTTCGAGATGAGTGGCATTCCTCGGGTTGCATGCAGGTCTGCGTCTGATCTCCACCAGGTGGGTGCTATGAAGGATGCTGGTCTGAGTCCTCCATATCATCATCATCCTCCATGTTTTCTTGTGATGGATCCTCTTGGGCATCATTTTCTTCATGCGCTTCACCATTAACTTGATGAATTGGCGGTTCTTCTGCATTATGTTCTTCAGGTAGTGGCTCTGCTAGTGGGTCACGCCATTCCTCAGCCAAAAATTGACAATTGCATCCACATCATCGTTGGTCCCTATAAATATTGCTTGATGTATCTACCGAAGTGGATATTTTGTAGGAAGTAAATTTATATTATGTACATCAGCTTCCAACTTGATGAAAGCAACGTACCTGTGCACAGTTGTGCCACAAATCCTATGAGTTTGTTGGACAACTTGTCATAGAGCCTCTGCATGCATGAAGAATACAATATTATTATCCTCCTGGTGGTTGCTGTCCACCCTGTCTTCCCATATATTCTGGTATCTTGCCACTAGGAAAGATATTGGGACATCCATGTGCACATAGTCTGGAGGGTCAGCCCAGACAGTGAAGGAAATCAAAACTAGTAAATAGAAATAGTAGAATTTGTGACCTTTCTTGTGTTGAGCCAGTATCACATCTTCGAACAGTACATTTAGAAAATACCATGACCAGTTTAACTTTTCTTCTCGTGCACATAAATCTTCAATTTCTACTATCGGTGTCGAACACTATGTCGGTATAATCTTATGAAATATTTTACAGGATAATAATTTTGCAGCAACATGGACACTTTTGTCTTGGATGGGCCCAAGAAAGTAGCCCCGTCCTGCTCACTGAAGGTTGTGCTTCTGCTTGATGGGTTTAGTATTGTTCTTATCCAAGTAAGGCAGAGGATCTTTGCAGTCATTTGGGAGTCCTGTTATTCTCTCTATTAATTCAGCATTAACCGGATATGGGTGATCCGGCCATAAGTATCCTCTATGAAAGCAGACTAGTAGCTGCTTTACATACGTATTGACTTGTGTACTATGGCTGAAGTGAGGTATGAAGAGCATGTTGGTTATTCCCACAGTGTCCAGTCCCTTGCCCTACTCTTATGGATTGAGTACCTTAACAACACATGTAGTAGCCTGGGTTATGTCCATGCAGTCTTTTATCTACGAGCCCTCTTCTTGTTGAGTGTCGTAGCCTTGGAACTTCAATACAACCAACTTGGTGAGGATATCGTTAAACAAGGTCATGCCGACAGGGATCTGTGGTGCTATCAAGGTGGTCATCGCATTTTTTGAAAGATCTACATCCACTGCACCAGGTCTTCTTGGCCGAATGTAGCATGGGAAGTTCGGTTCGGCTCACTCTACCTTTAGATCTATCTGTGGTAGCAAGGCTTTATATCCACCATCATTTCTCTACTCAGCAGCATGTGCCTTTCCTCACTCGTTTGGAGTGGATGGAACCTTAAATTTCCTTTGTCTCGACAGTGGTTGTGTAGATGGATCTCCTTGAACAACTGGTATTCCCTAGACTGGGTTCGGTATAGGATGTGAACTAGGGGTTGGAATTGTTTGCGGCTTCCTTGTTCTCGCCATTGCGTTGATCTATGGTGGTTGTTGCTATTGCAGGCCTTTGACTGACTGGATTTCTACCTCCTCATCAATGAGGCAACTAGAGATGACAATTGCGTCTGATGCCTCACTCTCACTAGGAATATTAATTACCATGGGAATTAGAGGAACGAAAGACAGGTGACAGGATGTAGTTATGCAATGGCTCGACTCTGGTTCTCACTGTGCGTAAAATAAAATTGCTTGATAGGGAAGTTGAATATTTACATATTCCATAGTGTCTTTCAATCATCATTTGATAGGAGGTTTAGGTCTAATCAATCTCTCAGGTTTGCTTTTCCAATGATTTCTTCATTAATGTATGTAGCTGGCCTTTTGGGTTGTACCTGTCAGACTAGTTATGGTAATTAGTGCTAGGACGGTTGAGTAGGTGTAAAAGTACGTCGCCCTGCTCCTCATTGTCAAAACCCCAAATTTTCACAAAATTTTAAATTTTTTGAGATAAGAATAAATGCTAAACCTACAGTTTACTAACAGCTAACAGTTGGCATAAAATAAAATAGTTAAGTTATTAGTTTCACTAAATTCTAAAATAACTTTAACAGTTTATTTTTCGTAGCAAGAATAAAATATTTTTCTGTGCTATTTTCTTCAGTTTACTGATTAGTTCTTTTATGTCAGTAGGTGGAATCTACTTTTGAATCCAGGGCTTACTTAGCATTCATGCTAACGCAGATGAATACTATTTCTTACAGGTGTGATCGATCGAGTACATTTTTAAAAGATCTTTTAGTGTCAGCAGTATTTTGTTTGCAAATTAAAAAGCTTAGAACAATAAGTTGCTAAACACTAGACAACTTCTGTAAGGTAAAATCATTTGATTTTCATCAGTTGTTCAAGTAAACAAGCTTGGAGATAAGTAACAACAGTACAACATATTTGCGATTCTAACACTAGAATCTCAGTTACAAGCATTTCTACTTTAGTCTAAGTAATTGGTAATACTTATAAACATTGTTTTTGACAATATTTAAGCAATAGTATCTTATCTTGCCTGTGTATTTATTGTCCCTTAATTTGTTTCTATAAGATACTTACAGCTTATTATCTTTTGAACAGTAAAAACCTTTGAGTGTAGAATTATGGCCATCATACCCTTCTGTATGAGCTTACGTTTACCACTAGTTTATTCCCTAGTCTAGCTCTGTATTCTAATAACTTTTGAATTTAATAGGATCGTTCCTATTCCAAATATTAGTTTTATCTCTATAATTATCTTACTGTCCAGTGGACATTCTGCATGAGCATAAAACCAAGTTGAGTTATACTCCCCAGTAATATCAAGGTAATGTCGCATAAACTATGTGACAGAGTTTTGTGATAACATTCTTATCTTCAGCTTTGTACTACTTCACAGTTTCGATGCTATTTGAGTTATCGGTTCAATTATACTTCGTAGATATGCATAACTGATTTGTTCAATGAACATTCAATCTACCAAAATTTTGTTTTATAACGTATTTACATCTAGCCTTTAACTTCTTTTGCATTATTACAAGATACTATTTATAAGTTTTAGACTTGTAATATTACTAAGGAAAAAGGGTTTACTATGCCCAAGCTATAGTTTAAATTTGCTACTAGAGACACTAAATTCATGCCCTAGTTAACATGCACTCATTTATAACTATACTAAAGACTTGAACTTTAACCTACTCTATAAACCAAACATATATTACATGATTTATATTAAAACAATGTTTAGAAAAGAGTTATTCCACCACTTATATTGTTATGGTGATGTTTATTATGTGATAATATAATGTCATTGGTTGCAAGGGTTTATGCTTAATCCACATCGGGCTTAATTTTAAGATTTATACGTGACACAAAGCTTGGTCAACGTAATCCCTCTGCGATGATAAACTTGTGATTATGTTAACATAACGCGCTGAGCAAATGATTTATGATTTGGTTACAAATTATTGGGTTGACATTATGGCTTAACCCACACTGCAATGAACAAATAATTGATAAAATGCCTCCATGCAAGAACTATAGGACACGACCCTCGCTGCATGGATAAATTTGTGGCTACATGGTTGAATTATGTCCACGTCTAGAAAATATATTATGTACTGGAAACCTAACCAAACACATTCTTGTCCCATAGTTTACACTGGCTCTAGGGTTGCTTGGCTCATCTCCCATGGCAGTCGTCGTTCTCCTGGTTACCATTGCCTTGTACCTTGACTTCATGTTGCCTCCATTCTCCAGTGTGTGGTTTTGATTGCTCGTTCTTTCTCTACAGTACGTGGAGTTATCCTTCCTGCTACCTTCATCTCGCTGCCTGTGAAACCCTTCTTCCAAAGCCTGCGTAGCTTGGTGTCTGCTTCAGTTTCCTTCTTGGCTCTCGTGGCTAGCCACTGTGTGAGGTTTTTGAGGGTTGTTGAGTTCCCCACTACACCCTCTATAGGTGACAGTGCTTTGTGAAGCGGTTCACCATACTCCCAATGACAGGTAATTTCAAAATGAAATTTTCTTTCAATTACTACAAGTTTAAATAGAATATGTTTAGGCTTTAACATGTAAGATATTTTACTGACAGGGGTTTACGCTTGCTGCAGGTGCTCATCAAAGTGAAACTTGTACAAGGGATAAACAGATAGCCCTTGCAATGGCCATGGCTCGTGGTTGAAACTCGGGTAAGCCCCGTGGTCTGAAAGATGGATTCTCCCTTATTTAAAGTTAGGGTGGCCGTTGGACTTGCCCAGGGTTTGAAAACCCTTTCTCGTCTTGTCACAAGTTATGTTATGCTTTTTACTGTTTTACAGGTTATTGGGAAGAATATTTAAATCCAAACTCTTGATAGGGTGGATGCAATTTGTAATGTGCACACTACTTAGTTGAAGCTTGGCTTCGCAGTCAGTTTAGGTTGTAAATTTTGTAAAGGTAGCTTCACTGTAAACTTGTTTTGGTTGTTATGAGCTTATGCTAAGCTCTATGTAATTTAGGGTTTTTACCCTTCCTGAATATTAATGAAGTTTAAACTCAGTCGAGTATTTTGTAAGGGTTTTATATATTAAAATTTAAGGCTGATACTTACAGCCATGATGTATATGTTGTTGTTTGATGGAAGTCACAGGTTAGGGTTTGACCTGTAAAAACCCTTATTATGTTTATACTAATCTTATGATAATAATTATATTGTTTCCCTATTTTATTCTATCTATCCTTAAAGGAATGTGAGTAGATTATTTGACTATTTAATGATCGTTACATAATTGTTATAATCTTGGTTATTAAGTCTGTACTTGTAATGCAATAGTTTTAAGGGTTTGAACCCCTACATTTATTTCTATACATGTATGTTGTTATTAGAAGACTCTGTTTCACTTGTAAAAGCATTTATACAAGTTAAACAGTAATGTAGTTTACTTTTGTGCATAATAATATTAGTTAGTAGTTTTAAAAGAACTAACCTATGTATAACCTAGGTTACTACAGTATTACAAATATTTATAATTTATGCTCAGAACATGAGCTAGGGTTTACTCCCTTTTAACTTAAATAGGATATTTATTCCTATGTTATTATCCTGTAATTTTATGACTGTTGTATAGTTTTTCTTCAATCTGTTTTTATAAATTATTAATCTATAAATGTCATTGTTTAAGGATAATAATAATATTATTTATATTTATAATACTATTATTTAAGTATAATATCTATTCTTAAGTTTATGTTGGTTCTTATTTGTATAATGATTATGACTGAAAGCAGTCTGTAATATTTGTGTTAGTTAATTCAATTGCTTCTGTAGTCTTATTTAGAAAAATAAAAGGAACTTTCTTACCTGTCAGTATTCTTTACATTTATACTGTCTGCAAAAGTATAAGGATAGTTTCTTATAATATTAACTTAAACCCTAAGTTACTACTGTCCTTTAGCTATTAAAACTAAGAAAGGAAACTATAACCTTTATCATTAACTATAATTCAAATAGATACAGGAAGATTAGTTGTCACCAAAGAAGAAGATAATCTATTTGTATTATTTTTATATCTTTTCTTAACATAAAATAATAACTTTCAACTGATAATACTAATTCTTCTACTTCAATGTAAAAGTATAGTTTATAGAAATAGAAACAGTGTAGAAAAATAATTTATATAGTTATACATACTAATCTCAATCAGTAATATGAGTCTTGTTCTGTACTAACATGCTATTTACACAATCTATTTTTGACAACATGTCTACAAAATAATTTCATTTACTTTCTAGAAAATAACTATCTACTGAGAAGTAACATTTCATTACTCTGAAAACATAAATATTCGATTCATTCATAATCCTATCATACTTTATTTACTTAAACACACTACCTATGCTAGAGTACGATTTGGATTACTCTAGATGGGGAAAAACACAGGTAGGATTTATCTTTCATCATAGTATAGATTTAGTCTAAAATAACTAAGATATTTCAACACAACATAACATAACATAACATCATTCATTAATTGCTCACACACAGATATAAACTATAACACAGAAATTATAAGATAATGGAACCTGTCTTTAAAGCTGGATGACAATAGCAATGGGAAGCCGTTCCTCCCTACCAACTCCTGGAGAGTGCTCAAAAAATGACTTCTCAGGACCCCCGAGCTTGTTCTGGTCTCCTTGGCTAGAACTAGGTGGAGCAATAAACAAAGTACTAGTCCTGAGACTCAATACAAACTCTGCATACTACAGTAATATCTTTCAGTTGCAAAGCTATACTAGATCAACTTCCTGCAGTTTACCCCTCAAAACACCTTCCTTCAAATTTCCCTTTCCCAATGAATTCCTTGAAGTGCATTCACCTGAATGATTCTTCTCCTAGAATAAGCAGCCTCATCTCTCTACATTGGGCACTTTTAATAAGATTTCCTAGGTCTTTTTGGGTTAGTTGTCATTAATTGAGCCACCTACTCTGATCCCACTTTCTTGGGGGATCATGACCCCAAATGTAGGGAAGTTACCACCTGCAACATAGGAAGTGTTTGAGGAAGCTGCCACTTGTCTTTTTGCTCTCCACCTAGTTCCTTCCACCAACTTGACTAGTAACACTCTTTTTAACAGCTCTCCCAAGCTATTGTCTCCACTTTTATTTATTTAAAATTAAATGTTTGGAATTACATTCGACATCCTTGACTCTACTGAGTCATTAGTTTCCACTTAGCATTAAATTTAACATAATGTCTTGGAATCAAAATAAAAATAAGATAACATTATTTTACAAAAATTGGGGCATGTGACACTCATACTGCATTTAGTTAATGCCACGTAGGTGTCCTAGTTGTACAAATATTTGGCATGGATTCATTGGTTAATGCTATCCATCTTCTCATTCCTTCTTTTTGCATCATTTTCCCTCTTCTTGCCTTGCCCCATATACCAACAGATTTTTGTTGTGCTTTCCCCTTGCACACTTTGCTTTGCCCACTTGGGTTTATGCGATGAATTGATTATTGGGCAATTTATTGTCACACGTTTTGCTGGTTCTGTCGCAATCCTGCAATAGAATAGTTTACATATTTTGGTCGTGTTTACTTTTTACATGTGTCGTAGTAATGTTTCAGGCAATTTTCGTTCACCAAACTCATGACATGGGTACCATCAAATTTTTTGGGGTTTTGTTGTGCCCATATCCATAGTTTGTGCCATCGTATATGGCCTTAGCCAATTTGTCTTGAGTTTGTGTGGGTGCTTGAATACTCTGTTGTCATATTATAGGATAAGTCTTCCTTTTATGGATGGATTCACCCTGATATATTGATAATGCCATGCTGGAAGCTGTTGTTGAGTTGGCTTAGTCTATAATCGCAAAGGTATCTTCATCCCCTCTAAGTATTCCACCATTCCCCTTTTTTCTATGCCGTTCAGAGGGAAGAGGGTCTGGTATTCCTGTATGAGATCTACGATTTGTACTACTGCTTCATCCTGTGAGTATTGTTGTATTATTCTACGATATTTAATTGTTTCAACTGTTTTTGGCCTACTAAAGTTAATCGGATTATCTTATGCTTCCCTGGGTATATTGTCTTGCTGAGTAACTGCACTGTGTTAGTGAACATTAGCGTCATTGATCTTCTTGACTATACTCCATTTTCATTTCTAGATTGTATCATGAATTGTAGGGTGTTTGTTAGCACTTAGAACTATATGCGCAACCTGTTGGGTCCCTTGTCGCATTTGCTCAGAGTTATCGCAGGTCTTGGGCGCCACATCCAAAGTGTATATAAAACTCTCATCCTCATTATAAACAATCTCAACGTATCTTTGCCCCTCAAATGGATCAATGGGCGAGACTACCCTCATTTCCTCATCTTCAAAGGAGAGGATCCTTTTTTTGTAATTTATGATTGTTTGATTGTCTATAGCCCAATCTATCCCCAGTAGTGCAGGGTAAGGATTTGTATCATCCATAATGTTGATGACCTCAAATTTTGCATATGGACACAATCCTTCAACATCAACAATGACATTGCTCAATCGACCAATGGGTAGTACCTTCGCTTGATTGGCAAGATGTAGCTAGATAGGAGACAAGTCTAAGCGTGGCTTGGCCATGCTTTCCTAGGTCTGGTGCATTAGGATATTGACATATGACCCTAGATATAAGATGATATAGTCCATGTCATAATCACCTATCTACGCATTCATCCTCAATTCACGGCCATTTTTACATTTCTGTCGCACCTGGTTGGCCTTCTTCTTAGTTTGTGGCCCTACATGGATCTCGTCTATTATTGCTTATAGTTCTACAATAGCATCTTTATCTTGGATTAGCATCAAACAACTTGATAGAAGAGGTTTTAGATTACTAACCTGAGGTGAAGCCTTCTTCTGTAATAGGTGTTGGAACCATTCAGGCATGTCCTTGAATTTTGCTGAAGTTAATGGGATGTATGGGCTTATGAAGTCTAATTGCACATCCTAGAATATTTCTTTTTGCTTCTGGCTAGTTGGTGATTCCTTTTTCTGCACCGTCGACGTCACTTGTGGCTGCAGTTGTTCTTGTGGGTTATCTTGTTTTGTTCCAATCGTCGCACCTCCTCTAGTTACAACAGTAATGTTCAGGTCTCACAGTTCAGCCATGATCATCTGAACATTCACATTTGCATTTGGGTGCGGGTTTTGTGGGGTGTTAGGTGTGGCAATGGTCCTTGCTTTCCACTTTGCGATCAGTTGAGGGCATTGTTCAACATTATGGTCTTGTCCCTTACAATATGAGCATGTTATTGCAGGATCTAAATAGTCTGTAGCAAAGTGACCTAGTTTTCCACAGTTATAGCATGTAATTGTACCTCTTACCCTACCAAATCCTCCTCCACCACCTTGTCGTCTAAAGTTTCCACCACCCCTTCCCTGAGGGTGTAGTTGTTGTCGTGGGTACTGATTCTGCTGGTAGTTTTGCGGATAAGGGTTTTGTTGTGCATAGGACTGCTAAAGTGCATACGCCTGTTGGTACTAATTAGCTGGGAAATGCACAAGTTGATATGAGGCATGCACCTATTCCACCTGAGGGAACCCCTCATTTTTCATTAAGCACGTATCAACTATTTTTTCTTTCAAGAGCTGGTATGCTCTACAGTCTTTTTCCTCATGTCCTACAGATTTACAAAAATTACAAAATAAGTTTGCAGGGGTACTTACAACTTTTTTCAAATACACACATTCTTTGTCGCGATGGCCTCTTGACTGGCATATATGACACCATGGCATGCCCTAGCCGTTTAATGGGTTAGGTGCACCTGATGTGACATAGTTCTTAAAGGTCAGACAATTATCCTTGGTGTGTCCGTCTGTTCTACATTTTGTGCACCACAAGTCCTCATGTGCATCTTTTCCCTTCTTGATAGCTTGAAGTTCTATCGTGAGGTTGGCTAGCTGTGATTGAATCTATACCTTTCCCGTGAAAATGTCACCAATAGGCGAGGCCTCTAGCTTCATCGTCAGGTCTAGTGCTTTTGTTTGTGATTCAATATTTTGTTGCATCAATGGCCCTCAAATGTGTGGTAGCAGTGTGACAATAAACCACTCCTTATGTTGTACATCAGACATTTGCAAGCTTAATTTGGCCATCAGTGTCTTGAATTGTTGAGCAAAGTCCCACACAGTTTCTGTTAAATCCTGTTTAATCTCCTTAATCTCAGTAATACATTGTGACTTTGATTTGGGTTTCCTGAACTCAGAGATCATTGCAGCTTGGATTTCCTCAAGGGTCTACTATGATGTTCCAGCTGGTGCAACACAAAATTTCATGTACTAGTCTAGGGCACGACCCCTAAAAGTCATGATCATTTGCCCTTTCTTGATGTCTGCGCCATGGACTAAATGTACCATCCACACAGCTTCATAGAGGAACCAATTTTGTTCGGGGTCTTCCATTCCATTTCCATTAAATGTAGGTAACCAGACGTCTGTTGCAGCCATTGGGTTGACATTAGGGTTTTCCGGGACAGGGTTCAACAAAGTTGCACCTTCTTGCGCACTAGTTCTAGGGCTAGTGCTATCCGTATTAGAGGTCGTTCCAGGGGATGAGACTCTAGATCTCATCTCGAGTGATATTGTTGGTGTTATATAGTTGTGCTCTGATCCCGATGTCTCGTCAGAGCTCTCCGGATCTCCAAGTCCTTTCGAGATTGAGCTATAGTCCTCCTCTTTGCACGACCTAATTTTGTGTTTGCTTCCTTCGAACAAACTAGGATTCCATCGGCCCCGTTTGGTTTTCCTTCTCTTTCCTGAACTAAATCTTCTCCCACTCCAAAGGACTCCAACCTCGAGTTGAGGTTCTGTTCTTCTGGGGAACATCTCCATACGCTCTTCCCCATGTTCTTAATTGTTTGTTGGCGACATAGCCCCCCCTTAGACACATGGCTAAACTATCCAAGTGCAACAGACCCTTCTCATAAGAAATTAATTTTATCCATGTGATTATACATAGTAAGTATCTCCTTTGGGGTCCTTGGAAACAATTTCTCTCATCCCCACTATATGAAGTTATATTATCTATTGCAAACTCAGTAATATACCCTTGCAATATACTATCAACCCAAAAATCAACAGCTCTAGAAACATAGTTACTTACACTAGTTACTTCCTGAACTAGTTGGTCGCTCCACTCACTAATCCCCCTTGTCAGGAAATTGGTGCGCCTAGATGCCAATACTAATAACCATTCATGTAGTACAATGGGGAACTCGACAAAGAATATCTCATGAATACTAGAGTATATATATTCATCTAACCATGTTTCTATGCTCCACTGTGCTCCTGCGCGAACACCAGCGTTTTAGCATCCAGCCAGTCTTCTATCTCCTCCTTCATTGGGTGCCACAACATCTCCCTTGATTTAATGAATAAGGTCCTGGAAATGGAACCATTTGTTGGCCACCTTTCTCCACTCGCGTGACCCAGGTTCTCCGCAACCCGTCGATCGAACAACTACTCGAGATATCGGCCCAATAGAGAAAGCCCCATCAGGTACACCTGCGAAGCAGGCGCAGTATCACCTGAGATATCTCATAGATGGGTAACCACCAGAACCATGCTTCTGTGATTGTTGGGGTAGTACAGTCCCTTGGATCGCAGCCAAGGAGCTCAACAAAGGCAGCAGGGTGGCTGGACGGAGGAGTTGGTTTTGCGTGAATGAGCATAACTATATGTCATCGCACATGACCTGACTTTCCTTTCCACCTCGCAGCTGGCGCAACTCGTGCGATGCAGCTGATTCACATCCAATCAGCTCTATGACTTAAGTCATGGTTCAAAACATTAATCATACAGACTTATATATATAGATTCATTTCAACAATGCATTCCAACCATTCATTTACCAATTGCAGAATGATAACATAGATTCAAGTAACATTTGAACATTATATGGAAAGAAAATAGTAATCCATCACATAGACATTCACCATATTAACCATTCATTCAAACACAAGAAATAACATGGAAACCCATCTGGGAAAAACCACCAAGGTTCTCTTCATCTGGCATGAGAAAGGATATATCACCTTCCAGTCTGCAGGATGCAGAATGATCTTGAGATGTGTCTTTAAGTTCATACTTATAGCTCTCATGCTCTCTGGTTTTCTCTTCAATTTTACTCCTACTCCTAGTGTTTTGCTCACACAATAGCTAGATCCATGGCTCAACAGCCCCTCTATTGCTACTATACTTTTCCTAAGTCTCCTCCTCTCTGATAGCTATGGCATTACAACAAAACTGACATCCCTCTCCATGGATTACCACCAAATAGAAAAAATACTACTGGAAATTGAATAGGTATCAATGAAAACCTCCCAAACCAACCCTGTAACTATTGCATCCCTCCTATTTATATTAATTTACATGGCCACGCTGGGCCGACTGCATACCGACAGTCTGTTAGTCTGTTAGCCGTCACCATTAGCCACCCCTCTAGTTACAGCTACTGTGATCATCACTTGACACGAGGCACTATCGGCCTGACTTACAAATATCTTCACATACATGCGTAACTGTAGGCCTACACCACTCTATGCGGCCATGATATGGATTCTGCATCCATCGCTTTCCAGTCATTTTCCCTTGTACGCTTCCGCGCTTGCCTTTCCTTTGTCATGCACCTCTCTGTTATGCCTTCGTGGTCTTCCTTTTCTTCTAACGCACGCGTGGGGAATTTTCCTTGGTTGCATGTGTGAACTTCCTCCTTATTCCCATTTCCCGGGCCAACAGGTGGTACGCGGTACTCATAGTTAATGAAGTCCCAACTCAGTGAAAAATTTATTTCCATAATTTGCTGGTAAATTTGGGGTCCCTGACACTAACAATAACCTTGGGAAACCCATGGAAATTAAATATATTCTTTACATAACTATCTATGACTTGGATTTCTTTTTATTTGCATGAAATACTAACAAAATGACCATATTATGATAGTCTATCAATGACTACAAATACACTATCCTTTCCTTCTGATGTAGGAAGGTCAGTGATAAAATCCATGGATACATTAGACCATTTTTGGGATGGCATATGAAGGGGTTGTAGAATATAAGGAGCCACAGTTTCGAACATCTACCTTTGACAAGTATCACATTCAACCACATATTTATGGATATCATTCTTCATTCCCTTCCAAAATAAGGATTCGTAGTTATTGTGGTATGTTTTAAAGAAATGAACATGGCCCACTGTTGGGGAGTCATGGTTCTCTTTTAAGACTTGAGTTTTGAATTTTAATGAAATGGGTAAATATATTCTTTTTTTGTACCATATTATGTATTTTTCCCATGAATATTTGGAGTTTGTTGCTTTCTTGTTTTCAACTTCTTCAATTAGCTTCCTTGTCTCTAGGTCTTTCACATACTCACTTTGGACTTATGAAATCCATTCAAGAACAACTATGGATATGGAACATAGTGAAACATCACTCTCATGTTTTCTTGATAAGTTGTCTTCAACCCTATTCTCCTTACCCTTTTTATACAAAATGTTGAAATCAAAGACTTGGATTTTTCTTACCCATTTTTGTTGTTTGGGAGAGAGATTTTTTTGAGTTAGAAAATACTTCAAGTTATCATGGTTTTTTTTAACAAGAAAATTTGCTTCGAACAAATATTGCTTCTATTTAAAAAGGGCATGCATTACTGCCTAAATTTTGTTGTTGTATATGGATTTTATTTTCTCACTTAGTTTTAAATTTTGAATTTTGAAAGAAATGGGATGTTTATCATGCATGCGAACAACTCCTAATCCTGTCCCTGAAGGGTCAAATTCAAGCATTAATGTCTTCATAAAATTAGGAGCTTCTGACAATGGTGTGGATGTCATTATTGGTTTGAATTGTTCAAAACAAGTTTCTGCATCCTTATCCCATATGAAAGCATCCATTTTTAATTGTTATGTTAGGGGTGCAACAATTTGGGCGTAGTTATGAAAAAGTCTTATACAATAACCTATTAGACTTGGAAATCCTCTTAATGATGTAATTGAGTTGGGGGATGACCACTATGTGATCGCCATAATTTTTTTTGGGATTAACCTTAACATCGTCGGCTAAAACAATTCACCCCAAAAATTCTATTTCTTTTTTCCCAAAACTGCATTTTTTTTTGTTAGAATAAAATTTGTTTTCTTCTAGAAGCTTCAAGATTGTTTGTACATGCTTGAGGTTTGAGTTCCAATTTTTACTATAAATAAGGATATCATCAAAAATCACTAGCACGAACTTCCTTAGGTAATGGTGAAACAAGTCATTAATTACTTCTTGAAATCTTTTCGGAGCGTTGGATAATCCAAACAACATTACCCGAAATTCATATGAATTGTCATGGGTGCAAAGAGTTGTTTTGGGGAAATCTTATTCATGAATACGGATTTGGTAATAGATCATGATTTTAAGTCTAGTTTAGAAAAATATGTTGTACCATGTAGCTCATCGAACAACTCATCAACAAAGGGAATGTGAAATTTATCTTTTATTGTGACTTCTCTTAACACTCAATAATCAATGCAAAGTCTATACGATCCATATTTTTTCCTAACGAGTATGACTGGTGCAGAGAAAGGACTCTTAATACGTATGATTATTCCAACGTCTAATGGTTCCTGCACCAGATATTTGATCTCTAATTTGTTCCTCTGAGATTGTATGTATGGATTTTTTCTAATTGGAGTTGATCCTGGCATCAACTCAATGATGTGATCCCTAGAATGTGGGAGAGGGATACCATGAGGAGTTTTGTTATGGAGAGAAACTTCCTATGGATTGGGGTGTACCACAATAGACATATAAACCGCAGAAATCAATCCCTTCCCAATATGCAAGAGAAACTAGATGTCTAACACTAAAGGATCTCGAATCATACCTTATTTTGGACGGTTGAAGTAGATCCCCGTTGATATTTTTACCATCCCACTTGCACTAGAAATTACTCTCAACAACAGCAAACAAGAAAAGCATGCTATATAATATGCTGTTAGATATACTCTGGCATATATAATCAATAATGTATAATAAATTAAACACATCCATGGATTCAATATTCATTCAAATGCATATTATTGGACAGGAAAAGATATTTCTATTAATCAAATTAGAGATTACACCAGTGATAACCTTTGTCGGCACATCTGTGAACCGGAGAAACTGAGTCCTCCACCTCGGCCTCTGCCACCTCAATCCTCCATATGTCGATAGGAAGATCACAAGAAAAGGAAAGACTTTGAAGACCACAAAGTGATCCAAAGGGACAAAGGGATGCAGACTCAAGTATATGCAAGCAGTGGAAACAATGGACTATAGTTTCGTTGCTCTTCAATGTATCCAAGGGGTTCCTTATATAATAGTCCAAAGGGGTAATGGAGGGTCAAATTTGAGTGATCTCGAGGAATATGGAAGGCCAAGAGTCCAGTGGTTCGGACACACATGAAGGAAAACTCCAAAATTATTTGGACTTATGCACACATCCCGATGTATGCGGGTTTAAGGTCAAAATCCACGTATACACGCGAGTATGGGATTAAAATTCGCGTACAACAATAAGCAAGTGTTTTAAGGGATGAAATTGGAAACATCAAAGGTACAATATCATTCCATGGGGTCCAAATAGTCCGCAGAGGGACAGGGAAGGCCATAAATATGTGATCAACCATGTGTGGTAAAATCACAATAACATATGGCCCCTGATGTGTGAGGTTACAGGGGTAACATGATGGCCGAAATACATTATAAAATCCATCCCAGAAGTGGAGTGATGAAGAACCAGGTGGAAGAAGCATCCATCCATCAATATAGTACAAGAATCAATCTCTAAATATGACTTCAAATACATATAGCATCCCCGGATACATAAGAGTACAATGGCCATGAATAGGCATGATATGCAAAATGTGACATGTGTGGTCATCGCCACATACAATATATAATAGATCAGAATATTCATGATGAAGACATACAATGGATTAGGTTCTCCATAATGGTTGAAGATATACAATGGATGAAGATCTCCATAAGGGCTGAAGATATCTGACATACACTGGAATCAAACCATAAGAGCTGACATCTCATGAACACTGGAACAATCAAGGAGGTATTATATGTGGAATGCCACCAAGCTGGAAAGTCTTATACACAAATTGCTATGATTACATGTCCTACTATGCGAATAGAGGTGTCGACGTCGAAGTAGTAGTCCATCGTCTGATTACCGATCATTAATGTATACCGTTAATAGACACAAGCTTACCCACCGATAATGAAAATGGGAATCAAGGTACTAGAGTGCATTCTAACAAGTGTGAATAGATGTGTTGAGGTCGAACACTTGGAAGAATCCATCGATCAAGGGACATTAATGTATTCCCAAAACTGGCAATGGTAAGAGAACCTACCACTGATGACTGTAATTCTCAAGGCACTCAAATGATTCTAGGCTCCTATCCCATAATAAATGATCTAAATTCGGTGGGATGGAATCCACTGGAAGGAGGGAATTAAGGCATACCCCATCATCCAACACGAGGTACTCAGCAATGTTGTATATTGTGGAAGGACTCAAACAATATGTCCACAAACCAATAATAGTACTAGGAATGGCTGACATGCAAAGTCAAGATGTTCAGGTACACAGGGTACTCCCAAAAGACCAAACACCTTCAGCAACCGCTTCACACAAATAGATCACAGATCAACAAACTGATGTTTGTCACGTGGTTAAAACCCTCGAGAGGGAAATAGTCCACGGCCCCAGCCAAATAGATACTTGGAGCAATTTATTATGTAAAAGAAAGAAAGTTATATGAGCTTCTCATAATCGATCAACTAGCCAAGGACCCTCTATGCTCTCTAAATCGAGATCATAGACCAATCGGCCGGTGTTAAGCCATGGATCAATGGTAGGTATGATCTAAGAGAAGTTGAACCGTCAGATCACTCTATGTATAGAACATACCATGACCGTCGGATTAGATTATTTACTAATGCATACTAAAGAAACACACTTTTACCTAACGGATATAGTACACAAGTTGATCTTAACTAACTCGTAAGTGTCTACATATCCTAACATCCCCCCTTAAGAACAACTTGGGATAGGATTGAAGGATTTACAAAAGTGACACTATTAGGAGAAGGAAGGAGGCATTAGAGCCTATCCCCCCTTAAGGACACATTCCTAAACTCCTAACATAGACCGAAGTTTAGAAAAGTTCGCTTCTGTAAGAGACTTGGTGAAGATGTCTGCAACTTGATCATCTGTAGGGCAATAGAGAACTTCAATGACACTATCATGAACATGATTTTTGATGAAGTGCACGTGTAGCTCAATGTGTTTGCTACACTGATGTAGAACTGGATCTTTGGCAAGCTTGATGGCACTTTGATTGTCGCACCAAAGTGGAGTAGGCTGCTGCTACTCGAATCCAAACTCTAAAAGGATCTTTCGAAGCCATAAATATTCCTAAATGGCATTAACCGGGGCTTGATATTTTTCTTCTTCTAAACAAAGAGCAAGAGCTTGTTGTTTCTTACAAGACCAAGTGACAGGTCTAGATCCCATACTAAAAACATAACCTGCAGTACACTTTCGATCATCAGGATCGTCGGCCCAATCTGAATCAGTGAAACCAACCAACAAACATTTCCCCCCTATACTATAATGAATCCCAAACTGAATTGTACCTCGAATATATTGAAGTATTCTTTTTGCTACTTTCCAGTGACTTTCATGAGGAGTTTGCATATAACGGGAAACATGACCAACGGCAAAGGAAAGGCTAGGACAGGAATGAGTCAAGTATAAAAGACTACCAACAAGCTGACGATACAAGGTGGCATCTACTTCAGGGAAAGTACAAGTGGCAGAAAGTTTGACTCCAGACTAGAAGGGAGAAGGGGCTGGTTTACAATCTTCCATGTGGAAGCGACGAAGAAGGTCACAAGCATACTTAGACTGGGAAAGAAATATTCCTTCTTTCGTTTGCAATACTTGTAGAACAAGAAAATAATGCAAATGTCCTAAGTCTGACATTTCAAAATTTTGCTTAAGACTGGATTTCACATGGGTTATAAGTTTAGGGTCAATACCAGTAAGGATAATATCATCAACATAAAGACAAGTATGATGAGATGGTTTCCTACTTTCTTGGTGTAGACATTGGGGTTAGAATGGCATCTAGAAAAACCAGTGTCAAGGAGAAAGCTATCCATTTTGGAATACCAAGCTCTAGGAGCTTGCTTAAGGCCATATAAAGATTTCTTAAGGAGACAAACAAGGCTAGAGTTATTTTGAACATATCCAGGAGGTTGTTCCATGTAAATTTCCTCATGTAAATCACCATGTAAGAAGGAAGACTTGACATCCATTTGATGGAATTCCCAGTTATGTAAGGCTGGAAGGGAAAGAACAAGGTGGATGGAGTTAATTTTTGCTACAAGGGAAAATGTTTCATTGTATTCAATCCCTTCAGCTTGGGAAAAACCTTTGGCAACTAACCTTGCCTTAAGTCTTTCAACACTTCCATCTGATGCATACTTAGTTCTGTAGACCCATTTACATTTGACAATTTTTCTTCCTTTTGGAAGAGGAACAAGATCCCAAGTATCGTTCGCCATTAAGGAACTATATTCTTCATCCATAGCTGTATCCCAATCTAGATTTTCTAAAGCTTCTGCAAAAGTTTCTGGATCATGATTCTCGGAAACTTGAGCCAAAAGAGAAGAGGCTCGTTGAAATTGAGAACGTGTTTAGTGTTGATTTCTAGGATCACCGGCAAGATCACCATATTCTTCACATGTTGAACGGGCCCATCAAGGAAGTATTGGTGCTGGTGCACTTGGAGGAACATGAGCATGTAGAGGTGTATTTTCATCCTCACTGTCATCATCAGAAACTGGAGTTGGAAACTTGTCAAGGAATTTGGAAGAAGAAGAAGAAGAAGAAGGCACAATCACCGAATCCGGATCGCAGGCCAAATATGTTGGAGCTTGGGGAAGACCTGGGTCTTATACTTTTTATCTTCACACCAACAAAGAGACCCACAGTGTTGGCCCTTTCGGCAACAACCTGCGAACATGTTGCAGTCTCACCCGAAACAGCTATGGGGTGCCGCAGAATCAGGTTTCTGCAGGAAAAAGAGGGATATTATTGTACCTTTAGCCTTAACAAAGAATAATTATGCAATACCGAGCTTCGATATTCACTTAAATAGCTTCACAGTTTAGATAAAAAGACAGTTACTTGCTTAACCCTTAACTAGGAATTCACAACAAAGTTAATACTTAACAGTTTATCTTACTTTATCATTCATCTACTTATCAAATGCATAAAACATAACAGGAACAAAATAACAAGAACCACCACAACACAAGATATACATGGTTCACCCCCAGTGTAGGGGCTACGTCCACAGAACTGCGTTTATATTCAACTCTTTACAAACACACAGTTCTGATCTGCGCACTCAGCTGCAGATCTTCTCAACAACCGAAAACTGAGCACTTAGCTATAGAACCTTTCTTCCAAAACCCTCTACACACTTAGCTACAGAGGTCATCCATGCACTCAGCTGGGACTTAGCCTTAAACCCTTTGTGCACTCAGCTACAGAGGTCGTCCACGTTCTCAGCTGGGACTTAACCTTAACCCCAAAAATAGACCTTAGCTTCTTCACATCAAATTATCATCATACAAAAACCTACGAAAAATCCCTTTTCTCCTTTACATAAGTGCCTATTTATACAAGTGCACTATTACAATACCATGCGTTTAAACCATGGGCTTAAAAACCATGGGCTTAAACCATGGGTTATTTACAAAAAGAGGGGCTTTGACCCAACCCCGAATCCCCTAAGACTATTTTGAACCGCAACTTCACTTACAAGCTTCACACCAAAACCGTGGAGTTGCCAAAATTAAGGACCTTCAAGGTTCGCGCCCCAACAGGCCCCTAAGACTCACTAGTGTCCCATCTCGGGACACTCTGCTACTTTTCTAGTGGAAGAATATTGTTGGTGAAGATAGTGAACTACTTGTTGAGGCTGTGCATGATATCTTCGGCTACTTTCTCCTTCTCCACTATCTCCTGCAATGTTGCTGAAGATGCTTCGCTGGCCTTTTCCTGTGCAAACGCGTCATACTCCTTCAAAACTTTGAGTTGGTTGTCTGCAGTAGTTCTCAACTCCAAGGCCTCGTTAATAAGGGGCTACATAGAGTTCACCAATAGTGTTTCTTTCCTTCTGCAGGACTCAATTTCTTACTGGAGCTCATTGCTATGCTTCACCTTAAGCATCTTCTGCATAGGAGGCAATGTCTTGATTTCTGCTTTGACTGCATCCAGCTCTGTCTATCACTGCTTGATGGTTTCTTGCAACTTTTCTACTTCTGGGTTGTCCTGTAAGTTTTCCCAGGCCTCGATGCTTTCATCTAGCAGCTTTAATGCAATGCTCACAAAATATGAGATCTTCGTTATTGAGGCTTGAATATCTCTGGGACGCTGTTCCCTGACCTCTGGTGGACTCTGAGGAATGAGGCAAAGCTAAAGCTCCACAATCTGGGCCTCATGTTCTGTTTTCAGCTTCCCTATCTATCTTCGAGACTATTGTGCATAGTCTTTTAGCTTGACTATTCTTTTCTCTGGTTCTTCTTCAGCCTACATGTCGAAGTCAGGGTGACTTCGACACGCCTCATCCAATACTCACGCCAGTGCAGCCTACTTGCTTTCTGCTTCCCTCTTTTTCTGTTCAGCTTCTTCCAACTGTGCTGCGAGGCTCTCACTATGCTTCATGGTATTTTCCAACTACATGTGTGAGTAGATGTCGCGTTCTCGGATCTTGTTCATGATTGCCAATTGACAAAGATGCAGCTCCGGCATAGACAACTTGGCGTAGTCTATCTCAACTGTCATACTCATCTGTGATCGAAATGCTGCATCAGTTATTATGAGGGTTGCACTTGGTACTTGTCCTCTATTGTTTCTGGCTGTCCATTGCCTCGTATCTGGCTGCGCACCTACTGGGGCACTGCTTGCTGCAACGGCAATCGCTGATCTTTCTGCTAATGCCTTAATTTCTTCAATTCACTACGCTATGCCACTGAGCGCATCAAGGTGTGTAGCTACAAACTCTGACCATTTGTTGGTTAATACTTCTACGGACTTCGTCAGAGCCTGATCAAGCTCGTCAATCGTCAAGGTGGGCTCTTTGACGATATTCTTTCCCTTCGACGCCTTAGCTTTCTTTCTGGGCGAAGGCTTCGTAACTTCCTCCACTTCTGGAGACTTGTGCTTATCTGGGTGATTAGGGTCCAAAATTGTCTTTACTGATTCTTCTTCTTCTTCTTCATAAGCTCTGTCATCTCTGCTCTGCAGCGACTCATCTTGTTCTTCGCTCTCTTCTGGTGGGTTACTCTACGGTGCCTGACTAGGACCTGCGCCCACATCTATCACTAGGGGGACTGGTATGTTGGGCCTTGTTCCCACGTCCTTCATCCATTCAGCTGGCCACTGCTGAACTACTGGGAGGATGTCTTCCTGGGTCACCACATATGGAAACTTCCAGCATGCATGTTTATCATCTGTGGGGGCCTTGATGAAGACATTGTGCATGTCAGCCTTGAAGTTGGCCACTCTAGTGTACTGAGAAAATAGCCCATTACTAAGCCGCATTGTTTTTAGGATCTCATATGAAATGTTCATTGCATAGAAGGTGAACACATAGTTTGTCATCTGCTGCAAGGCCTTATCCTGCGAGAACCAAAGAGATGCATACCTTGCTGCGCCAAGAATCTCTAGAGGCACATCAACAAACTGTGCCTCGGTAGGCTCTCTCCATCCTACCAGTGCAATAAGCACTTACAACCATGAGTAATGAAAGGGTCTACCTTTCTCTTGCACATCGCGGACATCTTCGAGAAATTCCCTAGCAATGTACTCTGCCCATTTGTAACTGTAGCCTTCGGCACAGTTCGCAGTAATACTGACAATCGGGGCAGGTACTTCATTCGGTCTGCAATTCCGCATTAATTTGCATGCTAGGAGCTCTACGGTGAAGTGAATGTTTTGGTGCCAAATTGTCAAGGTTTGATACCCTTGCTTTCCTTTCATTAGGCTGAAGTGGTCCTTCATGTGCTGCGCTAGCTTCGTATCCTCGTGTTTTCCAACAAACTCAATCCCAGGATCAGGCCCTTCCTTTGACAAGCCTGTAATCCTATGAATCAGTTCTCCATCAATATTTATTTTCTGGCTTCCTATCCATAGGTTCCCATCATGCACCAATGCTAATAGCTGCTTGACCACCACGATAACCTGCATGCTGCGATCGAAGTGGGGGACATTTAGCATCTTCAACAAGCCATCTTTCTCCAAGCCATCAGCCCACTGTTTCACTTCTAGTAGTGTCGTACCGGCCTCTAGATAATGGACAGAGTGCAAGTATTTCCCAGGTGCGAATTGTGGATATTTCCCACGATCATTCGTATCGTGGTCTGTGTACTTGAGCCGGTCTATTTTTCCTGTCATCGTTTCGACCAACTTCACACTCTGTGGCAGCGAAGGGGTGCGTAATGTGAACTTACATGTCCATCGAGGTGGCTGAACTCCTGGTCTAATAGGTTGAAGATATGGTGGATGTTGCAATGCAATGTTCTCATCCTCACTGAAGTCTTCAAAACCTTCAGGTGGGAGCTCTGCGGAACCAGCAGGATTCATCTCAGGATCCTCCGGTGTCTTTCCTGATGGCTTGTGTCTTTCTTCATTCTGCTTAGATCAAACTTATACCTTAAATTTCGTTCTGGTTGATCGTGTATGCATTGGTTGATTCGACGCTGGGGGAGTTTCTTTGTGAGGTGCAGATGCAGGTGGATTTCTCGTAAGGTTCTGTAGACCCCTCTGTCTGAATTCTCTCAACAATTCCTGGACTTCG
>LPNX010198700.1:690139-711038 GCA_001517045.1 Pseudotsuga menziesii | reverse complement strand
CTAGTCTCTATCAAGCATCGAGAGGGATAAAATCTATCGAGGTGCAAACCTCTTCTTAAGTATTGCACTCAAGGATATATTACCTTTGGTATGTCCTATATATAGCCATTGATTTTATTCAAACTAAAAGACACATCTTTTTATTTAAGGTCCACATATAATATTTTTATTATTAATATTTCATATTATTTATGTCTCACATATAATGTTTTTTATTTTATTAGGAATGAACAATACAACACCTTCCCCATACATGGTTTTAAAACCAAGCACAAGGCCCTTCTAAAATCATGGGTTGTTTAGGAGGCCTTGCACATGATCTTAAAACCATTTTCAAGGCCCTCCTAAACAATGTATAGTAAAACCATGGTTTGTTTAGGAGGACTTGCACATGGTTTTATAACCATTTGCAAGTTCCTCCTAAATCATGTACAATAAAAGCATGGGTTGTTTAGGAAGCCTTGTACATGATTTTAAAATCATGTGCAAGGGAAACAATTTTTTGCGTGTATAAATCTATTTTTTTTTTGAGGTAAGAACATTACAACATGTCCCCGATATTGTGTTGTTTTTATGACTGACATTATTTATGGCAGATAATTATTTTTTTAATTTTTTATTGTTTTGTTACGTATGGATATTACAACATCTCCCCTGTATTAGGGTTTTTTTTTGCCGACATTTATTTTGGTGGCTAATTACAATTTTTGTTTTTTATTGTTTTATTAGTAACAATCATTGCAAACGTTACTAGATCTCCCTCATAACAATTGTTACAATATCTCCCTCATACTAGGTTGTATAGTGAATCTTGGAGAAAATAGCATAGATCCATCCTAAATGCAGATCTATTAAGCACCAAGAGGCATCCAATTTCTTTTCATGAGCCGAAATTAAAAAAAAAATTACTTTAACTTTTGTTACATAATGTTTGTTCATTACATGTAACATTACACATCTCCCACATACTAGGTTTTAAGCACCTCACTACTCTTATTGCACATAAAGTTACTTTGTTATGTTTAAAGTTACACATCTCCCCCGTACTAGGATGTAAGAACCTCACTACTGTCAGTCCAATTATTCTTGAAAACTACAACTTATATGCAAATAAAAAATCAAATAAAAAAATATTCAAAGAAAAGAAACTTCCAAAGCAAAGCATGTACTCAAGCACCCTATGCTACTAAGATCATGATTTCACTAATCTTTTGACATGAAGCTCTTATTTCTTCCAAGAAACAAACTATCATGAAAGGACTAGAAACCAAATTATCCATGCATCAATTCATCTAGTATAACGATCTTCTAAATCAAGTGATACTATGTAGAAAGTGAAGCGGGATGGAATGAATGTTCTTACCTCTTGCCTTACCAAATTGTCTCCTTATGTTTTAGGATATGGGCAATCTATTCAAAAAATATTATCTACGAAATGGGAAACCAATTCAAACCTAGTTGTTTGACACCTCCCTGGACATGGTGCAAAAATGTTGAGAAAAATAATTTCGTAGTTTTACCTCACATAAATTATCAACGAGTGTCAGTAAACTAATGAGGTATTATGCAAATTATATGTAAAAAAAAGACTTAATTGGTCTCTCTAAGTACGCATGCTAGCATCCTACTCAAGAATATACTAATAGGTTTCATGGAGCTATTGTTTTTTACATCAAAATCACTAGAAATTAACCATGTTTTTATACATTGATTGAGAAGGGGAAACCAAACCACATAGTGTATGAAAAAAAAAATCACACTTGAGTGACACACTTTCATCAAATGGAAAGTGTTGGAAATTTAAATTGCATGAAATGTAAACTACAGGAAATGTAAATCAAAACTATTGAGATTCCATATAACAAAAGGAAAGATTTGGGAAGTGTATAACAGAGAAAGGGGTCCCTACTTCTCTTGGAATACACTATCAAGTGTTAGTTCCCATAGGTGTATTAGGTTGAAAATAGACCATGTCTAGGCATGATAGGGATCAACGTTTATACATATTAGGGATATAATTGTGATGAAATTTGAATTTGACTCATAGTTTGAAAGCTTTAGGTATATTAACTAGTTTATGAATAATTGTGTAGAAGCAAAGGTAAATTGCAGATGAATTTTATTAAATCCAATAGAGAAATAAGGAAATGGAGATCAATTTAACAAATGGAGACAATCTTTGAATTCAGGAAGTGTCACCAGGTGAATTTCCTAAATGAAGACAAATTCAATCATACTAAGGTCCAAAATACAAAATTTAGTAATTTTGTACATAGATTTGTATTTCTGACATAACATTCAGTATTTAATCACAAAATGGTATCACCAATGATTAGTTGGATCAAATATGCTCCAATATGATTTATTATATTTCTCATGAAACCTCACATACAATGGAAAACATAACAAAAGAAAAAAATAGAAGAACTCTCTATAGGAATCTGTGTCCTTAATATATGGAAAAATATTTAAATGGAAAAAAATATGCATATGAATCAACATATTAGGAAAAAAAACTTCTAGTTCTAAAAATTCCATCCTCGAGCTTACGGCTCAAATTACAATATATAATTTCTAAGGAAAAAGAATACAGTTAGCCATGATATCACCTATAAATTAATAGTAATAGTCTAATGACTAATTAATTTTTACATTTTATCTTTTCATATTTATTTTATGCCACTTGACCCCTTTAACTCTCATTTTTTAGACCATTTTTCTTCTTTCCTTTATTAGGTTTTTGTTTTCCATGCATATGTACTTGGGGTGACATAACTTGATGAATTTGTGGAATGGAATCTTGGATCATATTTTTAAAACACTCTTTATATACTTAGATTCTAGTTGGAAATTAACATGCAAGTGGCATTAAAGAGACTGGATTTTTTGGTCCTACAAACATCTCTAGCCTACTCTACCAAAACCTACTTTATCCTTCTCTATATTATCCTTTCCTAGTCTACTCTAGATATTCCTAGCCTAGCCTACTTTATCTTATCCTTACCTAGCCTACTCTATCATATCCTAAACTTTGCTTCTCTCGGGCCTAGTAGGGTAGCCTAGAGTAGGATAGGCTAGTCTAGGCTAGAGTAGGATAACCTAGTCTAGGATAGGGTAGGCCTTACTATACATTATTCTACCGTATCATATCCTTTCCTACTCTATCTTATCCTATCCTATCCTACTCTAGGATTACCTACTCTAGACTACTCTAGTAAATCCTATCCTATCTTATCCAATCATATCCTATTATATCTATCCTAGGATATACCACAATATCCTAGCCTACTTGAGCCTAGCATAACTTAGCCTACTTTAGCATAGACTACTTTAGCTAAGCCCAACCTATCCTGCTCTAGCTTAGACTACTCTATCATACTATATCCAATCCTACTCTAGCCTAACGTATCATATCCTATCCTAGCCTATCCTATCCTACTCTCTCCTATATCCTACCCTAGCCTACTCTAGCTTACTCTACCCTAGCCTAAACTACTCTATCCCAATTTAATCAAAACTACTCTATCCTGGCCTACTCTACCCTAATTTACTAAAGTCTTCTCTAGCCTAACATATTCTACCCTACCCTACTGTACTCTACACTAGGATACTCTATCCTAGCCTACTTTATCCTGCACTATCCTAGTCAGATGTACCATAGTCTACTCTATCCTACTATATATTATCCTATATTACTCTAGATTACTCTATCCTAGCATGTCTTATCATACTATAGCTTAGACTACTATAGATTATCCCGTCCTATTATAGGATAACCTGGCCTTACCTATCCTAGTCTACTTTATCCTACTCTATCCTACTCTAGATTACCCTATCTACCCTAGCATACTATACATTATCTTATCCTAGAATACTCTAACCTATGCTTCTCTAGCGTATATCATATCCCACTCTAACTAAGATTAGCCTAATACACGTTATCCTAGCCTAGCATACCCTAATCTATTCTAGACTACTCTATCCTACTCTATTATAGGCTTACCTACACTAATCTAGCCTATCCTAGCCTATTCTAGCTTATCACATTCTATCCTAATATACTGGCATACTCTATCCTGGCCTACTCTAACCTACCCTACTCTATCCTAGCCTAGCCTACCCTAGCCTATAGTAGCCTATCATATCCTACTCTGGCTTATCCTAGCCTATTGTACTATACCTTATCCTAGCTTACTCAAACCTAGTCTAGTCTAACATAACATACCCTATCCTACTCTATAATAGCTTACTGTAGACTAGCTTAACCTACTCTAGCCTAGTCCAACCTACTCTAGCCTAGCTTAACTTACTCTAGAATAGCCTACTCTAGGACAACCTTCTCTATAATAGAAAAACCTAATATATCCCATCTCACTCTACCCTATCCTACTATATCGTATCCTACTCTAACATACTCTATCCTAGCCTAGCCTACGCTAGAATAATATACCCTATCCTATCCTATCTTATTATAGACTTTCCTATTATAACCTATCCTAGCTTATCCTACTCTATCCTATCTTACCTTAACCTACTATAGAATAACCTACTCTAAACTTATCTACTCTAGACTAATTTATCATATCCTATCCTAGACTATTATAGCTTAGCCTAGCCCACTCTAGCCTAGCCTAGCCTAACCTACTCTAGCCTATCCTAGCATAACCTACCCTAACCTATCCTACTATAAGCTAGCTTACTCCATGCTATCTTAAACTACTCTAGCTTAGCCTAACCTACTCTAGACTAGCCTACTCCTCTCTAACATACTCTAACCACCCCTACTTTAGGGTATCCTATTGTAGCCTATCCTTACCTATCCTACTCTAGCATAGCCTACTACATTGTATCCTACTCCAACCTACCCTAGTATAGCCTAGCATAACCCATCCTACTATACCCCAGCTTACTCTAGCCTACTCTAGCCTAACCTATCCTATCTTAATCTAGCTTAGCCTATCCTACCCAAACCTATTCTAGCCTAGATTAACCTGTTATATCCTAGCCTACTCTAGCCTAACCTATCCTATCTTAATCTAGCTTAGCCTATCCTACCCAAACCTATTCTAGCCTAGATTAACCTGTTATATCCTAACCTACTCTAGCCTAGCCTATCCCACCCTAACCTATCATACTCTAGCCTAGCTTGCTCTATCCAACTCTAGCCTAGCCTAGCCTTGCATTCTCTAGCTCAACCTAACCTACTTTAGCATAGCTTAGCCTGTCCTACTCTATCTTATCCTAGCCTACTATAGACTAGCCTAGCAACCTCTAAATTAGTCTAGTCTAATGTAGCCTACCCTAGCCTATTCTATCCTATCTTATTGTAGCCCAGCATAACCTACTCCCGCTTACCCTAACCTACTCTAGAGTAGCCTACCCTAATCTAGATGAGTCTACTCTAGCCTATAATAGCCTAATCTATCTTGCTCTAGCCTATCCTGGTTTATCCTAGCCTAGACTAACCTACCCTAGCCTACCCTAGCCTAGCGTAGACTATGCTACTCTATTATATCCTAGCTTAGCCTATTCTAGCCTATTCTAGCTTATCCTAGCCTTCTCTAACCTATCTTAGCCTGTCCTACTCTACAATATCCTAGACTACTCTACCTTAGTTTAGACTACTCTATCCTAGCCTATCCTAGCCTAACCCAAACTACCCTATCCTACTCTATCCTATCCTATCTTACTCTAGCCTAGCTTAACCTACTCTATCCTAGACTACCATACTCTAGCCTAGCCTACTATGCCATAACCTATCCTAGCCTAGCAAAATCTACCCTAGCCTAACCTAGCCTACTCTAGCTTAGCCTATCCTACTCTAGCCTATCCTATCCTACTCTAGCCTATCCTATCCTACCCTAGCCTATCCTATCCTACTCTAGCCTATCCTAGCCTAAATTTTTTTATAAATTATATCATGACTGAATGATAGTACAAAAACCATTAACAATAGCCTAATGCAAATAATAAATAATATATATTTATTACACAGTCGAATAGGGTAATAAACCTAAGTACATAGAGTCATATAAATGACATTAAGGTAATTTGAGTCCGAGTTCAAAGGGAAACCCTTATGTTTTCAAAAGAAACTGTGTATTGTGTGATAGGGTGAAAAGGCTTAAACTTAAACAAAATACAAAAACCAGCTTAAAATCCAGTGCACCCATGTTGTGACATAGGGTTTCATTAAACGAACACTATCAAAATTTATATTTACAGCAAGGTAAAATCCTTTCTTTTAACCAAGAAGAGAGCTTTACAAGTCACGACATTGTGCTAGAGTCACCCTTCTGAAAGAAAGGGTTTAAAATAAAAAACCAAAACTAGTAAACTAAAGAACAACAACCCAAGACTGGGTAACCACCATCTCGTAACTTCTTGCAACTGGAAACTTCCCCTAAGGTATGGACAAGCAAGGAGATCAATTTTGTAACTGGGGCTTACTCGTATACTGAATGTCAATCCCTTTGGGAGGTGATTCCTGTCCTTTTCTTGTTAACGCGAACTATCCCTCCAAAATGGAAACCAAAGTTTAATTAAAAACTTGTTATAGAATTGAAGACTGTAAATAAAATCTAGTATTAAACTCTAAAACATTTACATCACCTGTAAGTGGAGATTATGGAGCCATGAAGGCACAACAACACTGCAACCAGCATAACGAGAAGACAAACTCTAAGACTCATAGGTGACAAAGACGATGGGGGATCACGATGCAAGCTACACTGTCAACATGAGTAAGAGAAAGCCTGGAAACTGCCACAAAATAGTTCAACACCAGACAGATGACACCAACAGAGCTACACTACCTCACGATAGTTCAGGGTAAGTAAGAAGAAAAACAAATGAGAGATGTATGTCTCTCCAACCACCACACTTAGGTGGCAGTGTTCCATTCCACAAACAATGAAGCTGGAGCTCAATAGAGGCGTGCCCTCATGGCCACAAAAAACCAAACATAATAGAGACCAAACCCTCCGCAAAATAATGAAGAGATAGGGTTGCAGTGAATACTTTTAAATCATGTAATGCATGGTGAGGAAGGTTTGACGTGCCCCCTCAAATTATGAGTCACCAAGTGGGTCGAGTTCTATAGTCCATAGGGTGCTGGCAAGACCAAATCATTGTTAATAATCTCCTCAAATGATCAACAACAATATCATTATACACCAAGTTCAAAGATAATATATATATCATTGATAATCATCGTTCAATAATGCTGGAGTATTTAGAACTTAGGGTATCAATAAACTTTTGGTGATTTTAAAAATTGTGAACATATGTTAATAATAAACCCAAGCTTACATGGTATCAAATAAATTGGTACTTGCAATCAATGGAAATTATCAAATGAATTAATACAACTGAGAGGAGATCCCTAGTAGGGTATGAACCCTTAAGTGCAAGTAATAGAGTTTCATAATAATCATTGATTCTATTATTATAGTGATAAACTATGTTTTAGAGTTAATCCATATAAAAACTTTAATGACGATGAATTAGCCCATAATTCAACATTAGAGATATTTAAAGTATTTTCTTCACTCTAGAATGGATTCTTAAGAAGTCTATAATACTATAGTAACTTCAAGAGAAGTCGTAATCCATATTTCTTCATGAGTAAATAAAGCTCAAAATGATTTTATTTAAGGCTGTTAGTCGTAATAGTGAAAGACAGTGAAATCATCGAAGTATACTGGTGGTATAACACTTATTTAAAAATAATTAAGATGATATTGTATTATCATCACATTATTAAGACATGAATAATTTAGACAAATAAAAGTCACTTAATGATGACAATTATACTTTTGGATGACTGTAAATGCAATGCAGTATAATCTGATAACTTCCTCCACCAAGCTACTTAAATATAAGTCAAGAGTTCTATGTAACATATTTCGCATAGGGCCTTAGGTCTGTTTCTTAACTTAAACAGTCTTGGAAATTTATATCGACAATAGTAATAAACTATTGTTACAGTGAGAGTGCTAATATACTAAATCTTGGACTCTATTAAGGACTGGATTAGCTTAAAGTAATGATGGGAAGCAGTTTAAATATAAGTAATAGTCATTCTTATAATAGTCCATCAATAGTGTAAAGACATTGATCATATTGACATGCTATTAAAATATTGATATACTCATAATGCATTTAAAGAGAAGGTGTTTTACCTCATAGAATCCTTGAATTTAAGCAAGACAACTTTTACTCTAGCAATATATTCTATGCTAATTGAAGTATATCTGGTTAACACCATAATAAAATTTTACTGGATCGAAAATTTACTTGTTCAGCCTATAAAGAGCCAGAAATCCAAATACATTAGCAATCACTAAGTAAGCCCCAGCTAGAAAATTACTCCTCACCTACTTGACATTCAAACTATCAGTAGAGCTAAATATTTGATTGCAGATTACTTACATCATGTATCAAAATTAAAACAGCATTAAGTTATATGTGTTAAAGTTAAATGGTTACTTTTATTTTTTTGTTTCATTTCTTATATTAACTGCTAGCAGTTATCTAACTGCAACTGTAAACATTTTGTGTTATCTCAAAATTTTAAATTTTCATGAAAATTTAGGGTTTTGACATGTGGTATCAGAGCACAAGGTTCAAACACTAGGCCTTGATGAAGGCCAACTAGCTTTTATGAAACATTAAATTAAATTATTATGCTAATGTATTTATTTTAAATTTTATTCAATAGAGAAATTGTTTCTGAAGTTTAACAAATCAGTATGGAAAGGTTAGAAGAATATGTAGAGGAATAATCTCCAGTTACTGAATTAGGAAACTTACCAAGAGATCCTATACCAGAGGATTTAACTACCAATTCCTCAAAACTGTTACAAACTGTAAAAGACCTAAAATCTGAAATGGAGTCTGTAAAATGAGAGCATGAAAGGATTCTGAGGGCTCAGGAGGAGCTGAATCAGATCCTAACTAAAAAATTTCAAATTGAGGGTAGGGGTAGAAGAACTGAATCAGAAGATACAAGTCATCAACATAAATATAAAAAGATGAAACATACTAAGGATGAAAACAATTCGTCTTCTGAGGTGTTTGGTGAACAACGAAATTACCATTCTACTAGTGATAGTAGTGATGATAACTAGTACACTAAAAAGAGAAAATACAAACCTTATGAGGAAATTTCTGGGGAATTCAAAAAGATAAAACCACCAACATTCAACAGAGAGACTTAGAAGGGAGAGGAAGCAAAATCCTGGTTATCTGGGATGAAGAAGTACTTCCAAATATATAACTATTTTAACCAGTTAAAGGCTAGAATGGCTATCTACAACCTCTCAGGAAAGGCTGACATTTGGTGGCGGAACTTCAAGAGAGTTAAGGGAATAAAAGAGAAAAATGTAAAATGGAATACCTTTAAGAGGTACTTTAAAAAGAAATTTATGTCTGATCAATATTATGAAGAGAGAGCAAAAAACTTTTGTGAATTTAAATTAGGATCAATGACAATGAAAGATCTGAACAACAAGTTCTTAAGTCTACTTAGGTATGTACCATACCTTGTAGATGAGAAACCAAAGGTACATCGATTCCTCAGCTGTCTACCTTATCATATTAAGGACATAATTGAATATGACAATCCAAAGACTTTGGAAGAAGCTATGAGGAAAGCTAACTTCTATTTTGAATAGAACCGAAAGAAGGAAAGTTTGGCCAACTAGAAAGCCAAGAAAAATAATAACCAGTATGAACAAAAGAAGAAGGATTTTGTGCCCAACAAAAATTATAAGAACAATAAGGCCAGAAATTATGCTAATAATAAGAACTTCCAAGGAAATAAGAATAATTCTTCCAACAATCAAAATAATTCCAAGAGTAAAGAAATTACTAATAACCATGGTAATTATACCAAGAACTTTGAGCGCAAAGAACCTATAAATTGTTGGGAGTGTAATGGCCCACACTATGCTTCAGTCTGTCCTAATGGGAGGAAGACTGTTAGTAATGTTCATACCATACAGGAGGAGATGAATGTTGGGGAATTAGCAAAGATGATGCCTAGAATCAACGCAGCCTTGGATAATAGACAACCAGAATATCAAACTTCCATGGTGGAAGTAGAAGGTATGATAAATCAAACCCCTCTAACTATTTTAATTGATCCTGGAGCTTGTCTTAGTTATAATGCACCTAAAATGGTAGAAAAATGTAAGTTACTTGTTGAAAAATTTGATAATTCTTGGTTGGTTCAGTTAGCCATTGGTGCTAAAAGAAAGGTAACTTGTTTTGTAAAGAATGTGCAGTAGTTATGGATCATTTAGAAACTGTTGTGAAGCTTAATTTTTTTCCTCTTGGTTCTTATGATTTACTGATGGGTATGGACTTGTTAGAATAAAATAGGATAATTTTAAATTGTTATGATAAAACCTTCACATGTTTAAACAGTGATGGAAAACCAATAAGTGTAAAAGGAATTCCTAGAAAAACCACCATAAGGTAGATTTATGCTCTTCAGCTTAAGAGAGTTGTTAGGAAGGGTTGCAAAGCTTATGCAAAAACAATAACTGATGAGGAGAGTGTAATTAAGACAAATAAGTTAAAATTTGAAAGACATACCAGTCTTAAGAGAATATGTTGATGTATTCCTTGAAGAAATTCCAAGACTACCTCCGAAAAAAGAATTGGATTTCACCATTAAGCTAGTACTTGGTGTAGTACCTAGATCAAAGGCCCCTTATAGAATGAACATACATGAACTTAATGAATTATAGTCTCAATTAAAAGAACTAATTAATAAAAAGTATATTCAACCTAGTGTGTCTCCCTGGGGGGTACCTGTCATCTTCGTTAAGAAGAAGCATGGAAACATGTGACTTTGCATAGATTACCGTCAGTTGAATAAGATGACCATTAAAAATCGATACCCATTTCCCTACATAGATGATCTGTTTGATCAACTACGTGGAGCCACGGTGTTTTTTAAAATAGATTTGAGGTCTGGATATCATCAAGTTAGGATTAAAGATGAAGATATCTTTAAGACAGCTTTTAGAACTCGATATGGCCATTACGAGTTTGTCATCATGCCATTCAGGATTACTAATGCCCCAACTATTTTCATGTGTTTAATGAACAATGTTATGCATACGCATCTAGATAAGTTTGTAGTCATGTTCATTGACGACATTTTAATCTATTAAAAAAATGAAGAATAACATAAAGAACATTTAAAAATTGTTTTGTAAGAGTTACGATATAATCAACTCTTTGCAAAGTTTAGTAAATGTGATTTCTTCAAGGATAAGATTCAATACTTAGGTCATGTGGTGACCAAGGAAGGGATTCTAGTAGATCCTGAAAAGATAAGGGAAATCGAAGATTGGCCAGTTCCTAAGGATGTAATGGATGTTCGATCTTTCATGGGAATTATTGGGTACTACCGGAGCTTCATTGAAGGTTTTTCGAAGATCGCGAATCCGATAAATTCTTTGTAGAAAAAAGGAAAGAAGTTTGATTGGAACCAGAAATACGAGGAAAGCTTTAAAAAGTTAAAAACTTTATTAACCAGCACACCTATTTTAAGAATAGCCGATCCTAATAAATAATTTGTCGTGTGCAATGACGCCTGCGATGATGGCTTAGGAGGTGTTCTGACTCAAGAAGGGCATGTTATTTCCTATGAGTCTAGAAAAATAAAAATTCATGGAAAGAATTATGCCACTTATGATCTAGAATTAGCAGCTGTTATACATGATTTAAATATGTGGTGACATCACCTAATTGGCAGAAAATTTATTTTAATGACTGATAATAAAGGATTGAAGTATCTGTTAGACCAACCTAATCTAAATGCCAGACAAGCTAGGTGGCTAGATTTCTTAAGTAAGTATGATTTTGAAATTCAACACATAAAAGGTAAAGAAAATAAAGTTGTTGATGCATTAAGTAGGAATGCAAGGCTGAATTTTGCAACAGCCATTAGCACATTTACTACAGATTTGGATGAACAACTCAAAGAAGAAATAGAACAAGATGAGAATTACCAAAATTTACAAGCTAAAACTAAATAAAATCCAACAGAAAGCTTAATTAAAGGGTACAGTTTGAATGCAAAATTTTTCTTACTGTATAAAGACAAAATGTATGTACCTAAGGTACCTAAAGTTAAGCTGTTAATTCTGGATGAAATTCATAAAAATCCATACTCAGGTCATCCAGGCTATCAAAAGACTATAACTATGCTAATAAAAGAATATTTTTCGGCAATTATGAAGACTGAAGTAGCAGAATATATTGCTAGGTGTTTTGAATGTCAGTAGGTGAAAACTAAAAATCAACACCCAGCTGGATTACTTCAGCCATTACCCATTCCTAGCTGGAAATGGGAGATAATTAGTCTCGATTTTATTACTGGACTACCTAGAAATCAGAATCTAAATGATTCTATCATGGTAGTAGTCGATATGTTAAGCAAATAATCTCACTTTATACCTTTTAAAACTACTTATAAAGCTGCAAACATAGCTGGTATTTTTCTAAAACAGATTTTTCGATTGCATGGAATACCGAAAGTAATAATCTCAGATAGAGATCCTAAATTTACAGGTAACTTTTGTAAGTCTTTGTTTAAAGGGTTAAACACTAAATTAAATTTTAGTACTTCTTTTCATCCTCAAATAGATGGAAAAATTGAAAGAGTAAACCAAGTACTGGAAGATCTATTAAGAATGTATGTGAAAGACTAGCCATGTAAATGGGAGGATTATTTGCATTTGGTAGAATTTGCTTATAATAATAATTATCAGACATCAGCCATATTTAGTCCTTTCAAAATTTTGTATGGAAGGAAATGTAATACTCCTATCTCTTGGAGTAATCCAGTGGATAGATTAGTATTAGGTCCTGGACTGTTAAAGGAAATGGAAGAAATTGTAGAACAGGTGCAAGGTAATCTTAAAGTTGCACAAGATCGGCACAAAAGTCAAGCAGACTTAAAAAGAACTCCAAAGGAGTTTCAGGTAGGTGAACATGTGTTCATCAAGGTAAGTCCCAAAAAGAGCTCTCTGAGATTGGGGAGTTGTGCAAAACTAGCACCTCGTTACTGTGGTCCATTTGAAATTCTGTCCAGGATTGGACAAGTAGCTTATCAATTAGCATTACCACCAAATTTATGAGTACATAATGTTTTTCACATTTATGTATTAAAGAAATATGTTCATGATGCTACTCATGTTGTTAATTGCAATGATGTACATGTGGAACCAGAAGGATATTTTCTAGTTGAACCGGACTGTATCCTCAGGCAGAGGGAGATCACACTTCAGAATCGCACCATTGGACAGGTGAAGTTGCAATGGAAGCACCTTAGTCCAGAGGAAGCCACCTGAGAATTGGAAAGAAATATGCAAGATGCATATCCAATTCTGTTCCAGGGGAATTCTGAGGATGAAGAATAAATAACATCGAGCACGATGTTATGTTCTAAGGGGGTGTGTATGTCACATGCCCCAATTTTGCAAAAATAATATTATCTTATTTGATTTTATTTAAGACATTATGTTAAATTTTATGCTAAGTTGTAATTGATGACTCAGCAGAGTCAAGGATATTGAATGTAATTCTGAATATTTTAATTATAAATAAATAAAAGTGGAGACAACAACTTAGGAGAGCTGTCAAAAGAGTGTTTACTAGTAAAATTGGTGGAGGATACTGGGTGGAGAGAAAACAGACAAGTGGCAACATCCTCAAACCTCTTCCAACTATTCCAGGTGGAAACCTCCCTACATTTGGGGTCATGATCCCCCAAGAAAGTGGGATTAGAGTAGGTGGCTCAATTAATGACAACTGACCGAAAAGACCTAGGAAATATTTATAAAAATTTCCATTGAAGAGAGTTGAGGCTACTAATTTTCTAGAGAAGTATTTATTCAGTTGAATGTACTTCATAGAAATTCAATGGTGAGGGAATTTGTGGAAAGAGTTTGAGGGGTTAACTGCAAAGTGATATAGTGCAGCTTTCTAGCTGAAGGATCTTACTACTGAGTGTAGAGTGATTACTGAGTCATTGGACTAGTCTATTGTTTGCTTGCTCCACTAGTTCTCAGCCAAGGATACTAGGAACAGGCTTAGGGGTCCTAAGGAGATGTTGTTTCTCCAAGAGTTGGTAGGGAGGAACAACCTCCTAATGCTGTTGTTGTCCAGCTTAATTAGGTTCTATAGTCTTTTTGTTTTACTATGTTATATGGTTAAATGTGAATTTGACTGATTAATGAATGTTAAATGTTTGGTTATTAACTATTAGAGTTAGTAATATTTTAGTATATTGAAAGAATGAATCTGAAATAGATGGAAAATAATTCTAACCTATGTTTTTTTGCACCTAGAAGGACCAGGCCATACTCCAGCACAGGCAGAGTATTTAAATTAGATGAAGAAAATGAGAAGAAACTAAAATGAATAGATGTAAAATGCATTTCATAATAACAAAGTAATGTATTGCATTATTTAGGTTATTATCAAAAGAACCAATAACCTGATTACCTATGTTATTTGTTTATGTAAATGTGTTGTTAATGAAATAGTAGTATTCCATTACAGATAGAAGATTTGTTATGTTAAGGGAATACACTAGTAGTTAATATGTCAAGTTTATACTCAGTATATTATACTTTTATTTTCAAATTAAAATATGTAGGAAGATAAATAGAGTGTGTTATATATTTATTTTCCTTATGCTTATTTGATAACTAGTTGCTTATGTAGTAAAAATAATATAGTTAAAACTACCTTGTTTGCATTCAATTTCATTAAAGATATAACTATTATTCATATAGCTTAATCACTAATAATAGTAACTACACTAAGTCTAACATTACTAATAATCAAGTAGTGTAATACTAAGTATTTAAAATAACTAATTTTTAAAAGAACAAACTAAGTACATAGTTTATGTACATATTACCCAAGAATTCTAATAAAGCCTAACTGTAATTTATTACATAAAACAAACAGAATATGATTATAATTTAATAAATGAAATACATATTTATGTAAGAACTGATTTTGAAATTATCGATGATAGGTCATACCTGCAAAAGAAAACTATAGGGTCAAAACCCTAGTCTAAAAATACTTTTGTTTCTAATAAAAGAAACCAAGTTATAATCCATTGGTTGGATCATTATATACAAGCATAAACAAATAAACTGTTACTCACTAGTCATAGTCCTTATAACCAATAAATGAATAGAATACAAATTTAAGAAATCCCATTATACAATAATAATAATATTTACTGAAAATAATATTTGTTTTACAAGTAGCAGAGATCACTTAACAAAATTAAAAGAATTATTTAACCAGGGTTTCATTCAAAGAAAACCCTAGCTCATAATTTTGAGCAAATAACAAAATTTATAAATTATATCATGACTGAATGACACTCCAAAAACCATTAACAATAGTCTAATGCAAATAATAAGGAGTATATATTTATTACACAATCGAATAGGGTAATAACCCTAAGTACACAGCGTCATATAAATAACATTAAGGTAAACTGAGTCCGAGTTCAAAGGGAACCCCTTATGTTTTCAAAAGAAACTGTGTATTGTGTGAGAGGGCAAAAAGGCTTAAACTTAAACAAAATACAAAAACCAGCTTAAAAGCCAGTGCACCCATGTTGTGACATAGGGTTTCATTAAACAAACACTGTCAAAATTTATATTTACAACAAGGTAAAATCCTTTCTTTTAACCAAGAAGAGATCTTTACAAGTCATGACATTGTGTCGGAGTCACCCTGCTGAAACCAAGGGTTTCAAATAAAAAACCAAAACTAGTAAACTGAAGAACAACAACCTAAGACTGGGTAACCACCATGCTGTAACTTCTTCCAACTGGAAACTTTCCCAAAGGTGTGAACAAGTAGGGAGAAACATTTTGTAACTGGGGCTTACCAGTATACTGAATGTCAGTCCCTTTGAGAGCTTATTCGTGTCCTTTTCTTGTTAAGGCGAACTATCCCTGCAAAATGGAAACCGAAGTTTAATTAAAAACTTGTTATAGAATTGAAGACTATAAATAAAATCTATTATTAAACTTTAAAACATTTAGATCACCTGTAAGTGGAGATTATGGAGCCATGAAGGAACAACAGCACTGCAACCAGCGTACCAAGAATCCAAACTCTCATACTTGCAGGTGACAGTGACGACGGGGGCTCACGATGCAAGATACACTGTCAACAAGAGAAAGAGCAAGCCTAACAACAACCACGAAAGAGTTCAACACTAGACAAATGACACCAACAGAGCTACACTACCTCACGATAGTTCAGGGTAAGTAAGAAGAAAAATGAATGAGAGATGTATGTCTCTCCAACCACCACACTTAGGTGGCAGTGTTCCATTCCACAAACAATGAAGCTGGAGCTGAACATAGGCATGCCCTCATGGCTACAACAAACCAAACGTAACAAATACCAAACCCTCAGCAAAACAATGAAGATATAGGGTTGCAGCGAAGGCTTTTAAATCATGTAATGCATAGTGAGGAAGGTTCCACGTGCCCCTTTAAATTATCAATCACCAAGTGAGTCGAGTTCTATAGTCCGCAACGTGCTGGCAAGATGAAATCATTGTTAATAATCTCCTTAAATGATCAACAGCAATATCATTATACACCAAGTTCAAAGATAATATATATATCATCGATAATCATCGTTCAATAATGCTAGAGTATTTAGAACTTAGGGTATCGATAAAATTTTGGTGATTTTAAAAATCGTGAACATATGTTAATAATAAACCCAAACTTACATGGTATCAAATAAATTGGTACTTGTAATCAATGGAAATTATCAAATGAATTAATACAACTAAGAGGATATCCCTAGTAGGGTATGAACTCGTAAGTGCAAGTAATAGAGTTTCATAATAATTATTGATTCTATTATTATAGCGATGAACTATGTTTTAGAGTTAATCCATATAAAAAATCTAATGACGATGAATTAGCTCATAATTCAACATTAGAGATATTTAAAGTATTTTATTCACTCTATAATAGATTCTTAAGAAGTCTATAATATTATAGTAACTTCAAGAGAAGTCGTAATCCGTATTTCTTCATGAGTAAAGAAAGCTCAAAATGATTTCATTTAAGGCTGTTAGTCGTAATAGTGAAATCCAGTGAAATCATCTAAGTATACTGGTGGTATAACACTTATTTAAAAATAATTAAGATGATATCGTATTATCATCACATTATTAAGACATGAAGAATTTAGACAAATAGAAGTCACTTAATGATGACAATTATACTTTTGGAGGACTGTAAATGCAATGCAGTATACTCTGATAACTTCCTCCACCAAGCTACTTAAAGATAAGTCAAGAGTTCTGTGTAACATATTTTGAATAGGGCCTTAGGTCTATTTCTTAACTTAAACAGTCTTGAAAATTTATATCGACAATAGTAATAAACTATTGTTACAGTGAGAGTGCTAATATAATAAATCTTGGACTCTATTAAGGACTAGATTAGCTTAAAGTAATGATGGGAAGCAATTTAAATCTAAGTAATAGTCATTCTTATAATAGTCCATCATTAGTGTAAAGTAAACACTGATCATATTGACATGCTATTAAAATACTGATATAGTCATAATTCAATTAAAGAGAAGGTGTTTTACCTCATAAAATCCTTGAATTTAAGCAAGCCAAATTTTACTCTAGCAGTATATTCTATGCTAATTGAAGTATATCTGGTTAACGCCTTAATAAAATTTTACTGGATTGAAAATTTACTTGTTCATCCTGAAAAGAGCTAGAAATCCAGATATGTTAGCAATCGCTAAGTAAGCCCCAGCTAGAAAATGACTCCTCACCTACTTGACATTCAAACTATCAATAGAGCTAAATATTTGATTGCAGATTACTTACATCATATATCAAAATTAAAACAGGATTAAGTTATATGTGTTAAAGTTAAATGGTTACTTTTATTTTTCTATTTCATTTCTTATATTAACTTCTAGCAGTTATCTAACTGCAATTGTAGACATTTTATGTTATCTCAAAATTTTAATTTTTTGTGAAAATTTGGGGTTTTGACATTACTCCTATACTAGCTTTTCCTTTTTGCTTAAAACTATTGTAAAGAAAGGAAGCTTTTAGAAACAACCGGACTTCGCTTTTACAAACAAGGAATAAAATCAATCATGCTAAAAATGTTTCCAAGATGAATCCAAAGCTCTCCATGACCCAGTTTTAGCAAGTGTTCACTACTAGGTGCATGTGGAAGCCAACTAGCATAGTGAGGAATCTAGGAATACGAAAAAAATGATTAATTAATGTGAAATATGGGTAACTATGGGTTGATTATTATAACATCCCCACTTAATCCTGAATTTATTAGTAAATAACAAAAAAATATAGGGCCTAGAAATGATTCTTAGTCACCCTTTACATATTGCATGTCCATACAACCAAGGAAAGAGGAAAAACCTAGTGGGAAAATACTCCCTTAAACATGGAAAAGAAACAAAATTTTGGAAATATTGTTATGAATCATACTTCACCACATGATCAATAATCCCCAACAGTGATTTTATATTACTGAAGGTCTTCTCACATAATACTTTGGTAAAGATATCTACTACTTGCTCTGAATATTTGTATTAGAGTCGAGCAATGGTACCATCATGAACAAGCTCCTTGATATAGTGCATATGGATCTCAATGTGCTTGGTTCTTTGTATTTGAACTGGATAAGTGGATATTTGAATGGTGATTTTATTGTCACAATATATGACAGTCGAAAAATTGGATACAAAACCACATTCTCCAAGTATCCCCTGCAACCACAAACATTGATTTGCTGCATTCACAACTCCTCTATACTCTACCTCTGTATATGAGAGTGATATGGAACTCTACTTCTTACTTGACCAACTGATTGGTCCATCTCCAAGCATGAATACATATCTTGAAGTATACTTTTGATATGTGTTGTCACCTGTCGAATCAGTGTCAGTAAATCCAACTATCTCCAAGTCATATTTTTCTTTATAGAAAAGTCCATGAGTTCTTGTTCCTTGAACATGTAATTTAAAACTCATTCCGACAGCAGTAACCTTCTTCTTACCTAGCCCCAGTGTCTTCTCCTTCCTCAACTATGTGCTACACTTGAGTGTGTATGTGATGTGTGTTAAATAGAGATTCCAGCTCTCTATTTATACTAATCCTGGCATGACTAAAACCCTACTAGGGCCGACCTCTCTAGGAGAGTCTAATAACCCTAGTGCCCTGAAACTACAGGGAATTTAACCCTTAGACAATAGGAGGGTTACCAAGAATGACTTGACATGACTTGTTTACATTATAGATCCTCCCGATTGGAACATTGGGGCATGCCAATGTGACTTAATTACATAATAGATACATCTTGGAATAAACATTGGGTTACAAGACATAAGATACATAGATGAATACATTTGGAAGTTACAAATACATCAACACTCATTAGGTATGTGTTGACTATTTTCTCTTGAAACAACTAATATTCCCCGCAATATTTCTCGTCATGACCCACTCATCGACATAATTTACAATATAGTCTTGTTGGTGCACTCTATAAATATAAGCATTATTCCAAATGATGTTTTCTAGTCTAAAAATTTCTACATGAAGGAATTCCTTGAGAATTTATTGGATTTGGTATGCCTGATGCAACATAAGTCATGTACATTGGACAAGGGTATTTATGATTACATTAAGTTATACGTTAGGTACACGAGAGTTCCTCTTCCAGTTATTTCCCTTTCTTCATATCCCAAACTTCCAATGTAAGGTTAGAAATGTACAACTATATCTAAATCATTCCTGCACTAGCATATCTGACCATTGAAGCTTCCAACTTCATGGAGATATCAAGAGATTCACTCGGTGATACGATCGTCTCTTGCGTTAAAGTAATACAAATATGCAGTAACCTCACTGTAATGAACCATTCTTTATGTTGGATGTCTGAAATATGAAAAATTACTTTGGCCATCAAATTTTTATATCTTTGGTCAAAGTCCCACAAATAATATGTAGGAAACTTACTTTTTCCATCAAAGTTTTATCCATTATAGTTCAGAGATAATTGTGGAGGAATCTAGGGTTTTTTACTAGTCCAAAGCCTAGTCTAAAAAACATGCTCTAGGAAAAAAGGTTATATGTGAGGCATCCAAGATCCAAATTGAGTGATACTAGTTGTATCTGAATGAAGATGGACCCGGGGTATCTGTGCTAAAAGATTCAACTATAGAAACAAAATATTGGACACATGGAATACCAGACAAGTGCACTCTTCTCGATAGAAAAAATAAGAATATTTGGGATATTTGTAATAACTTTGTTTTGGAACATCCAAATTAGGTTAGAAGTGATGCATTGAAAATAGGACACATCAGTGTACCATAAGAAAAAAAATTATACCCAAAGGAGTTGAAATTTAAATTTTACCTCAATTACAAGTCGACCCTAAAATAGCCTTAAAATTAGGGTTTAAAATAGGTGTTATAGGGAAAAAGGTCATATCTAAGGCATATGCAATCCAAATTGAGTGAGACTAGTTTAATATGAAAGGGGCGAAATGAGGGTATATGTGGTAGTGTTTGTAGATACATAAAAATAAATATTGGACATGTGGAATACCCTACAAATTTTCTTGTATGGATAGGAAAAAAATAAGTAGTGTTGGGATATTTACAATAATTTTTTTACACATCTAAATTAGATAAGACCTACGGAATCGGAAAGAGGGCACACCAGGAAACATCAAATCAAAGTTTCATACATAGAGGAGAAAAATTTTGAATTTTACCTCAGTTTCAAGTCGACCATAAAAACAATATTCCAATA
>LPNX010198700.1:644925-684569 GCA_001517045.1 Pseudotsuga menziesii | reverse complement strand
TCGATTTTCTTCTTTCATTTTATGAGATGACATAAAAAATTTGATTAATTTTTACTTTTAGTACATAACTTGATTTCTTTATAGGTAACGTTACACATCTCCCCCGTACCTGGTTGTACACACATTGCTACTCTCACTCACATAACATTAGTTTGTTACATGTAACATTACACATCTGCCCCATGCTGGTTATTAAGAACCTCACTACTCTCGATGCAATAATACTAGCATAGATCCAAATCCTATTCTCTATCAAGCATTGAGAGGGATAAAATCTATCGAGGTGCAAACCTCTTCTTAAGTATTGCACTCAAGGAGATATTACCTTTGGTGTGTCCTATATATAGCCATTGATTTTATTCAAACTAAAAGACACATCTTTTTATTTAAGGTCGACATATAATATTTTTATTATTAATATTTCATATTATTTATGGCTCACATATAATTTTTTTTATTTTATTAGGAATGAACAATACAACACCTCCCCCATACATGGTTTTAAAACCATGCGCAAGGCCCTCCTAAAATCATGGGTTGTTTAGGAGGCCTTGCACATGACCTTAAAACCATTTTCAAGGCCCTACTAAACAATGTATAGTAAAACCATGGTTTGTTTAGGAGGACTTGCACATGGTTTTATAGCCATTTGCAAGGCCCTCCTAAATCATGTACAATAAAATCATGGGTTGTTTAGGAATCCTTGTACATGATTTTAAAATCATGTGCAAGGGAAACAATTTTTTGTGTGTATAAATCTTTTTTTTTTGAGGTAAGAACATTACAACATGTCCCCCATATTTTGTTTTTTTTATGACTGACGTTATTTCTGGTGGATAATTATTTTTTTAATTTTTTATTGTTTTGTTAGGTATGGACATTACAACATCTCCCCCGTATTAGGGTTTTTTTTTTGCCGACATTTATTTTGGTGGCTAATTACAATTTTTGTTTTTTATTGTTTTATTAGTAACAATCATTGCAAACGTTACTAGATCTCCCTCATAACAATTGTTACAAGATCTCCCTCATACTAGGTTGTATAGTGACTCTTGGAGAAAATAGCATAGATCCATCCTAAGTGCAGATCTATTAACCACCAAGAGGCATCCAATTTCTTTTCATGAGCCGAAATTAAAAAAAAATTTACTTTAACTTTTGTTACATAATGTTTGTTCATTACATGTAACAATACACATCTCCCACATACTAGGTTTTAAGCACCTCGCTACTCTTATTACACATAATGTTACTTTGTTATGTTTAAAGTTACGCATCTCCCCCGTACTAGGATGTAAGAACCTCACTACTATCAGTCCAATTATTCTTGAAAACTACAACTTATATGCAAATAAAAAATCAAAGAAAAAAATATTCAAAGAAAAGAAACTTCCAAAGCAAAGCATGTACTCAAGCACCCTATGCTACTAAGATCATGATTTCACTAATCTTTTGACATGAAGCTCTTATTTCTTCCAGGAAACAAACTAACATGAAAGGACTAGAAACCAAATTATCCATGCATCAATTAAACTAGTATAATGATCTCCTAAATCAAGTGATACTATGTAGAAATTGAAGCACGATGGAATGCATGTTCTTACCTCTTGCCTTACCAAATTGTCTCTTTATGTTTTAGGATATGGGCAATCTATTCAAAAAATATTATCTACGAAATGGGAAACCAATTCAAACCTAGTTGTTTGACACCTCCCTGGAAATGGTGCAAAAATGTTGAGAAAAATAATTTCGTAGTTTTACCTCACATAAATTATCAACTAGTGTCAGTAAACTAATGAGGTATTATGCAAATTATATGTAAAAAAAAGACGTAATTGGTCTCTCTAAGTACGCATGCTACATCCTACTCAAGAATATACTAATAGGTTTCATGGAGCTATTTTTTATTTACATCAAAATGACTAGAAATTAACCATGTTTTTATACATTGATTGAGAAGGGGAAACCAAACCACATAGTGTATGAAAAAAAATCACACTTGAGTGACACACTTTCATCAAATGGAAAGTGTTGGAAATTTAAATTGCATGAAATGTAAACTACAGGAAATGTAAATCAGAACTATTGAGATTCCATATAACAAAAGGAAACATTTGGGAAGTGTATAACAGAGAGAGGGGTCCCTACTTCTCTTGGAATACACTATCAAGTGTTAGTTCCCATAGGTGTATTAGGTTGAAAATAGACCATGTCTAGGCATGATAGGGATCAACGTTTATACATATTAGGGATATAATTGTGATGAAACTTGAATTTGTCTCATAGTTTGAAAGCTTCAGGTATATTAACTAGTTTATGAATAATTGTGTAGAAGCAAAGGTAAATTGCAGATGAATTTTATTAAATCCAATAGAGAAATAAGGAAATGGAGATAAATTTAACAAATGGAGACAATATTTGAATTCAGGAAGTGTCACCAGGTGAATTTCCTAAATGAAGACAAATTCAATCATACTAAGGTGCAAAATACAAAATTTAGTAATTTTGTAGGTAGATTTGTATTTCTGACATAACATTTAGTATTTAATCACAAAATGGTATCACCAATGATTAGTTGGATCAAATATGCTCCAATATGATTTATTATCTTTCTCATGAAACCTCACATACAATGGAAAACATAACAAAAGAAAAAATAGAAGAACTCTCTATAGGAATCTATGTCCTTAATATATGGAAAAATATTTACATGGAAAAAAATATGCATATGAATCAACATATTAAGAAAAAAACTTCTAGTTCTAAACATTCCATCCTCGAGCTTATGGCTCAAATTACAATATATAATTTCTAAGGAAAAAGAATACAGTTAGCCATGATATCACCTATAAATGAATAGTAATAGTCTAATGACTAATTAATTTTTACATTTTATCTTTTCATATTTATTTTATGCCACTTGACCCCTTTAACTCTCATTTTTTAGACCATTTTTCTTCTTTCCTTTATTGGGTTTTTGTTTTCCATGCATATGTACTTGGGGTGACATAACTTGATGAATTTATGGAATGGAATCTTGGATCATATTTTTCAATCACTCTTTATATACTTAGATTCTAGTTGGAAATTAACGTGGAAGTGGCATTAAAGAGACTGGATTTTTTAGTCCTACAAACATATCTATCCTACTCTACCATAACCTACTTTATCCTTCTCTATATTATCCTTTCCTAGTCTACTCTAGATATTCCTAGCCTAGCCTACTCTATCATATCCTAAACTTTGCTTCTCTCAGGCCTAGTAGGGTAGCCTAGAGTAGGATAGGCTAGTCTAGGCTAGAGTAGGATAACCTAGTCTAGGATAGGGTAGGCCTTACTATATGTTATTCTACCATATCATATCCTTTCCTACTCTATCTTATCCTATCCTATCCTACTCTAGCATTACCTACTCTATAATACTCTAGTAAATCCTATCCTATCTTATCCAATCATATCCTATTATATCTATCCTAGCATATACCACAATATCCTAGCCTACTTGAGCCTAGCATAACTTAGCCTACTTTAGCATAGACTACTTTATCTAAGCCCAACCTATCCTGCTCTAGCTTAGACTACTCTATCATACTATATCCAATCCTACTCTAGCCTAACATATCATATCCTATCCTAGCCTAGTATAACCTAACCTAGCCTACTCTAAGCTATCCTACTCTAGTGTATCCTACTCTACCCTAGCCTAAACTACTCTATCCTAATTTAATCAAAACTACTCTATCCTAGCCTACTCTACCCTAATTTACTAAATTCTTCTCTAGCCTAACATATTCTACCCTACCCTACTGTACTCTACACTAGGATACTCTATCCTAGCCTACTTTATCCTGCACTATCCTAGTCACATGTACCATAGTCTACTCTATCCTACTATATATTATCCTATATTACTCTAGATTACTCTATCCTAGCATGTCTTATCAAACTATAGCTTAGACTACTATAGCTTATCCCGTCCTATTATAGGATAACCTGGCCTTACCTATCCTAGTCTACTTTATCCTACTCTATCCTACTCTAGATTACCCTATCTACCTTAGCATACTATACGTTATCCTATCCTAGAATACTCTAACCTTTGCTTCTCTAGCGTATATCATATCCCACTCTAACTAAGATTAGCCTAATACACGTTATCCTAGCTTAGCATACCCTACTCTATTCTAGACTACTCTATCCTACTCTATTATAGGATTACCTACACTAATCTAGCCTATCCTAGCCTATTCTAGCTTATCACATTCTATCCTAATATACTGGCATACTATATCCTGGCCTACTCTAGCCTAGCCTACTCTATCCTAGGCTAGCCTACCCTAGCCTATAGTAGCATCTCATATCCTACTCTAGCTTATCCTAGCCTATTCTACTATACCTTATCCTAGCTTACTCAAACCTAGTCTAGTCTAACATAACATACCCTATCCTACTCTATAATAGCTTACTATAGACTAGCTTAACCTACTCTAGCCTAGCTTAACTTACTCTAGAATAGCCTACTCTAGGACAACCTTCTCTACATTAGAAAAACCTAATATATCCCATTTCACTCTACCCTATCCTACTGTATCGTATCCTACTCTAACATACTCTATCCTAGCCTAGCCTACACTAGCATAATATACCCTATCCTATCCTGTCTTATTATAGCCTTTCCTATTATACCCTATCATAGCTTATCCTACTCTATCCTATCTTACCTTAACCTACTATAGACTAACCTACTCTAAACTTATCTACTCTAGACTAATTTATCATATCCTATCCTAGACTATTATAGCTTAGCCTAGCCCACTCTATCCTAGCCTATCCTAGCATAACCTACCCTAACCTATCCTACTATAAGCTAGCTTACTCCATGCTATATTAAACTACTCTAGCTTAGCCTAACCTACTCTAGACTAGCCTACTCCTCTCTAACATACTCTAACCACCCCTGCTTTAGGGTATCCTATTGTAGCCTATCCTTACCTAGCCTACTCTAGCATAGCCTACTACATTGTATCCTACTCCAGCCTACCCTACTATAACCTAGCATAACCCATCCTACTATACCCCAGCTTACTCTAGCCTACTCTAGCCTAACCTATCCTATCTTAATCTAGCTTAGCCTATCCTACCCAAACCTATTCTAGCCTAGATTAACCTGTTATATCCTAGCCTACTCTAGCCTAGCCTATCCCACCCTAACCTATCGTACTCTATCCTAGCTTGCTCTATCCAACTCTAGCCTAGCCTAACCTAGCCTTACGTTCTCTAGCTCAACCTAACCTACTTTAGCATAGCTTAGCCTATCCTACTCTATCTTATCCTAGCCTACTATAGACTAGCCTAGAAACCTCTAAATTAGTCTAGTCTAATGTAGCCTACCCTAGCCTATTCTATCCTATCTTATTGTAGCCTAGCTTAACCTACCCCCGCTTACCCTAACCTACTCTAGAGTATCCTACACTAATCTAGATGAGTCTACTCTAGCCTATAATAGCCTAATCTAGCTTGCTCTAGCCTATCCTAGTTTATCCTAGCCTAGACTAGCCTACCCTAGCCTACCCTATTCTAGCATAGCCTATGCTACTCTATTCTATCTTAGCTTAGCCTATTCTAGCCTATTCTAGCTTATCCTAGCCTTCTCTAACCTATCTTATCCTGTCCTACTCTACATTATCCTAGACTACTCTACCTTAGTTTAGACTACTCTAGCCTTGCCTATCCTATCCTACCCTATCCTAGCCTAACCCAAACTACCTTATCCTACTCTATCATATCCTATCTTACTCTAGCCTAGCTTAGCCTACTCTAGCCTAGACTACCATACTCTAGCCTATCCTACTATGCCATAACCTAGCCTAGCCTAGCAAAATCTACCCTAGCCTAACCTAGCCTAATCTAGCTTAGCCTATCCTACTCTAGCCTATCCTATCATACCCTACCATACTTTAGCCTGGAATACTATAACCTAGCCTACTCTAGCCTATCCTAGCCAACTCTACATATCCTATCCTAATATATCATATCCTAGGTTAATTTGACCTACTCTAGCCTAGCCTAGTTTAACCTATCATATCCTTTCCTACTCTAGCATAACTTACTATAGCCTAGATTAACCTACTCTAGCCTAGCCTAGGAAACTTTAGACTAGACCACTCTAGCCTAACCTACTCTAGACTACTCTAGCCTAGCATTGCCTTACCTAAGATAGCTTCACCTAACCCACTATAGCCTAGTCTATCCTATTTGACTCTATAGAGCCTATCCTACTCAATCCTAGCCTAGTCTAATCTAGCCTACTCTATCCTGCCATAGTCTATACTAGCATACCCTATCCTACTCTATACTACCTTAATCTATCCTAAGTTACCCTACTCTAGCATAAACTAGGAAGCTCTAGAATAGGATACTCTAGCCTAGCCTACTCTACACTAGCTTAATTTACACTATCCTACTCTAGCCTACCCTACTCTATCCTAGCCTAACCTGACAGACCCTATCCTAGCCTTACCTAGCCTTCTCTATCTTAGCCTAACATATTCTATCCTATCCCAGCCTACTATAGCCTATCCTAGCCTAGTCTAACCTAACCAATTCTAGCCTTGCATTACCTAGCCTTCTGTATTTTATCCTAACATATTCTATCCTGTCCTAGCCTACTATATCCTAGCCTAGCGAACTCTAACGTATCCTACCCTAGCCTAGTCTATCCTTTCCTACTCTAGCCTAGCTTAACTTACTCTAGCCTATCCTAACCTAATATAGACTAGCCTCCTCTAGCTTATCCTGCTCTACTCTAGCCTACTATATCCTACCCAACTCTAGCCTATCCTATCCTATCCTAGTTTACCCTATCATACTTGAGCTGATACTATCCTAGCCTACTCTAGCCTACCCTACTCTAAACTAACTGCCCTACTCTAGGGTATTCTAGCCTACCCTACTCTAGCCTAGCCTAGGATACCGTACTCTATCCTAGCCTTCTCTATCCTATTCTATCCTAGGTTATCCTAGGTTATCCTACTCTATCCTAGCCTTTCCTACTGTACCCTACTCTATTCTAGCCTATCATATCCTATCCTTCTCTAGCCTAGCCTAGCCTAACCTACACTACCTTATACTAGACTACTCTAGCCAAGCATAGCCTACTATAGCTTAGCCTAGTCTAATGTAACCTACCCTATCCTACTCTATCGTAGCCTACTCTATCCAATATTAATATATACTATCCTATCCTAACCTACTTTACTATACCCTAACCTACTATAGCATAGCCTACTCTGGCCTATCCTAGCCTATCCTACTCTAGCCTAACCTAGCCCACTCTAGCTTTCCCTACCCAACTAAAGACTAACCTAGCCTACCCTACCCTACTCTATCCTAACTTATCCTAGCCTTATCTTTCCTAGCATATTATAACATAGGATACCCTATCCTACTCTATCCTAGGTTACCCTAGCCTAGCTTAACCTACTCTATCCTAGCCTAACCAACTCTATACTATCCAACTGTAGCCTACTTTGGCCTACCCTACTCTAGCCTAGCATAACCTAGCATACTTTATCCTAGCCTACTCTATCCTAAACTAACCTATCCTACTCTAGCTAAGCCTAGCCTATTATAGCCTAGGCTAGGATATTCTAGCCTAGCCTAGTCTAACCTAGCCTACCCTATCATACTCTATCCTAGATTACTCTATGCTTGCTTAACCTATTTTATCCTAACCTAACCTACTCTAGACTAGCCTACTATAGCCGATCCTACTCTAACATACTCTAACCTATCATATCCTAGCCTACTCTAGCTGGTGCTACTTTAGCATACTCTACCCTACTCTAGTCTAGTGTAGCACACTCTAGCCTAGTTTAGCCTACTCTATCCTACTCTACTCTATCCTAACCTACTCTACTCTACCCTGGGTTAGCCTACTCTAGCCTATCCTGTTCTATCCTATCCTACTATGGCCTACTCTATCCTAGCCTACTTTTTCCTAGCCTATCCCACTCTATCCTAGCCAAGTCTAGTATACTCTAGCTTAGCCTAGCTTAGCCTAGCCTACGCTAGCCTATCCTATTCTATCCTATCCTACTGTGGCCTACTCTATCCTAGCCTACTTTTTCCTAGCCTATCCCACTCTATCCTAGCCAAGTCTAGTATACTCTAGCTTAGCCTAGCTTAGCCTAGCCTACTCTATCCTAGCCTACTTTTTCCTAGCCTATCCCACTCTATCCTAGCCAAGTCTAGTATACTCTAGCTTAGCCTAGCTTAGCCTAGCCTACTCTAGCCTAGCCTAGCCTAGCCTAGCCTACTCTAGCCTATCCTATCCTACTCTATCCTAGCTTAGTCTAGTCTAGCTTAACGTGCTCTAGCACAGCCTAACCTACTCAAGACTAGCCTACTCTAGCTTAGCCTACTATAGCATACCATACTCTAGCCTACTCTACTCTACTCTACTCTTCTCTACTCTACTACTCTACTACTTTAGATTATTCTAGACTAACCTAGGCTAATCTAGCCTAGCCTAACCTTGACATACTCTAGCCTATTCTAACCTAGCCTAATTTAGCCTAACTTTTAGCACATTACCTTACAATAGCTTTCCTTAAGCAAAACTACTTACCTTTTCCTACTCTAACCTAGCCTATCCTAGCTTATCTTATTGTACCCTAGCTTATCCTAAGTAAGGATCCTAACCATAATCCTAACTTTGAACACATCAATTATAATGTACCGATACAATGTCTAACTTAATGAAAATCTATTTTTAATGTCAAATACCTTATCACATATCCATTATGCCATTTGAAATAAAAATTACATAATTTTTGTAAAACATACAAAATATTACAAGTAACTACAACAACCACATAATAAAGAAATTTGCTAAGTATACATTGCACTCTAAAAATTAGAAAAGTATACATAAAAAATACCTAACATAAATTATAAATTTATAAAAATATAGAAAATAAACTTTATACACATTAAAATAGTTTATATATAAAAATATTCAATTTAGAATACAATACATATCTTACAATTAATATTTATTTATAAATAGTTATTGTATAATAAATATTATTTTTTAATTTACATAAAATAGTGATATACAAATTTTCTATCTATTTAATTAATTAATAAAAATAAAACTACACAAATAAAACAAAAGTAATGAATCTTTGATTCTTAGAAAAAAATAATAACTAAATTTTATATAAAAATAAAAATAATAAATCTTCAAATCTAATAAAATAAAACCAATAAATCTTTCATTCAAATATAACTAAATTCTAGATAAAAATAAGTTAAATAGAAACTAAATTGCTTGCCACTACTAACATATAGATTTTTATTGACTAGTTTAGTATAATAAAACCTTTATTCTAACAAAATAGAACTAATATATCTTTGATTAGTGAAAAAAAAATAACTAAATTCTGTATAAAAATAAGTTAAAAAGAAACTAAATTGAAACTAAATTGCTACTCACATATATATTTTAACATATAGACTTTTATTGATTAGTTTTGTATAATAAATCTTTTATTCTAAAATAAAACTAATAATTTTTTTATTAATGGAAAACAATAAAAAGAGCTAAATTTTAGATAAAAATGAGTTTAAAAGAAACTAAATTGCTTGCCATTATTAACATATTTTTATTGAGCAGTTTATTATGGGATTTAAATATAAACATTACTCCAAAAACATTCGTTCAAGTTAAAAAATAGAAATCACAACTATTAAAAAAAATATAATATGCCAAAGCATAACTAGACAAATGAGTCTGATAACACATGGGAGCCTTCAAACTATTGAGAATAAAAATACCCTAAATTATCTAAGAAAAGGTGGACTGTTAATGTTTTCTTAAAAATCTAAAAAAAATAGCCAAACCAAAAAAAGTTAAACTATTCATAATATTTATAAAAGAAATTCCTTCAAATAAAAAAATAAAAAAACCTGGAATGGAGAAATGAATTAGCCCGATTTGTGTAGTTCTTTCAAACTTGGGGCGTAGCTCGACCAGCCCTCTACCGTTTGGGCTTTCCGCGTTAGCTCTTAAGATAGGGCACATTTAAAAACTGGCTTATAAAAAAATCCCAGAAGTCGAGGTCATTTATGCGGAGAGGAAATTGAGGACCAAAATCGCAATTGTTTGTTTAAAAAATTGGCAAATGATGACTAAACAAATGAGTCTATAACCTTCAAATTATTGAGAATAAAAAAAAAAAGCTAATTTCTGTTTAAAAAAATTGAACCCTTAAATTATTCATAAAATCTAAAATAATTAAACTACAACAAAATCTAAATAGCTAAACCAAAAAAATGATACAAAATCTACCAAAAAATAACTAATTAAAATATTAAAATCTACTAAAAAAAATGGTGTAGATATGTTAACTATTAAATATATTAAATATATAGATTCAACAAAGCTGCCCTGGTTAAATTAATGAGAAATATGGGTTAAACTACTGTTAATTAAAATTTAAATGTAATCAACATGGAAGATACGAGGAACCATTTCCGTGGGATCACAACTAAAGCTCAAATTCTTGAAGGATGGAGCTCAAATTATAATTTGAGAAGGGTTATGAAGGGCTTGAATGATTATGGCATAACCCACTGCCATACATATGTGCAGCTCAAATTTTTTAACCAGGGCATCATAGTTAAAATTTTGAGACCCTAAAGTTATATATACATATCTATATCAGAAGGTTTTAAAGGGCTTGATTTCTATCACAGCTCTTCGTATTCTTACCAATGGCAGTTTGCATCAAAACATAACAGACTAAAAAAAGGAAAAATACCCAAAATCCAAACAGAATAGAACACAGCGAACAACAAATATTTGCATTCGAACAGAACAAGTATTTGAACCCGAACATATAAACATAGCCAAACATAAAATGCTTGCACTTAAATTGATAGAATGAAAGAAAATATATGCATGATATTTTATATAACCAAAAATTAAGATTGTTGAATGTACTAAGGATCAAAACTAGGGTTTCGTGGAAGAGTAGAGAAAATAACAATAACATGTACCTTTGAGTTCTTCAAGCTACTTGGAAGTTGTTTGGTACAGGAGACGATCAAATTTAAACCAGGATTTTCCATGACATGAGACCAGCTGGGGCGTTTTCCATAGCCAGAGCCATACATACCTCAAACACAAACTCATACTTCTAGACTAAAATTCACTGAATTGTTGGCTCTCTTGTTCAAGATCGACCGGATCTCCGCAAGAATCCGTTCCTCGACGCGCGGGTGGCGATGGACGAGCCACAAGAACCACGACAGGGGCACCGACTCCACGTCGCCAAGTAATTTGTTGGAGTAAACTGCCAGCCCAGCGTCGTCTTTCACTTCCATGAAAACCAAAAACAGGTCAGGACCAACCTGGAACAATTTCATGAGTTTCGTCTACTGCTTTACGCAAAACCCGGAGCAACCTCTCGGGCCCAACATCGAACAATGTCATGAATTTCAACTTTCAAGAACCTGAACGTGATGGCCGCAGTGGTGTCCTCAAAGATCCGGGCGAACCTGACTTGAGATAACTGGTGTCCGTCCCCGCACCACCAAGGAAATCGATTTCCCCACCTGAAGCACAGGCCATGCCTTGAAGTCCAAAGAATTGAACTACAGATTGGTCGTCTAGCGCTGCTGCCTCCACGTCTCGGCGTCCCCATTGAAGATCCCGTCCCGGAGGAAGTAAGTTTCAGCATGTGCGCAAGATATTCCGGGTGGACCGTTCGACGCAGAAGAGGAAAACACAGGAGCCGCATCACCCAGAGCATCCACTTATAGATAAAAGAGGAAAATGTTGAATAAATATATCCTCCTAGGAACCTCGCCTCAACGGATAGTTTCATCGTTTTCTTGTGTTTCTAACCATCCATCGACTACATATAACACATTACTTTCCACTCGCTCTTTCTGGAACGGATTACTTTATTCAAACGTATCATACTTTCCAATATTTTGTGCTTTCTCGCTTTATCTTATTCGAGATTTGGGAGTTATCATTTTTTTAAAATTTTGTGTTTTTTGTCTTTACTTTATTCAAGATTTGGAAATTGGGAATATCATTTTGAGATGCCTTAGTGCTTTTTCTCGGTTTTGATTTGTTATTTTATTTCATATAGGTTTTGATTTCTTATTTTATAGGATTAAATATTCCACATTTTTTTTGGGTTTTGATTTGTGTTTTATATAGGTTTTGAATTTTTATTTTATAGGATTATTATCAATAAGATTAAGTCTAGCTTTTGTTTATTAGATCATTTTGTTTGAGATTTTTTTAATTTGTATATAGAGTTATGTTTTTAATATAGTTTAATTTATAATTTAATAAAGAAATGGTTTAATTCATAAAACATGGAGATAAAAATATTTCAAATATTTTTGAATAATTTTTTATAGTTTGTTTGAAATTTTGTGTATAGTTTAATTCATGATTTAATAAAAAAGATATTTAATTCATAAAAGTGGAGATAAAAATATTTCACTTTATTTAAGTATCTTTGAAATTTTTTTTTATAGTTTGTGAAATTTTGTTTATTTGACTTTTTGTTTGCTTGACATTTTGTGTTTTTTTGAAAAAATCTTTATACTTTGTTTGACATTTTGTTCTACTCATATATATATTGTGATAAAGAAATGGTTTAATTCATGAAAGTGAGGATACAAATATTTCACTTTATTCTCATATCCCTAAAAACAATTTAGTCTCTTAGAAAAAATTTCATAATATCTTAATAGCATCAAATAATCTATTATTAAGTGCATTTAAGATATTTCATTCTATAAGTCATATTAGATAATAATAAAAAATTCATTAATTTTAAATAAAGGAAAATATTAAAACCTTTACTTTAATATAAGAGATTTACCCTCCTCTCAATATATATGTTTTATCTTTATATACTATCTATATGTAGAAAAATTGTACCCCTCTCTTAATACATAAATATTACAAACTTAATAACATTTAATTATATTTTGAATAAAGATAGGCATGTTCCACACTATTTAATAAATATACTCATGCAAGAGCATTAGATGAAAATGGAAAAACAATATTTCTTTTACACTATTGGAATTAGCATTGTTCTTTAAAGTAAAATTAAGTAACCTCTTTATTTTATATGGATTTTTAAATGTTTATGTGGTTTATGTTGTTTTTACAATACTCACTTATGTTTTGGTTTGGTTTTTTCTTTTATGTATACTCTAAATTATTTAATTTTTAAAGCTTAATTGAACACACACATTTTATTTTCTAACTTAATTGAATATTCTTATCTTTGATAGAAAATTATTATAGAATTGTCAACATTCTTTCTATAAATATCATTAATGCATGTAGTTGTAATAATATCCATAAAAAAATATTTAATTTGTTTTGATACAATTCTTACATATTAGAATAACTCCAAAAAGTATCATACATTTCATAATAGTCATGCCTAAATCTATTTTGAATTTTATTTGGTTTTGTATTACTTGAAATTCTATTCTATTGATTTATATTTGTATGGAATTATATTATAAGCTTTAATATATAATTATTGGATCACCTTGTAAAATAATGAAACGAAAAAATGGCTTTAACTTTCCTTTTTCATGCATAGGGAAGAGTACAAAAATACCTTCTTACTTATTGATGATTTGGTTAACTCTATTATATTTGACACTTTGTTATTTGATGGAGGATTTGTAAATTATTATTTGGAAATAGTATTTGGATTATATAACATATCATTTGCATGATCCATTTTGGTTTCGTGTGTTAAGAAATTATCCGGTTTGTAAGATTTTGATATCTTATGATTCTATTATCTTAAGGTTGGTAATACTTACAACATCATTGAAGCACTTGAATTTGCTTCAAATATATACTAGATTTTATGAAGGATTTTAATATATATATTTGGAGGAAATTATAACAAGTTGGCCCATATTTTAATTAATCCTTTTCAATTAATAGACACTTAAGATTACTTTTAATACTTTACCTAATATCATGTATTATGAATGTTTAGGTTACAATTAATAAATGAACTTTTACTTTAAAATTAAATATTTATTATTATGATGATGGTGGTCATTTCAAAATTTGTAATCGGGCACGTGTTGGAAGATGGTTCCACGTTTTAGTGCCAGTCTAAAAATCCAAAACGCAAGTCCGAGAAGGAAATATATAACGCATATGTGTTATATACATGGTATTCGATGAATACCCTCATGATAATAGAGACATCCCATTCTATTTCCTAAGGAAATTGTATGCCGAGTTTATCTTGGGTAAACACGTAAATTACTTTGATATTTTAGAGTTCCATGGGGTAGAACATGGGATGCCCCAAGATAGGCAAGGGGCAAGGACTTATCCAAACCATGTATGACGACCTCCACGCACACCAAACTCCCCTCAGTTATATCCTCCTGCAGGTCATGTGATTGATGACACACATGAGCCATTATTCCATTTCCAGATACATTGCTACAACATGGGACTGTTGTTGAGGGAAATGTAGGCCAAGGGGTTAGCAAATATGAGGTTGGCCCATATATGGATAGAACATCATACATAGAGGATCCTCTTAGGTGTCGAGATGCTACAAGATCTAGAGATCACATTGGACATGTAGAGGGTTCAGAGTGTCGCGTCATGCCACATCCTTGCACAACTTATGGAAACATATGCTATGGGCCTTCTTCAGAGTTTCGTAGTGATGGGTTACTCCAATATGTAAGTCAAACTCATTCTTCACATAGTCTATTATTTTTAATATCACAGTTTTCAATTGTTTCATAAATTATTTCTATTTTAATTATTTGACAATTTACATGAACACATTTACAAGTAGTGTCCAATGACACCCGAGATTCCCATATTTCGGTCATTGATGTTGATGATATTGATGCAGTAGTCAATGTTGCATATGATTTAGGTGCTTCACCATTACTTGTAAAAACATTAATTTTTAATTTATCATCACGATTTACATATTTATAGTAGGGATCAAGGAAAATTTTATGGGAAAAACTTACTCCATGGGCTATTTTTCCATGATTTTTTCAAAAAAATGAATCGTCGATTTTCATTTTTTGAAGAACCATTTCACCCAATTTTGATGGGGTGGTTTTTTTCACTCTAAAAATTGTGAGATTATTATATAAACTATATAAAATACTTAGAAATTAAAATAGTTTTATAAAAATATAGCCAAATATTTTTATAAATCACATTTTAAGAATTGGTAAGATTCGCCAAAGTTTCTACACTTTTAAATAAGCATGGATCCTTAAAATTATCCCTCATAAAGATTGACACATTTAGTACATCTTAATCTTGATACAATATATTTTATTCATGGTGGGAACGAAGAGTTTGTTGCATCTGAGATAGGTCTGTCATAGGTAGAGGAATATTCACAATCACACTTATGCTTTTAATTATGATTTTAATGATTAAACATGTATTCTTTTAATTATTTGAAATTGTCTAATAGTATCTTTATGTTTTTTTACGTAGAAACATATGTTTGATAGACATGCCACCTGATCAACCTTGCTCTTTGATGCATATGCCCATCCTTTTAGTCTTTTTTCAATTATTTCACCCACTAGTGACCCACCTCTTCACATCCCTTTGGTATATGTATATATTGCTTATTTTGCTGGCACCATATTACAAAAGTTCTTGTATATTTGTGTCCCCAATTCTCCATCCATGCAGTATAGTTTTATGTGTACATGCAAGTAGCTTTTTGGTGCACCCATTGATTTGATGACATTGACATATATTATTTTATTCATATTTGTAGTGAGACATTCGTGCTTGAAGATAAACCAATCGGGGCCACTAGTGACCCACCTCTCCCCCCTAGGTACATGTATGTCTCACTTTCTTTGAAAAAGTCATTGTCCCTCCATGTAGTATAGTTTTATTTGTATGTGCACGTATCTTTTTGATGCACCCATTGATTTGCTGGCATTGACATATATTATTTTATTCATCCTTCTAGTGAGAAAGTGGTGCTTGAAGAGCGCCCAATCAGGGCCTCTAGTGACCACCTCTCCCCTCCCCCCCCCCCAGGTACATGGATATCTCGCTTTCTTTGAAAAAGTCATTGTCCCTCCATTTAGTATAGTTTTCTTTGTATATGAAAGTATCTTTTTGGTGCACCCATTGATTTGATGACATTGACATATATTATTTTATGTATCCTTCTAGTGAGTGTTTTGTGCTTGAATAGCACCCAATTAGGTCCACTGGCGACCCACCTCTCCCCTGCCAAGTACATGTATGTCTCTCTTTTGTAGCATGCAGATAAATTTTCAAATATTTATATAATTGATCATATCATACAGGGTTGTACATGTATCTAATTGTTGGTAACATTTATTTTTTGTAGGTTGTTAGTGAGGAACCAACTGTACATGTAGTTACACCATGGAATACCATCACTTACACATGGACAGTAAGTAAAAATGTTACATTGGCTTGGAATTTGAACAAATGTACATAGAACTTTGTATTTATTTTTATATCTTGGTAAACTAACATACAAATTTTGGTTTGTGTGCAGTCTTCGAAAATGAGATTCGATCCTCCTGCTCAACACTAGGGAACACCATCGAGCATCCGAAAAAGAAAGATAGACGTCTCAAAATCAACTGACATTGGCAGTGAAAGGGGGGATAAATAGAATTCATGTATAGGGGGGATACATACATGTACCATTTTGTTTGTATACACAGAAATGTATAGTACGATCCAATATTTTGTATTATGGCCATGGCATGTCGTTTTTGAAAACATTATATGTACATATAATATAAAGAAAGGTTCATATTTATAGATATGCTTAACTATGTATTTAATTAAGTATGTGTTTAATTAAACTGATACTTAATGTGTGATGCACCCATCAGATATTTCATCTTCTCTCTCATAAGCACCATCCAATTTTTTTGTCTTTATCCACTATGCTTCTTCAAATGTAGTATGTTGAGCTTCAACTTGACAGTAATAAGCATTGTATAAGCATTGAAGAAAATATTTATACATTCTTTAAGGCCTACTATCTCTTGTAGATATTCTAACATGAGATATTCTACTATTGTGATTCGAGAATTGAGATTATAAGTCACTACAAATCAAGGTTTATCTTAGACCCTTGGTCTTGTCATTGCACTTAACTTCCACTTGATTCTTCCATGAACTGCACTTCATTCCCACTACATGGATGACTTTTTTTATTGTGTGGAATGATTATTTAGCATTTAATTTAATCAAAACATAGGGATCCTAATTTCCTTGATCATGATGGAATAAGAATATTAAAAAAAAATATCCCTTGCACTTTCTCCCACCATTTATTTTACCCTCTCTTTTCTATAATGGCATTAAACACAACACAAAAACATGAAATTATATTTTCATTTTCATTATATTGATGATCTGCATGAGCCGCTGAAATTGTGAAACAATGTGAAGGAGGTTCTAGGTAACACTACAAATTAGACACATAAAAAATAAATCAATATCCCTTTATTAGATTATAGACCTAATCATGACATGTCCTTATGTGTTATTTATGTTAAATATATTCTTTTTGTATGATTTTTTTCTTTATAAATTCCATTTATCTTATAGATAGTGTGATGAAGTGATGGGTGATAAATAAGGTACCTATTAGTCATGATATTTGGATTGAGGAATCCATTTGTGCATCATTTATATTAAAAAGATAAATATAAATACAATCTCCCGTATTTTTATTAGTGGACCAAGGGCTAGCCATATCCATTACCATTCATTTGTTCCCCCAACAAGGATGGGGTAATACAAAGCTTGCAACATTGAAAAAGGAGGATCATGCAAAAATTAAGTTGGAAAATAATTTGAAATTATTTGATAGTGTGCTTACTTCCTTAGCATCCTTCATGCTAAACCTATTCAAAATATTTTCAGTATATGTTTCATGTGATAGTTTTAATTCTCTTTTCTTCCTATTTTTGATAATTTTCATTCCAAGGATTTCCTTTGCAACACTCAAATCCTTCATTGAAAATTTCATAGCCAATTGTTGTTTTAGATTGTTAATTTCAACTATGATAGATCCTACAACTATCATATCATCAACATATAATAAAAACAATACATGTTCACCATTATTGAAAGACAAGTGTAATAGACATAATATCAAGTGTAATATACACAATATGACTTTCGGCCCAAGAGAATAAAGCCAAATGAAGAAGCACAATTGCATGTCATTGGCTACTACAATTTTGCATGGGAAAGGATGATATGGGAACACTACAAATAGCTGCATGTTCGAGGTTTTTGCAGAGGTGACAGACCATTATAAGAGTTGCATTCAAGGAAACTGAGAAAAATCCTATTTTATGAAATAAATGCACAATGTAGTCACGATGCCATGCAAACATGGTGAAGAGGGAAACCTAGATGTAATCGAATGCCAATATACTAATGAATTCGATGGTTCATCGACCGATATCTCATTACCAATCTATTTTGAGTTGAAAGTTGCCTCAAAATGCATTTCAGGGACACTTTGTGACTTTCAGTTTGGGAGAGAATAACCGAACAGAGCAGCATAATTGCATGTCGTTGGATCCTGCAAGTGTGTATGAGCAAGGTATATATGGGAAAATTATCAATAGTCACACGATCAAGGTTTTTGCCGAGTTGACCCACCAATGCAAGAGTTGCATTCAAGGAAACTAAAAAAAAACCTAGTTTATGAAATCAGTGCACAATGTAGTTACCGAGACATGCAGACATGGTGGAGAGGATCCCAGATGTAATCGCATGCTAGGATACCAATAGAGTTGATGGTTCATTAATCCAACCTCTGGTTGTCAATTTATGTCGATTTGAAACTTGCCTCAAAATTTGGTTTAGGGACACTTGATGACTTTTAGTCCGGGAGAGAAAAAACAAATGGAGACATAATTGCATGTTATTGGCTCTTGCAGCTGTGTATGGGAAATCCTGATATGGAAACACTACTAATAGTCACATGGTCAAGGTTCTTGCAGAGTTGACCCACCAATGCAAGAGTTTCATTCAAGGAATATAAGAAAAACCCTATTTTATGAAATCAATACACAATGTAGTCACTGAGCCATGAAAACACGATGGAGAGGGACCCATAAATGTAAGCTCATGCTAGGAGACCAATGAATTTGAGGGTTCATCGATTCGAACTCCGGTTGTCAATTATGTTGAGTCAAAAGTCACCTCAACATGTGGTTCAAGGACACTTGGTGACTTTTGGTTTGGTAGAGGAAAAAAAAAAGAAGCAGAATAATTGCAAGCCATTGGCTCCTGCAAGTGTGTATGGGAAATGCAGATATGGGAACACTACCAATAGTCACACGGTCATGGTTTTTGTAGAGTTGACCCACCAATGGAAGATTTGTGTTTAAGAAAACTAAGCAAAACCATAGTTAATGAAATCAATGCACAATGTAGTCACCGGACCATGCAAACATGGTGGAGAGGCCCCCCAGCTGTAATCACATTCCACGAGACCAATGGAGTCAATGATTTATCAATATGACCTTCTGCTGCTGATTTATATCGAGTTGAAAGTCGATTCAAAATGCAGTTCATGGGCACTAGGTGACTTTTGATCCAGGAGAGAAAAACCAAATGGAGAAGCATAATTGCATTTCATTGGATCCTACAAGTGTGTATGGGAAAGGACGATATAGGAACACTACCAATAGTTGCATGGTTTAGGTTTCTATAGAGTTAACCCAACAATGCATGAGTTGCATTCAAGGAAAATGAGAAAAACCCTAGTTTATGAAATCAATGCACAATGTAGTAACCGATACATGCAAACACGATGGAGATGCCCCTAGATGTCACTGCATTCCAGAAGAGCAACGAAGTCAATAGTTTGTCTATATGACCTTCGATTTTATTTTTATGTCGATTTGAAAGTCGCCTCAAAATGTGGTTCATTGAGACTTGGTGAATTTCGGTCCGCGAGCAAAAAAACCAAATGGAGCAGCATAATTGCAATTCGTTGGCTCTTGGAAGTGTGTATGGAAAAGGACGATATGAGAACACTACCAATAGTCGCATGGCCAAGGGTTTTGCATAGTTGACCCACCAATGCAAGATTTGCAGGAGTTGACCCACCAATGTAATTAAATGTGCATTAATATAAAATATTCATTAAAAGTAAATTGAAACAACTCGAGAGAAAGTTATTTTCTGAATTCTATTTATTAGTGTCTAAAAACACCGGGTGGTTCTTAGCTCCTCCAATGTGCCATATATCATGTTTGTATCCTAGGCACATGAAAGGCTAAATATTAGTACTCTCATAAGAAAATAAAGAGAACTGAATGAAAATATAAAAACATTATTTATAGATAACTGACCTCAAGGTGTAGGATCATGTTTATATATACTGTCCAGTATCCTATGAATAGTAGGATTTATGTGAATAGTATCTATCAATAATAGGTTAGTACATTGGGAGTAACGCAAACTCTAAATCATTTAAACTGTTCTTCAACACACATTCTAAAGTTTAAATAACACACCTGACAAACTAGCCACACTAAACAATCTAGTAACACCTAACAATGCACTCAGTCAAGTAGGCCATCTAGATCATATATGTTGCCAATGATGTCCATCAATCTCTCCTGCTCTATAATACCGATATGCATACCCACCATTCCTTTTTTGTTGTGTAGGTAGTGTCATGTACTCACCTTTTATAACTATCAATCCAATTGGGAATTCAATATTTTTGTCATCTGTAACAGGTTTGAGAATGGTTTGTTTCCCCTGTAAGAAACATTCCAACCAATAGTCATAACCCCATTCATTATTTTTTGTGGAAACCAATGCATATATATGACCTATGAAAGGAAATAGGTCGAGTTAACAATACATTTTTTTTAAAAGGTATTTCATGTAACATAAATAAAATTTCTTTAAACGTAAAGGATTGTAGTGATTTAGGTACTGAAAATTTAATTTCTACTATTTTGTTAGTCAACAAACTATGTTAAGATAAGGATTTTGTTAGTAAGTTTTACTTTTCTATTATTTAATAGATTTTTATGTAAAGTTTAGATATCCCACATTCAAAAGACAAGCTAAAGTAGGATCATTACCTATAAAAAGTATCTTAGGCATTACAATAGGGTGTCCGTTTGGCGAATGTGTAACAACAGTGCTTAGTAAAAGAGATATTTTGGTAGGAGGTAGAGTCCATACTATGCTTGTATTTGTCCTTGAGTTGACGTCCATACCTTTTCATGAGTCCATACTACACTTGGATTTGGGCTTATGTTGGTGTCCACATCTTTTTATGTAAGTTTCATTGTTTGTGATGTAGCTTTTGAATATTCAGGTGATATTACTATTCCCCCTGTTAATGCTTTAGAATTTGCAATCAAATTTGTTGTTGAACAGTGCTAGAATTTCCATCATTTTTATTGGACTTATTGTTGTTAGTGCCAAATTTACTGCTTTTTTGTTGGTTTTTTCTGTTGCTTATTACTGTTGGTGTCTTACTAGTTTCAAATTCATATTATTTTCCAAGTTTCAACTTTGTGCTGCGAGTCTCAGTTTTAAAAATTAGATTTTGATTATGGATCATAGTGGCGGTATCAAAGATGCTTTTATGGCCTCACATTAAAGGAAATTTCACCTCAAAATGGGCCTCCTAAAAAAAATTAATAAAATAATAGTTAAAATAATAAAATAATATTTATTAATTTTGGAGGAAGAAAAGAAAAAAACTATTTTTTGTTTGTATTTTTGACATATCTCCTTGTGTTTTTACTCAAATTTCGATTGGGAGAGCTCATTGGATGTGGAATTAAATTCCGAATCCAACGAGTACCCACTTGGCATAGTTTTGATGGACCCCGCTACCCAAAAAAAAAGAAATACCTGAAAAACGTGATTATGAAATCATCATCATGTTTTTTCAGGTATTTCTTGTTTTTCGAGTAGCGGGGTCCATCAAAAGTATGCCAAGTAGGTACCCTTTGGATGCGGAATTTAATTCTGCATCCAATGAGCTCTCTCGATCGAAATTTGAGTAAAAACACCGGGAGATATTTCAAAAATACAAACAAAAATAGTAGTTTTTTTATGATACCTATCCCAAATTCATATTAAAAAAGTGTTTAAGACCTATACGGTATTTCAACATGATGACATGTAATTTGAGTTAAAGTTAAAAGGCCCATTTTGAGTTGAAATTTCCTCTAATGTAGGAAGAAACAAAAGATGGATTCATTCTTATTAGCAACTCATGGGGAAGATACTAGAAGTGATAAATTACATTATTGGTATAGGAAGTTGTAAGGGCTACCTTGGATGGGATAAAAGACACCACGACGTAGATAACTAAATTTTTACATACATTGATTATGGACATGGACATAGGAGTAGTAGTGAAGGTCAGTAAAGGCCCAAGGTCGTATAAGGTAAGCGGGGAAACGTTATAGTAATTGAAACAATTTTACAGGAACAATAATGGGAGGAGCATCAATCATGAAATCCATGGAAATCAAATAATTAAGAGAGAAATCATACCAAATAGTGATTGTTTGAGAAAATTCCCATTCCCAATTTTGATGGTGTCAATGAGACTACATGTGTGCTTTCCCATTTTTTAATTCATCAATACATTAGTCCTCTTTTAGCAGTGTATATATTTGTTTGCTTGCTACAGTCCATCATAAGTTATGTACTTGTAATTAAATCTTGTATGTTGGATTCTTGTTGGCATAAGATGCTTGAGATATTTTCCCTTGATTAGGTATCTATACTATCTACAAACTTTATTGGAGCTTTTAGGTGCTTCAACTCTCATTTAGATTGACACTTAGAAACCGCCAAATGTGATGGAATTTAAATAAAAAATAACATATCATCAAGGTAGTTGTTAGGGATGACATGATTGTTAGGTGATGGCCTTGCTTGTGATTCAAGGGTTTGGATAGCAAAGTTGGCACATTTCTTTTGAATAATCCTATGGTTTATTATTGGAAAATCCCATTTACAACCCTACACCAATAAGGCTCTACATTTTATTAGGGAAAAACTAAAGAAAAATGAATGCCATAAAGTTGTTCAGTTGAAAATAACTATTTGGGTGAATTTTGAGTTTATTTTTTATAACTACTTAGAGTCTTATATCTGAGAAGATTATTTCTTATCCCTAAACAATATAAAGCAATAAGACATGGTGGCTCACTACATGAAAGAGTTCCTCCAAGCTTGCATGCTTGTAGTAATTTTTTTTCCTTTGTATGTAGTTGTCATGTATATTGATGTGTTGAAAGAGTCCATCCATATAATTTATGTCCTCTTGAACAACAAAGAGTGGTCCTAAGGAAACTTAAAAACAAAACACCCTTGTTATTTCTAGTTTTGGAAAATCCAATAGTAGAATGGAATACCTTGTAGTGATTTTTTTCTCTGCACAAAGGGGTATGTTTTAACTGCAAAGAGAAATGTCCAAGGGACACAAGGGAAAGACTCATGTAAGATCCACATGATTGAAAATTTGGAAGAGGAACCATTGGAGGTGGATTAAAATGGGGTAGAGCACATATTAGAGGAAGAAATTACTAACATGGATTCCAAAGGGCTACAAGAGATCATCGGTCTTGGTGAGGTCACTGCTCCCCTTCAAACAACAAAGAGTGATCCTAAGGAACCCATCCAAACTCCAGTACTCATTTTATCTACATTATTGGACAATTCAAGGGTATAATGACAATATATGTTTGAATCTTGGATTCTTTGACTTCAGATGCCCCTTCATACATAATTATCCTAAGCTTGTTTAGCAGTCTTGCATCGCATAACTTTTGTAAATACAGAGTTTGTCAATCCACTCAAGATTGAATTTAGGGATTTGTATTTACCTTCATACTAGTTTAGTTCCTCTAGGTCTGTCAGTGCTTGGTATCCTATTTTATACTCTTTTTCAGTTGCTTCCCAAACATTCCATCCAAGGGACATCAGATGACACTTCATTCTAACACTCTAGTATGCATAATTTTCTCCTATGAATAATGGAGCTCTATTAGTGGCTAATCCTTCTTGTTGATCCATAGTCATTTTTTAAATAAGAAAGTTCCTTCCAGTGGTTAAACTGTGGCAAAGGAACTCGCTTGGATACCTATTGTTGGAATACTAGAGAATATTGAGGGGGGGATGAATCAATATTGTAACTTTTTAACAATATAAAACCACTTTTAATTTATTCATTAGAACACATGATCAACAAGAACACACATAGCAAAAATTTATCATGGAAGCCCAATTGGCTAAACTGCCAATACTTCCTATTACTGCAAAATTGTTATTTCCAAATAGTTATTTCCTGTTGTTGCATACAAGGATGGTATTACACCCTATTTACCAAAAACTACTGGAAGGAGGCTACAACCACCTATTTTTTCAACTACAACTGACATGATGCTACTAATCCCTATTTATGAGCTTTTGCTGGAAGGTGGATACAACCCCCTACAGGCCTGTTGCATGCCCTAGCGACACCCTACAACCCTATTATGTTTTAATAATCTTCGAGATTTATTTTCCTTTCAATATCTATCACACTCACTAGTATCTTCTTATTCTTCTATGATCTGGAACATAGAGACAATTTCTCTCACTCATCCCTCTATGTATAAATACCTTCACTTTTCCTGCAGACACATCTCTTCACCATTGCACCATTTCATTCTTCGTCGTGCCTCTTCATGAGAGATTAATTCCCCATTCTATTACTGAGTTGCATATTCATCTACCACCATTGTGATTCTTCAAAATAACTAAAAAAATTCACTATTAATCAATTTATAGATTATTCTTCCAGTTGTGTTCTTTAGAAATCTCTATTTCCGTAATCATCCTGAGTCGTTGATCTCATTTTGAGATTTTTCCTGAATGTAGATCTGAGATAAAAATTGGATAGCAGATATGTGACTTTTTCCAAATATCATTCCATGACTTCTGCTTTCTGAACCAATCTTTTCGCATCGTCGATCTCGTTTGAGTGTTATCCTAATCATCAATCTTACAAATTGTGGATTGCAGGTTTGTGACTTTTTTGAACATGTCTTTTCGAGATTTTGACTTTTTGCCATTTTTATTCTGCACCGTCGATCTTATGTAGATGTTTTTCAGACCGTCTATCTTCTATATTTTGGGTAGTGGAACACCATATTATTCTAGACCTTGATTTCTCTTTTTCCCTTTCTGCCTTCCTCTTTTCTTCTGAACCGTTAATTCTCTTGTGGGTTCGCTCCTGACCATTGATCTATGATCTAATGAATATTTGTGGATCTTCCCTTTTATTTGTATGGAAATCATTCACCACCATGGCATTAGAGGAAATTTCAACTCAAAATGGGCCTTTTAAACCTAATTCAAATTCCATGTCATTATGTGTTAGCCAATGAAATTTCTTTAAATTTGAAAAAACGTATAGGTCTTAAACAAAATTTTAATATAAATTTGGGGATAGGTATCATAAACAAAACTTTTTTTTCGTATTTTCGACATATCTCCCTGTTTTTTTACTCAAATTTTGATCACGAAAGCTCCCTGGATGTGAAATTAAATTCTGCATCCAACAAGCACCCACTCGACATACTTTTGACAGACCTCGCTACTTTGAAAAAAGGAAATACCTAAAAAATGTGATGATGATGTCATCGTCACATTTTTGCATGTATTTCTTGTTTTTGGGTAGCGAGGTCCGCCAAAACTATGCCAAGTGGGTGTTCGTTGGATGCGGAATTCAATTTCTCATGCAAGGATCTTTATTGATTGAAATTTGAGTAAAACTACAGGGAGATATGTCGAAAAGACGAACACAAAAGTAGTTTTTTCTTTTCTTCCTCCAAAATTAATAAATATTATTTTATTATTTTATTATTTTTCTTAGGAGGCCCATTTTGAGTTGAAATTTCCTCTAATGGACTACAAATAAAACAAACTTGTTTGAATTAAATTTTTGCACCCATCTTGGCAGTTAACTCACCTACTAGTTGAATATGTGAAATCCATGAGGACCGTCAACTCTATATTGATGGTGGACCCCAAATATCATAAGATGGATTTTATTCAAATTTTGCGCACATCAGGATTTTAATAATCTGTACTAGTTCTCCCTACAAAATAAATGCCTGTCATTGGTCTAATTCAATGATCAATCTTGTTTGTTGATCTCGGTATCCTTCTTGGTGATTAGTTTCTGATTTTTCATCCCAGCTCCCTTTTTATCCTCCTCGCTATGATATCAGTGAAATCCATATTGGCTGTAGATCTCCGGAACCTTTAGATATCCAACATACGATCTACAATCATGAGGATGACTTAACTTATGTAGTGTTGGGTTATCTCATATGTAATTCCAATCCATGAAATAATCTTTCATGCATGCATTTTCTCCTACCACGATCTAAACCATCTAAACCTACACAGAATTAAGTCTCATTTATTATCGATGCTTACAGTGATCAATCGTGGATCCCAAAACCTACAACAAGGTTATTCTGAAACATATTCCATTCATGAAATATCAATGATCTAATTGATTAATTAATGCTCTCTTTTTAATGTATATTGATCATAGAATCGAACAATCGATCTCTATTTTCTCTCCTTCTCCTAGCGAAATCGTTGATGGCTGTTGATCTGTTTAATCTATGGATCTTGTGGATAACAAATTATGATCTATGGATCTTACAATGCTTTCTTTGCATATAATTATTCTGTCATTGACCCTGTTATTGATTTTCCCTTGTCATAAACCCTGTTACTTATTTTCCTTTGTCATTGTTGAACTCCTTTGACATCAATGATAATCCATGTAATGGATCCTTTGTCTTTTACTAATTTTATCCTGCTACATGTCTATTGGTTATTTCTTTGTCATTCGTGAAATCCTTTGAACTCCTTTGCCATCAATGACAGCCATATTCTCAACAAAGAATATCATATTAGATCCAAATAATTTCATATCATATCCAAGAATGTGGAACAAATCCAAGTGCTTCACCGAGATGGTAGATGCAAAAATTTATCCTTCTTCAAAACTATGAGTATTGCTGCATTCATTCATGTAGGAATTTCTTGGAAGCTCAAGATCAATGAGAGTGAAAGGAACACTCCTAAAATATGATATTATTTCAAAAATATGCAAAGATTCACTTTTATGCACACCAGTAGCAACATTAGAGAGAGATAAATCAAATTCCTCTTCATTTTCTAAAACAATCACTAGTAAATTATGCACTTAATTTAAAATAGAAGAATCACTAGAGAATTTTTGCATAGAATGGAAGGAGAAGTTTTCTTCAATAATAGAGATTCAAATGTCTTCTTCTGGATCAACTATATGAGAGTATGAGATATCATAAACTTCTAGATCAATAGGAGAAGGACTCACTCCAAGGAGACTTTCTTTAAATCAAATTGACTATGTTGAAGAATCTTCTTTTTCTTGATCTTAAAAAACTTCATCAGAGAGAGTAGAGCCTGAGAATTTTGAATAATTAACTCTTGTGGTGTTTGGTGTGCTCTCAAAATTGATATAATGATCCTTATTTTTCTTTCGAAAGGTTCTGTCCAATTCTGTCCAGAGATCCTTTGGGTATTCAGTAGAATCAATAAGGTAATAAAAGCTTTGAGAAAAGGCTAGACATATTGTTCCAAACTCTCTATCACTATAATTTAGCTAGTCATTCTCATATTCATAAGACTCTTTACCAAGCCGAATAAATACCTCATAGAGACCTTGTCTCTTTAGAGATGAAATCATCTTCAATTTCCATTATGAATATCTTGTGGATGGAGTAAGAAGAGCAACTGATAATCTCAAATCCATATGAAGTTGTACCTAAAAAATATAATTGCAAAAACAAAAAAACATTCGCAATCATTTTAGAATCAATCCTTCCATCTTGACATGTACACTTTCTCAGGGTCCGTCGTGCCCGCAGAGACTTCTCTAAATGAATCGAGAGTTAGAAATGTACACTTTGCAGGACTTATGTGGAAAACCAACTAATTTTGGTGTATAATGGAGATTGGAGAGACTCATTGCTTTATTGAGTAGGCTCTGATACCATGTTAAATTATTGTGCCATTGATATTCAAGAAATGAGTGCAATTGAATTGTTGTATTATTATGTAGTGTAATGGAATGAGAAATACACACTGAACAAGACAAATTTCACAAAAAATGAACTAGATTTGCTCAGTATAATTACAGTATAAACTTCATTAATCCAAATAGTATACAACAATGTTATAGAAAGGAGAATTCAAATCATGTGGATATGATTGAAATATAATAACTCAATATGACTGCATGGCTAACTAGAAGTGTCTAAATCACTATCGAAGTTCACTAGTCTAACTCCATATGTCTAATTCAGTCTCTCAATCAGTTATAATCAGTTAAACTAGTTAAACTATTATGGTAGGTGAGAAGTAGGTGAGAATATGTGCCTTCCCACATGCATCCATGTAATACTGGTGCTAATTGAGTTGCAATACATTTAACTAAATGTAACTAGAGGATTACTTAGATTAAATAGTTACCAACTACCAAAAACTTAAGGGGGTTGGTAGTGGCACTCCCACTGGCTCTTAAATTGTAGGTATTGGTCTCAGAGGCACATAAAATGATGCATGAAGGTGTAGTCAGTTGCAGTTAACCTCTATATGTGTTCCCCACACTCTAGAGACTAGTACTTGTGGCACCAATATCCTAAGTGCACCCAATGGTGCTAGTGGTGTGGAAATTGAACCCATGTGATAGAACAGTTACACTCACAAAATTTCTAATCAAACATGCAAAATTGACACAAAAGGAGACTGAAATTGGAGCATAATATAATCCTGTATTGAATAAGTATACATAATCCAACCATATGAATTAATAGGCTGCTCAAATATATAATTACATCAGATATTCCAAAGCATAAGGTTGCTATTCGAATTGGTAAAAAAGCAGGCTTACTAAAACTAGTCAAATCCGCCATAGGTGCAAAAAACACTTTCCAAATCTATGAAGATGCTCATGAATTGGATAAATCAGATAGGATAGATAAAAATTGATGGAAATAGATCAGGTCCATGATTTTTTTTGGATAAAAAGAAGGAGTATGATGTGGTAAAAGAACAAGGAAGTTACTTGTCACATGCCCCAATTTTGCAAAAATAATATTATCTAATTTGATTTTATTTAAGACATTATGTTAAATTTTATGCTACGTTGTAATTCATGACTCAGCAGAGTCAAGGATATTGAATGTAATTATGAATATTTTAATTATAAATAAATAAAAGTGGAGACAACAGCTTAGGAGAGCTGTTAAAAGAGTGTTTACTGGTCAAGTTGGTGGAGGAGACTCGGTGGAGAGAAAATAGACAAGTGGCATCATCCTCAAACCTCTTCTAATTGTTGCAGGTGGAAACCTCCCTACATTTGGGGTCATGATCCCCCAAGAAAGTGGAATCAGAGTAGGTGGCTCAACTAATGACAACTAACCCAGAAGACCTATGCAATCTTTATAAAAATGCCCATTGAAGAGAGCTTAGGCTGCTCATTTTCTATAGAAGTATTCATTCAGGTGAATGTACTTTAGAGAAATTCAATGGTGAGGGAATTTGTGGAAAGAAATTGAGGGGTTAACTACAAAGTGATCTAGTTCATATTTTCACCTAAAGGATCTTATTGCTGGGTGCAGAGTGATTATTGAGTCATTGGACTAGTCTATTATTTGCTTGCTCCACTAGTTCTCAGAAAAGGAGACCAGGAACAGGCTCGGGGGTCCTGAGAAGACATTGTTTGATCACTCCCTAGGAGTTGGTAGGGAAGAACAGCCTCCTAACACTGTTTTTGTCCATCTTAATCAGGTTCTACAGTCTTTTTGTTTTACTATGTTAGATGGTTAAATGTGAATCTGACTTATTAATGAATGTTAAATGTTTAGTTATGAACTGTTAGAGTTAGTAATATTTTATTATATTGAAAGAATGAATCTGAAATAGATGGAAAATAATTCTAACCTGTGTTTTTCCACATTTGGAAGGACCAGACCATACTTCAGCACATGCAGAGTATTTAAATTAGATGAAGGAAATGAGAAGAAACTAAAATGACTAGATGTAAAATGCATTTCATAATATAAAAGTAATGTATTGGAGTATTTAGGTTATTATCAAAAGGCCCAATAACCCGATTGCCTATGTTTTTTGTTTATGTAAATGTCGAGTTAATGAAATAGCAGTATTCCATTATAGATAGAAGATTTATTATGTTAAGGGAATACACTAGTAGTTAATATGCCATGTTTATACTCAGTATATTATACTTTTATTTTCAAATTAAAACATGCAGGAAGATAAATAGAGTGTGTTATATATTTATTTTCCTTATGCTTATTTGATAACCAGTTGCTTATGCAGTAAAAAGAATATAGTTAAAAATACCTTGTTTGCATTCAGGTTTATTAAAGATATAACTATTATTTATATAGCTTAATCACTAATAATAGTAACTACACTAATTCTATCATTACTAATAATCAGGTAGCGTAATACTAAGTATTTAAAATAACTAATTTTTAAAAGAACAAACTAAGTACAGAGTTTATGTACATCTTACCCAAGAATTCTAATAAACCCTAACTATAATTTATTACATAAAAAAACAGAATATGATTATAATTTAATAAATGAAATACATATCTATGTAAGAAATGATTTTGAAATTATCGAAGACACGTCATACCTGCAAAAGAAAGCTTCAAGGTCGAAACCCTAGTCTAAAACTACTTTTGTTTCTAATAAAATCAACCAAGTTATAATCCATTGGTTTGATCATTATATATAAGCATAAACAAATAAACTATTACTAATTAGTCATAGTCCTTATAATCGATAAATGAATAGAATACAAATTTAAAATCCCATTATACACTAATAATAATATTTACTCAAAATAATATTTGTTTTACAAGTAGCAAAGATCACTTAACAAAATTAAAAGAATTCCTTAACGAGAGTTTCATTCCAAGAAAACCCTAGCTCATAATTCTAAGAAAATAACAAAATTTATAAATTATATCATGACTGAATGATAGTACAAAAACCATTAACAATAGTCTAATGCAAATAATAAATAGTATATATTTATTACATAGTCGAATAGGGTAATAAACCTAAGTACACAGATTCATATAAATGATATTAACGTAATCTGAGTCCAAGTTCAAATGGAAACCCTTATGTTTTCAAAAGAAACTGTGTATTGAGTGACAGGGCGAAAAGGCTTAAACTTAAACAAAATACAAAAACCAGCTTAAAATCCAGTGCACCCATGTTGTGACATAGGGTTTCATTAAACAAACACTATCAAAATTTATACTTACAGCAAGGTAAAATCCTTTCTTTTAACCAAGAAGAGAACTTTACAAATCACGGCATTGTGCTGGAGTCACCCTTCTAAAAGAAAGGGTTCAAAATCAAAAACCAAAACTAGTAAACTAAAGAACAACAACCCAAGACTGGGTAACCACCATGCCGTAACTTCTTGCAACTGGAAACTTCCCCTAAGGTATGAACAAGTAGGGAGAACAATTTTGTAACTGGGGCTTACCCATATATTGAATGTCGATCCCTTTGGGAGGTGATTCATGTCCTTTTCTTGTTAAGGTGAACTATCCCTCCAAAATGGAAACCAAAGTTTAATTAAAAACTTGTTATAGAATTGAAGATTGTAAATAAAATCTAGTATTAAACTCTAAAACATTTACATCACCTATAAGTGGATATTATGGAGCCATGAAGGCACAACAACACTGCAACCAGCATAACAAGAAGCCAAACTCTCATACTCACAGGTGACAAAGACGATGGAGGATCATGATACAAGCTACACTGTCAACAGGAGTAAGAGGAAGCCTGGAAATGGCCACAAAAGAGTTCAACACCAGACAGATGACACCAATAGAGCTACACTACCTCACGACAGTTCAGGGTAAGTCAGAAGAAAAACAAATGAGAGATGTATGTCTCTCCAACCACCACACTTAGGTGGCAGTGTTCCATTCCACAAACAATGAAGCTAGAGCTCAATAGAGGCGTGCCCTCATGGCCACAACAAACCAAACATAACAGATACCAAACTCTCTACAAAACAATGAAGAGATAGGGTTGCATTGAAGACTTTTAAATCATGTAATGCATGGTGAGGAAGGTTCCATGTGCCCCCTTAAATTATCAGTCACCAAGTGGGTCGAGTTCTATAGTCCATAGGGTGCTGGCAAGACCAAATCATTGTTAATAATATCCTCAAATGATCAACAACAATATCATTATACACCAAGTTCAAAGATAATATATATATCATTGATAATCATCGTTCAATAATGCTGGAGTATTTAGAACTTAGGGTATCAATAAACTTTTGGTGATTTTAAAAATTGTGAACAGTTAATAATAAACCCAAGCTTACATGGTATCAAATAAATTGGTACTTGTAATCAATGGAAATTATCAAATGAATTAATACAACTAAGAGGAGATCCCTAGTAGGGTATGAACCTGTAAGTGCAAGTAATAGAGTTTCATAATAATCATGGATTCTGTTATTATAGTGATAAACTATGTTTTATAGTTAATCCATATAAAAACTCCAATGACGATGAATTAGCCCATAATTCAACATTAGAGATATTTAAAGTATTTTCTTCACTCTAGAATAGATTCTTAAGAAGTCTATAATACTATAGTAACTTCAAGAGAAGTTGTAATCCATATTTATACATGAGTAAATAAAGCTCAAAATGATTTTATTTAAGGCCGTTAGTCGTAATAGTGAAAGACAATGAAATCATTAAGTATACTGGTGGTATAACACTTATTTAAAAATAATTAAGATGATATTGTATTATCATCGCATTATTAAGACATGAATAAGTTAGACAAATAGAAGTCACTTAATGATGAAAATTATACTTTTGGACGACTGTAAATGCAATGCAGTATAATCTAATAACTTCCTCCACCAAGCTACTTAAAGATAAGTCAAGAGTTCTGTGTAACATATTTCGCATAGGGCCTTAGGTCTGTTTCTTAACTTAAACAGTCTTGAAAATTTATATCGACAATAGTAATAAACTATTGTTACAGTGAGAGTGCTAATATACTAAATCTTGGACTCTATTAAGGACTGGATTAGCTTAAAGTAATGATGGGAAGCAGTTTAAATCTAATTAATAGTCATTCTTATAATAGTCCATCAATAGTGTAAATACACTGATCATATTGACATGCTATTAAAATATTGATATACTCATAATGCATTTAAAGAGAAGGTGTTTTACCTCATAGAATCCTTGAATTTAAGCAAGACAACTTTTACTCTAGTAGTATATTCTATGCTAATTGAAGTATATCTGGTTAACACCTTAATAAAATTTTACTGCATCAAAAATTTACCTGTTCAGCCTATAAAGAGCCAGAAATCCAAATACATTAGCAATCGCTAAGTAAGCCCCAGCTAGAAAATTACTCCTCACCTACTTGACATTCAAACTATCAGTAGAGCTAAATATTTGATTGTAGATTACTTACATCATATATCAAAATTAAAACAAAATTAAGTTATATGTGTTAAAGTTAAATGGTTACTTTTATTTTTTTGTTTCATTTCTTATATTAATTGCTAGCAGTTATCTAACTGCAACTGTAAACATTTTGTGTTATCTCAAAATTTTAAATTTTCATGAAAATTTGGGGTTATGACATGTGGTATCAGAGCACAAGGTTCAAACACTAGGCCTTGATGAAGCCCAACTATATTTTATGAAACATTAAATTAAATTATTATGCTGATGTATTTATTTTAAATGTTATTCAATAGAGAAATTATTTCTGAAGTTTAACAAATAGGTATGGAAAGGTTAGAAGAATATGTAGAGGAAGAATCTCCAGTTACTGAATTAGGAAACTTACCAAGAGATCCTATACCAGAGGATTTAACTACCAATTCCTTAGAACTGTTACAAACTGTAAAAGACCTAAAATCTGAAAAGGAGTCTGTAAAATGAGAGCATGAAAGGATTCTGAGGGCTCAGGAGGAGCTGAATCAGATCCTAACTAAAAAGTTTCAAACTGAGGGTAGGGGTAGAAGAACTGAATCGGAAGATAAAAGTCATCAACATAAATCTAAAAAGATGAAACATACTAAAGATGAAAATAGTTCATCTTCTGAGGTGTTTGGTGAACAACGAAATTACCATTCTACTAGTGATAGTAGTGATGATAACCAGTACACTAAAAAGAGGAAATACAAACCTTATGAGGAAATTTCTGGGGAATTCAAAAATATAAAACCACCAACATTCAAAACAGAGACTTAGAAGGGAGAGGAAGCAGAATCCTGGTTATCTGGGATGAAGAAGTACTTCCAAATATATAACTATTCTAACCAGTTAAAGGCTAGAATGGCTATCTACAACCTCTCAGGAAAGGCTGACATTTGGTGGTAGAACTTGAAGAGAGTTAAGGGAATAAAAGAGAAAAATGTAAAATGGAATACCTTTAAGAGGTACTTTAAAAAGAAATTTTTGTCTAAATAATATTATGAAGAGAGAGGAAAAAACTTTTATGATCTTAAATTAGGATCAATGACAATGAAAGATCTGAACAACAAGTTCTTAAGTCTACTTAGGTATGTACCATACCTTGTGAATGAGAAACCAAAGGTACACCGATTCCTCAGCTATCTACCTTATCATATTAAGGACATAATTGAATATGACAATCCAAAGACTTTGGAAGAAGCTATGAGGAAAGCTAACTTCTATTTTGAATAGAACCGAAAGAAGGAAAGTTTGGCCAACTAGAAAGCCAAGAAAAATAATAACCAGTATGAACAAAAGAAGAAGGATTTTGTGCCCAACAGAAATTCTAAGAACAATAAGGCTAGAAATTATCCTAATAATAAGAACTTCCAAGGAAATAAGAATAATTCTCCCAACAATCAGAATAATTCCAAGAGTAAAGAAATTACTAATAACCATGGTAATTATACCAAGAACTTTGAGCACAAAGAACCTATAAAGTGCTAGGAGTGTAATGGCCCACACTATTCTTCAGTCTATCCTAATGGGAGGAAGACTGTTAGCAATGTTCATACCATACAAGAGGAGATGAATGTTGGTGAATTAGCAAAGACGATGCCCAGAATCAACGCAGCCTTGGAGAATAGACAAGAAGAATATCAAACTTCCATGGTGGAAGTAGAAGGTATGATAAATCAAACCCCTCTAACTATTTTAATTGATCCTGGAGATAGTCTCAGTTATATTGCACCTAAAATGGTAGAAAAATGTAAGTTACTTGTTGAAAAATTTGAGAATTCTTGGTTGGTTCAGTTAGCCATTGGTGCTAAAAGAAAGGTAACTTGTTTTGTAAAGAATGTGCAGTAGTTATGGATCATCTAGAAACCGTTGTGAAGCTTAATGTTTTTCCTCTTGGTTCTTATGATTTACTGATGGGTATGGACTTGTTAGAATAACATAGGATAATTTTAAATTGTTATGATAAAACCTTCACATGTTTAAACAGTGATGGAAAACCAGTAAGTGTAAAAGGAATCCGTAAAAAAACCACCATAAGGTAGATTTATGCTTTACATCTTAAGAGAGTTGTTAGGAAGGGTTGGAAAGCTTATGTAGTAACAATAACTAATGAGGAGAGTCTAATTAAGACAGATAAGTTAAAATTTGAAAGACATACCAGTCTTAAGAGAATATGTTGATGTATTCCTTGAAGAAATTCCAAGACTACCTCCGAAAAGGGAATTGGATTTCACCATTGAGCTAGTACCTGGTGAAGTACCTAGCTCAAAGTCCCCTTATCGAATGAACATACATGAAATTAATGAATTAAAGTCTCAATTAAAAGAACTAATTGATAAAAAGTATATTCAACCTAGTGTGTCTCCCTGGGGGGTACCTGTCATCTTCATTTAGAAAAAGGACGGAACCATGCGACTTTGCATAGATTACCATCAGTTGAATAAGATGACCATTAAAAATTGATACCCGTTGCCCTGCATAGTTGATCTGTTCGATCAACTACATGGAGCCATGATGTTTTTGAAAATATATTTGAGGTCTGGATATCATCAAGTTAGGATTAAATATGTAGATATATTTAAGAAAGCTTTTAGAACTCGATATGGCCATTACGATTTTGTCGTCATGCCATTCAGGATTACTAATGCCCCAGCTATTTTCATGTGTTTAATGAACAACGTTATGCATAATCATATAGATAAGTTTGTAGTCGTGTTCATCGATGACATTTTAATCTATTAAAAAACTGAAGAAGAACATAAAGAACATTTAAAAATTGTTTTGCAAGAGTTACAATATCATCAACTCTTTGCAAAGTTTAGTAAATGTGATTTCTTCAAGGATAAGATTCAATACTTAGGTGATGTGGTGACCAAGGAAGGCATTTCAGTAGATCCTGAAAAGATAAGGGCAATCGAATATTGGCCGGTTCCTAAGGATGTAACGGATGTTCAATATTTCATGGGAATTATCGGGTACTACCGGAGGTTCATTGAAGGTTTTTCGAAGATCGCGAATCCGATAAATTCTTTGTAGAAAAAAGGAAACAAGTTTGATTGGAACCAAAAATACGAGGAAAACTTAAAAAAGTTAAAAACTTTATTAAACAGCACACCTATGTCAAGAATAGCTGATCCTAATAAATAATTTGTCGTGTGCACTAACGCCTGCAATGATGGCTTAGGCGGTGTTCTGACACAAGAAGGGCATGTTATTGCCTATGAGTCTAGAAAATTAAAAATTCATGGAAAGAATTATGCCACTTATGATATGGAATTAGAAGCTGTTATACATGCTTTAAATATGTGGCGACATCACCTAATTGGCAGAAAATTTATTTTAATGAGTAATAATAAAGGATTGAAGTATTTGTTAGAGCAGCCTAATCTAAATGCTAGACAAGCTAGGTGGCTAGCTTTCTTAAGTAAGTATGATTTTCAAATTCAGCACATAAAAGGTAAAGAAAATAAAGTTGCTGATGCATTAAGTAGGAATGCAAGGCTGAATTTTGCAGCAGCCATTAGCACATATACTACAGATTTGGATGAACAACTCAAAGAAGAAATAGAACAAGATGAGAATTACCAAAATTTACAAGCTAAAACTAAATAAAATCCAACAGAAAGCTTAAGTAAAGGGTACAGTTTGAATGCAAATTTTTTTTACTGTATAAAGACAAAATGTATGTACCTAGCGTACCTAAAGTTAAGCTATTAATTCTGGATGAAATTCATAAAACTCCATACTCAGGTCATCCAGGCTATCAAAAGACTATAACTATGCTAAGAAAAGAATATTTTTGGCCAAATATGAAGACTAAAGCAGCAAAATATATTGCTAGGTGTTTTGAATGTCAGCAGGTGAAAACTAAACATCAACACCCAGCTGGATTACTTTAGCCATTACCCATTCCTAGCTGGAAATGGGAGATAATCAGTCTCGATTTTATTACTGGACTACCTAGAAATCAGAATCTAAATGATTCTATCATGGTAGTAGTCGATATGTTAAGCAAATAAGCTCACTTTATACCTGTTAAAACTACTTATAAAGCTGCAAACATAGCTGGTATTTTTCTAAAACATATTTTCCAATTGCATGGAATACCGAAAGTAATAATATCAGATAGAGATCCTAAATTTACAGGTAACTTTTGGAAGTATTTGTTTAAAGGGTTAAACACTAAATTAAATTTTAGTACTTCTTTTCATCCTCAAACAGATGGAAAAATTGAAAGAGTAAACCAAGTACTGGAAGATCTATTAAGAATGTATGTGAAAGACCAGCGAGGTAAATGGGAGGATTATTTGCATCTAGTAGAATTTGCTTATAATAATAATTATCAGACATCAGCCAGATTTGGTCCTTCAAAATTTTGTATGGAAGGAAATGTAATACTCCTATCTCTTGGAGTAATCCGGTGGATAGATTAGTATTAGGTCCTGGACTGTTAAAGGAAATTGAAGAAATTGTAAAACAGGTGCAAGGTAATCTGAAAGTTGTACAAGATCGACACAAAATTCAAGCAGACTTAAAAAGAACTCCAAAGCATTTTCAGGTAGGTGAATATGTGTTCATCAAGGTAAGGCCCAAAAAGAGCTCTCTGAGATTGGGGAGTTGTGCAAAACTAGCACCTCATTACTGTGGTCCATTTGAAATTCTGTCCAGGATTGGACAAGTAGCTTATCAATTAGTATTACCACCAAATTTATGAGTACATAATGTTTTTCACATTTCTGTATTAAAGAAATATGTTCATAATGCTACTCATGTTGTTAACTGGAATGATGTACATGTGGAACCAGAAGGATATTTTCTAGTGGAACCGAACTGTATCCTCAGGCAGAGGGAGATCACACTTTAGAATCGCACCATTGGACAGGTGAAGGTGCAATGGAAGCACCTTATTCCAGAGGAAGCCACCTAAGAATTGGAAAGAAATATGTGAGATGCATATCCAATTTTGTTCCACGGGAATTCTGAGGATGAAGAATAAATAACATCGAGGACGATGTTATGTTCTAAGGGGGTGTGTATGTCACATGCCCCAATTTTGCAAAAATAATATTATCTTATTTGATTTTATTTAAGACATTATGTTAAATTTTATGCTAAGTTGTAATTGATGAATCAGCAGAGTCAAGGATATTGAATGTAATTCTGAATATTTTAATTATAAATAAATAAAAGTGGAGACAACAACTTAGGAGAGCTGTTAAAAGAGTGTTTACTGGTCAAGTTGGTGGAGGATACTGGGTGGAGAGCAAACAGACAAGTGGCATCATACTCAAACCTCTTCCAACTATTCCAGGTGGAAACCTCCCTACATTTGGGGTCATGATCCCCCAAGAAAGTGGGATCAGAGTAGGTGGCTCAATTAATGACAACTGACCCAAAAGACCTACGAAATATTTGTAAAAATTCCCATTGAATAGAGCTGAGGCTGCTCATTTTCTAGAGAAGTATTTATTCACTTGAATGTACTTTAGAGAAATTCAATGGTGAGGGAATTTGTGGAAAGAGTTTGAGGGGTTAACTGCAAAGTGATCTAGTGCAGATTTTTAGCTGAAGGATCTTACTGCTGAGTGCAGAGTGATTACTGAGTCATTGGACTAGTCTATTGTTTGCTTGCTCCACCAGTTCTCAGCCAGGGAGACTAGGAACAGGCTTAGGGGTCCTAAGGAGACGTTGTTTGAGCACTCTCCAAGAGTTGGTAGGGAGGAACAACCTTCTAACGCTGTTGTTGTCCACCTTAATCAGGTTCTATAGTCTTTTTGTTTTACTATGTTAGGTGGTTAAATGTGAATTTGACTGATTAATTAATGTTAAATGTTTAGTTATGAACTATTAGAGTTAGTAATATTTTATTATATTGAAAGAATGAATCTGAAATAGATGGAAAATAATTCTAAC
>LPNX010198700.1:611967-644711 GCA_001517045.1 Pseudotsuga menziesii | reverse complement strand
TAATGACATTTATATGAAAAAAATATGTTAGCTATGCATATAAATTAAATTCATTTTTGTTTAATTTTATTTACAAGTTCAAGACAAATAAATGCTAAAGGACAACAATTTTTTTGGAATTTACAATGAATCTTAGTCACATCATTGTAGAGTTATTTTATTAATTTTATTTATAGTCAATTTAGAAAAGTAACTCAACCATGGTTATTTATATTGTGCATAAAAAGTAGTGTAGGAGGTGAGTTGTCATATATACCTACCCCATAAAACCCCTAACTCATAATATTTTAATATATCTTATATTTTTGTAGTACATCTCTTAGGAGGCCCATTTTTGACCTCAAATTCTCTCTAATGTTGTGTTTTTCTGCATCTAGAAGGACCAGGCCGTACTCCAGCACAGGTAGAGTATTTAAATTAGATGAAGAAAATGAGAAGAAACTAAAATGAATAGATGTAAAATGCATTTCATAATAGCAAAGTAATGTATTGCAGTATTTAGGTTATTATCAAAAGGACCAATAACCTGATTACCTATGTTATTTGTTTATGTAAATGTGTTGTTAATGAAATAGTAGTATTCCATTACAGATAGAAGATTTATTATGTTAAGGGAATACACTAGTAGTTAATATGTCAAGTTTATACTCAGTATATTATACTTTTATTTTCAAATTAAAATATGTAGGAAGCTAAACAGAGTGTGTTATATATTTATTTTCCTTATGCTTATTTGATAACTAGTTGCTTATGTAGTAAAAAGAATATAGTTAAAACTACCTTGTTTGCATTCAAGTTCATTATAGATATAACTATTATTCATATAGCTTAATCACTAATAATAGTAACTACACTAAGTCTACCATTACTAATAATCAAGTAGTGTAATACTAAGTATTTAAAATAACTAATTTTTAAAAGAACAAACTAAGTACATAGTTTATGTACATCTTACCCAAGAATTCTAATAAACCCTAACTATAATTTATTACATAAAACAAATAGAATATGATTATAATTTAATAAATGAAATACATATTTATGTAAGAACTGATTTTGAAATTATCGATGATAGGTCATACCTGCAAAAGAAAACTATAGGGTCGAAACCCTAGTCTAAAAATACTTTTGTTTCTAATAAAAGAAACCAAGTTATAATCCATTGGTTGGATCATTCTATACAAGCATAAACAAATAAAATGTTACTCACTAGTCATAGTACTTATAACCAATAAATGAATAGAATACAAATTTAAGAAATCCCACTATACAATAATAATAATATTTACTCAAAATAATATTTTTTTTTACAAGTAGCAAAGATCACTTAACAAAATTAAAATAATTCTTTAACCAGGGTTTCATTCAAAGAAAACCCTAGCTCATAATTCTGAGCAAATAAAAAAAATTATAAATTATATCATTACTGAATGACACTCCAAAAACCATTAAGAATAGTCTAATGCAAATAATAAGCAGTATATATTTATTACACAGTCGAATAGGGTAATAACCCTGAGTACACAGAGTCATATAAATAACATTAAGGTAAACTGAGTCCGAGTTCAAAGGGAAACCCTTATGTTTTCAAAAGAAACTATGTATTGTGTGAGAGGGCAAAAAGGCTTAAACTTAAACAAAATACAAAAACCAGCTTAAAAGCTAGTGCACCCATGTTGTGACATAGGGTTTCATTAAACAAACACTATCAAAATTTATATTTACAGCAAGGTAAAATCCTTTCTTTTAACCAAGAAGAGAGCTTTACAAGTCATGACATTGTGTTGGAGTCACCCTGCTAAAAGCAAGGGTTCAAATTCAAAAACAAAAACTAGTAAACTGAAGAACAACAACCTAAGACTGGGTAACCACCATGCTGTAACTTCTTCCAACTGGAAACTTCCCCTAAGGTCTGAACAAGCAGGGAGAACCATTTTGTAATTCGGGCTTACAAGTATACTGAATGCCGGTCCCTTTGAGAGGTGATTCCTGTCCTTTTCTTGTTAAGGTGAACTATCCCTGCAAAATGGAAACCAAAGTTTAATTAAAAACTTGTTATAGAATTGAAGACTGTAAATAAAATCTATTATTAAACTCTAAAACATTTACATCACCTCTAAGTGGAGATTATGGAGCCATGAAGGAACAACAACACTGCAACCAGCGTAACAAGAAGCCAAATTCTCATACTTGTAGGTGATAGAGATGACAGGGGCTCACGATGCAAGCTACACTGTCAACAAGGGAAAGAGCAAGCCTGAAAACAACCACGAAAGAGTTCAACACCAGACAGATGACACCAACAGAGCTACACTACCTCACGATTGTTCAAGGTAAGTAAGAAGAAAAATGAATGAGAGATGTATGTCTCTCCAACCACCACACTTAAGTGGCAGTGTTCCATTCAACAAACAATGAAGCTGGAGCTGAACACAGGCGTGCCCTCATGGCTGCAACAAGCCAAACATAACAAAGACCAAACCCTCAGCAAAACAATGAAGAGCTAGGGTTGTAGGAAGAATTTTAAATCATGTAATGCATAGTGAGGAAGGTTCCACGTGCCCCTTTAAATTATTAGTCACCAAGTGAGTTGCGTTCTATAGTCCGCAACGTGCTGGCAAGACCAAATCATTGTTAATAATCTCCTCAAATGATCAACAACAATATCATTATACACCAAGTTCAAAGATAATATATATATCATCGATAATCATCGTTCAATAATGCTGGATTATTTAGAACTTAGGGTATCGATAAAATTTTGGTGATTTTAAAAATCGTGAACATATGTTAATAATAAACCCAAACTTACATGGTATCAAATAAATTGGTACTTGTAATCAATGGAAATTATCAAATGAATTAATACAACTAAGAGGATATCCCTAGTAGGGTATGAACTCGTAAGTGCAAGTAATAGAGTTTCATAATAATTATTGATTCTATTATTATAGCGATGAACTATGTTTTAGAGTTAATCCATATAAAAACTCTAATGACAATGAATTAGTTCATAATTCAACATTAAATATATTTAAAGTATTTTATTCACTTTATAATAGATTCTTAAGAAGTCTATAATATTATAGTAACTTCAAGAGAAGTCGTAATCCATATTTCTTCATGAGTAAAGAAAGCTCAAAATGATTTCATTTAAGGATGTTAGTCGTAATAGTGAAATCCGGTTAAATAATCTAAGTATACTGGTGGTATAACACTTATTTAAAAATAATTAAGATGATATCGTATTATCATCACATTATTAAGACATGAAGAATTTGGACAAATAGAAGTCACTTAATGATGACAATTATACTTTTGGACGACTGTAAATGCAATGCAGTATACTCTGATAACTTCCTCCACCAAGATACTTAAAGATAAGTCAAGAGTTCTGTGTAACATATTTTGCATAGGGCCTTAGGTCTGTTTCTTAACTTAAACAGTCTTGAAAATTTATATCGACAATAGTAATAAACTATTGTTACAGTGAGAGTGCTAATATACTAAATCTTGGACTCTATTAAGGACTGGATTAGCTTAAAGTAATGATGGGAAGCAATTTAAGTCTAAGTAATAGTCATTCTTATAATAGTCCATCATTAGTGTAAAGTAAACACTGATCATATTGACATGCTATTAAAATACTGATATAGTCATATTGCAATTAAAGAGAAGGTGTTTTACCTCATATAATCCTTGAATTTAAGCAAGCCAACTTTTACTCTAGCAGTATATTCTATGCTAATTGAAGTGTATCTGGTTAACGCCTTAATAAAATTTTACTGGATCAAAAATTTACCTGTTCAGCCTGAAAAGAGCTAGAAATCCAGATACGTTAGAAATCGCTAAGTAAGCCCCAGCTAGAAAATGACTCCTCACCTACTTGACATTCAAACTATCAGTAGAGCTAAATATTTGATTGCAGACTACTTACATCATATATCAAAATTAAAACATGATTAATTTATATGTGTTAAAGTTAAATAGTTACTTTTATTTTTCTATTTCATTTCTTATATTAACTGCTAGCCGTTATCTAACTGCAATTGTAAACATTTTATGTTATCTCAAAATTTTAATATTTCATGAAAATTTGGGGTTTTGACATTACTCCTATACTAGCTTTTCCTTTTTGCTTAAAACTATTGTAAAGCAGGGCAGCTTTTAGAAATAGCTGGACTTCACTTTTACAAACAAGGAATAAAATCAATCATGCTAAAAATGTTTCCAAGATGAATCCAAAGCGCTCCATGACCCAGTTTTAGCAAGTGTTCACTGCTAGGTGCATGTGGAAGCCAACTAGCATAGTGAGGAATCTAGGAATAAGAAAAAAATGATTAATTAATGTGAAATATGGGTAACTATGGGTTTATTATTATAACATCCCCACTTAATCCTGAATTTATTAGTAAATAACAAAAAATATAGGGCCTAGAAACGATTCTTAGTCACCCTTTACATATTGCATGTCCATACAACCAAAGAAAGAGGAAAAACCCAGTGGGAAAATCCTCCCTTAAACATGGAAAAGAAACAAAATTTTGGAAATATTGTTATCAATCATACTTGACCACATGATCAGTAATCCCCAACAGTGATTTTATATTACTGAAGGTCTTCTCACATAATACTTTGGTAAAGATATCTACTACTTGCTCTGAAGATTTGTAGTAGAGTCGAGCAATGGTACCATCATGAACAAGCTCCCTGATATAGTGCATATGGATCTCAATGTGCTTGGTTCTTTGTATTTGAACTGGATAAGTGGAGATTTTTATGGTGCTTTTATTGTCACTATATATGACAGTTGAAAAATCAGATACATAACCACATTCTCCAAGTATCCCCTGCAACCACAAACATTGATTAGCTGCATTCACAACTCCTCTATACTCTACCTCTGTATATGAGAGTGATATGGAACTCCACTTCTTACTTGACCAACTGATTGGTCCATCTCCAAGCATGAATACATATCTTGAAGTATACTTTTGATATGTGTTGTCACCTGCCGAATCACTCTCAGTAAATCTAACTATCTCTAACTCATATTTTGCTTTATAGAAAAGCCCATGAGTTCTTGTTCCCTGAACAAAGTTTAATATCCTTTTGGATTATCTCCAATGGATATCATGAGTCTTATCCATGTATATTGAAGCCACACTAACTGCATAAGATAGGTCAGTTCGAGTATGTGTAAGATAAATAAACCACCCAATCAATTGCCTATACAGTGTATTATTTACCAATGGAGAAGAGCCTGCTTCCTCAAGCTTAACTCCTTAAAGGAATGGAGTCTTTCTTGACATGAAATATTTCATAATGAACATTTTTAGAATATATGAATCATACATGGACTGATTAAATTTTATTTCATTTTTGGTTTGAGCAATTTCAAGACCCAAGAATTGGCTCAACAATCCCAAATCTATCATCGAAAATGCATGGTTCATTGCATCCTTCAAGGAGGAAATATCTTTCTTTGAAATTCCTGTAATATGTAGGTCATCCACATATAAAAATATAATCATTATAGAACCATGTATGAGCTTCAAATATATATTCATATCATACTTGCATTGAATAAAACTCAGTGACAACAAAAATCCATCAATCTTGGCATACCAAGCCCTGGGGGATTGCTTAAGCCCATACAATAATTTATTTAACCTACACATTAAATATGGATTTGAAACAAAACCTTCTATTTGATTCATATAAATATATTCATTCATATCTCCATTTATAAAGGCACACTTCACATCCATTTGATGTACCTCCCATTGCCTTGAAGCTACAATGGCTAGAGCTAGCCTTATGGAGTCCATCTTTGCCACTGGTGCAAAGGTATAATTGTAATCAATACCATGTAATTGAGAGTATCACTTATCTAAAAATATTACCTTATATTTAAAATATGAACCATCAACAAAAAACTTAGTTTTAAAGACACACTTACACTTTATTGGCTTTCTCCTTGGAGGGAGATCAACTAGTTCCCATGTGTTTTTTTTTCTGGAGCTATATGAATATTTATTTCATGGATTTTTTCTATATTGGATCATGTTTTGGATATTCATATGTCTTATTATCATATTCAACCATCAAATAACACATCTCAGCAAAGAGTGGATCTTTCACACAAAGGGAACTCTCAAATTGAGATCTAGTCCTGCCAGTGTCATTAGGATTCCCAGCTAGTTGCCTAGTTGCATGAATGGTCCTTACTGCAAATTTTGTTATTTTATGAATGTTAGGATCTAAAATTAAAACATAATAATCAGAAATATCATAATCAGAAAACTCATTAGTCTCTTCGCTTACGATTAGTGGTTCGGGTGGTGAAGAGGACTCTCCAACTTCAACTGCTGTTAAAGGCTCTTCTTCGAATTGGACACTTATTTCAATGAAAGATTTATTAGTGCTCAAGTTTATCAGATTTTACCCATTTTAATATTTATAATACCCAACAAATAGGAACTCTTGTCTTTGGGGTTGTGAATCCTTCCTCTTTTCAGTTGGAATTCTAGCCCAAGGCATTGAGCCAAAAATCCTGAAATGGGTCACATCTGGCTTGCGCCCACTCCAATCTTCAAAAGGAGTAATACCATCAAGATTCTTATGTGGAACTTTTTTTTTGATATAGGATGCATATTTTATAGCCTCGACCCAAAACTTTGGTGGAAAATCTTTAGCCTCTATCATGCAAGTTTCCATCTCCTTGAGTGATCTGTTCTTTCTCTTACCAACACCATTTTGCTGTGGTGTGTAAGGACTAGAATGTTGCATATGGATACATGCATATTTATGATAATGGATGGAATTATATTTTCCATACTCACCACCATTTTCATATCTGAGGATCTCGAGACTCCTCTCGTACCGGTTCTCAACCAAGGCTCGAAAGACCTTGAAGAGGTCAACAACTTCAGACTTGTGCTTTAGGAAGTAGACCCAAAAATACTTGGAAAATTCATCAATGAAAGTGAGTGCATATTTGAATTGACTCATGTACATATGAGGAAATGGACCAGCAATGTCACTGTGGATTAACTCAAGAGGTGTAGAGGTTCTCTCATGACTAGCTCTCTCATATGCTCTGGGTGTTTTCCTAGGATACAACCTTGATACACTCCCTTAGAAAACTTGACCTTTGGTAACCCTATGACCATATCTTTGTTACTCAAATCAGAAAGATACTTATATTTAATATGGCGAAATCTCTCATGCTAAATCTTGATTTTTTCATTAGCATGGGTGAGAAGAGAAAAGGGGTTTGAATATGGTAGAAAATGGGAAAACTTCTATACCTTCGAAGTGTGATCCACAACTCCTTTCGCTGTGACTTTACAATTCAAAATATCTGATATTTCAACTTCATTGGGGTATAATATGACTTTATTTAGAGACCTAGTGTTAGTCATATGATACAATGACAATATATTAGAGGTAATAACTGGAACATACAACACAAGATTGAAATTACGATGGTCAAGATCAATCCTACCCTTCCCCATACTGTCAGTCAGAGAGTTATCTCCCAAAATTATTAGTGGAATTTTTGACATGACAAGAGAAGAGAATACCTCCCTTGTTGAAACCATATGTTTATAAGCTCCAAAATCAATGATGAAGGTAGGTGAGCTTGAGGTGCTAGCAACCAAAGCATGTACTCTCTCCTTGTCTTCTGAATTTGATCCTCCTTCCCTCTTCTTTGAGTAATTAGGAAGGGAGATATTGTTCTCCTCTAGAAGTTGTTTCAACATGTCAATTTTCTTTTTCATACAAGATCTCTTAGGATGATATCCCTTATTGCAGTATGCACACTTACTCACTTCTCCTTTGCTATTCTTCTTCTGGAAGTTCTTCATGGAGCCTGAGGGCTCCTCTTAAGAATTTGACTTGTCTCTCTTTTTCTCAGGTGGATTTTTATCTTTTTTGTTGATTTTTGGATCTACATTCGAATCTCCACCAACCAAATATTGTTCTTTGGAAGGTTTGATGGTGCCCATCATTACTAATTTATCTTACTCTTGGGTGAGGGATTCCATGAACTCAACAAGATGAGGAATATTCTAGGTTCGAGCTGTCAATTTGGTGGGATGGAAGGTCAAAACAAACAATGATTAGTTAGGACCAATATTTGAGAGTATGTTCAATACTATTTTTTCTTCCTTATTTTCAATCCCACACTATTTTAGCTGCAAAACAAGGGCATTAAACTTGGAAAATTAGATTTGCAATGATTCAAAGCTACTGGGACTCAAGGAGATCAATTCATTCTCAATTTCATTTCTTCTCATCTCATATATCTTTCAAAAAATATCTTCAATATTCTCCCAAACCTCATTAGGTGATGTCAATGAATCAAGATGAAAGAGGAGGTCTCTTGAAATGCTTAAGCACAAAAGACCATAGGCCTCATCCCTCCTATTGTGCCATTTAATTTTCTATGCAACTGCATTAGGATCTGTCTCAGTTTCCATGGTAAACTTGTAGATACTTTTATTTCTCAACAATATCTCCATATAATATTTCCATTCAAATAAATTGAATGGAGTCAAGATGATCCTTTGAGATTGGTCCATATCTCAGTAATTGTTCCCCCTAGTCAACAGAATGCACTCCCAGTCAATGATATCAAACCTGTAATAACAATTTGGAAGGATAAAAATCTATATAAAAATGCTCTTATACCATGTGGAAATTGAACCCAAGTGATAGAACAGTTACACTCACAAAATTGCTAATCAAACATGCAAAATTCACACAAAAGGAGAATGAAATTGGTGCATAACTTAATCCTGTATTCAATAGGCTGCTCAAATATATAATTACATCATATATTCAAAATCATAAGGTTTCTATTCGAATTGCTCAAAAAGCAGGCTTACTAAAACTAGTCAAATCCCCCATAGGTGCAAAAATCAATTTCCAAATCTATGAAGATGATCATGAATTGGATAAATAATATATGGAAGCTAATAAGCGATGGAAATATATTAGATACATACTTTTTTTTGGATAAAATGAAAGAGGATAATGTGGGAAAAAAACAAGACAGTTACTCCTAGACTAGCTTTTCCTTTTGCCTTAAAACTGTTGTAAAGCAAGGCATATTTCAGAAAAAGCATAACCGTGCTTTTACAAACCAAGAATAAAATAAGACATGCTAACAATGTTTACAGGATGGTTCCAAATTGATCCATGACCCAATTTTAGCAAGTGTTGACTTCTAGGTGCATGTGGAAGCCAACTAGCATAGTGAGGAATCTAGGAATAAGACAAAAATGATTAATTAATGTCAAATATGGGTAAATATGGGTTGATTATTCTAACAAGTGGACCCGATATTAATTACATCCTCCTAAGTTCTGAAAATATAATCTAATAGACACATATGGACAAGGGAGGATTATAAATCCTAACAATGATAAGGGTTCTAAAAAGGTGTTGTGTGTAGAGAGTTATATGAGTCTATGTTTATTGGATGAGTGTCAAGTCATGGGACATAAGTTTGAGAATGAGTGTCATTATGTTAGGGAATCATTTTATTTATGGGGAAACTCATTTTTGAGATTATAATTGTTAGGGGATAAAATGGTTTAGGGGTTTCTTTTCAAGTAATAATTATTGGGGTAATTTCTTGTAGACCCAAGTTGATATCCCTTGTTCTTAAAAAAATCCCAATATATCAGCCAAAAAAAGAAGAAATCCATCAACAACACCTGCGACATAGATAAAGTCTCACCCAAGACACTTTTGGGAACTAGTAGAACTAGGTTTTTGCAGTTATGTAAGGGATTTCCTTCTTACAATATTGTCAGGTCACTCAACTGAAACTAGGAAATAACCTCTTGTTCTCATACATTTATTCAAGATGTTAGACTATGGATCTGTCGACGTATATATAACTTTATGTAACGTAAATCATAGAATACATTAACTATTATTCCATATGATCATATAATTATATGTATGACATATAAAATAAGTTCATTCACAACAAATATGCATTCAAAAAATACACAGATATGAAAGACACACATAAAAAAGGTTATTGGTAGAAATTGATCTGGGAAAAACCACAAATGTGATCTTCATCTCCCATGAGAAATGGTTTAGCACCTTTGGCACATGCACATAACTTGCAGACTCTTCTATAGATCTTCTTTACAATTCATGTATTATTTCTCATCTCATGGTATCTGGTTTAGGTTTCTCTCTATATTTTTCTTTGGTTTTTGTTTAGCCTCACATTAGCCAAAATCTCACAATATCCTAATAGCATAAAATTATCTATTATTAACTACATTAAATATATTTGATTCTAAAAGTCATATTAGATAATAAAAAAATTATTAATTTAAAATAAAAAAACCTTAAAACCTTTGCTTTAATATAATAGATTTACCCATTAGAGGAAATTTCAACTCAAAATGGGCCTCTAAAAAGAATTAATAAAATAATAGTTAAGATAAAAAAATAATATTGATTAATTTTGGAGGAAGAAAAGAAAAAAACTACTTTTTGTTTGTATTTTTGACATATCTCCCCGTGTTTTTACTAAAATTTCAATCGAGAGAGCTTGTTGGATGCATAATTAAATTCCACATCCAATGAGTACCGAGTCGGCATACTTTTGATGGACCCATCTACCCCAAAAACAACAAATACCTCTGCTCTCAACATATATGTTTTTATCTTTATATACTATTGATACATTGGAAAATTATACCCCCTCTCTTAGTACACGAATAAGACAAACTAAATAACATATAATCATATTTTGAATAAATATAGGCATGTTCCATGCGCTGATGCAATAACATTAGATGAAAATGGAAAAACAAGTTCTATTACACTATTGGAATTAACATTTGTAATACCTCTCATAAAACTCAAAGGAATTTTGTTTAGAATTGATTGTGAGATAAAACAATAAATAATGTAGAAGTACTTCTTTATGGAAAAGAAATTTATAAATGATGGGATATAGAATCTCGACAACCATGCAGTTAATTGGCGAAACCTAATTTTATGTATATAACTAAATACTCAACTATCTTTAAAAGGACAAGTGGCTAGTCTTATGGGGAGTTAGTTAATAGCTAATAAAGCCCTAGGAAAGAAAAGAGAATGGATGAAAAAAAATGAAAGAATGGGAAAAAGAGATTCTAGAGAACACTAGAAAGTGTAGGCTCTGATTATTTTATTTCAGAAAACACTATAGAGTGCTAGGATCTAAAATGGAGAAATGCTACTGAGAACTTGAGAAGAGTGGTAGGTTCTGTGAGTAACAAATTCCTACTAATTGACTGGTGGTGACTTGGTAAACTAAGGAAGTGTAAACATAAACTATGGTTCCGAGAAAAGGGATGGAATCCTTTCAGATTGAAATATATTTCGAGGCTCCTAAGGCAGGGAGTAGCGTGGCTGTTTAACTTCTAGTTCCAAAATATATTTTCGATATTCTTATCCCGAACCTAACTTAGTAGATTTACATAATCGACTATTTATATTATCTGTATTCTTTATGTTTGAGAAATTAATGTTAAGAATAGCAAATGTTTGTAGAGGTATTCAATATTGGTTATATATCTATCCGTTATATTAATGAAATGTTGTATTCTTGAGTTGCCCCAGGGTAAGTCAAATTTCTAAAAAGAATTGACATTGAACTATTGTGTAAAACCCTTTTATAAAAACCATAAAGGTAAATGTCTATATATATTTCCTTTTAAAAAAAACTAACATTCATTTGGAATTGAACTAATGAGTTGTAGTAAAAATCATTCTATTGTATAACATAAATGATACACCCGAAAATCCATCCCTAACGCATATCACTAACAATTTTTATACTATCCTTGTATCAAACAACATTTTGTTTACTCTTAAAAGAGTAATAGAGTTACCATATTTACCATTTACCATGTAATAGAATAATTCAATACCAGGGAAAAAATTATAAACCTTTTTTAAATTACCCTGCACTAACTTGCAATTTATTTTGTAAAAGGATAAACAATTTAATGGAAGAGAAAAAATTATAAACCATTTTTTGTTCATCGCTGAAAATTTAAGGGAGGTGTAAGCCTGATATTAGTCAACGGGGAACCAAAACCTGAGCAGTTAAACCACTCTTCTACAACAATAAACAAAGATCCATTAACAATCCAACAAAACTCTATCATTTTTTTATAAATACAAAGCATATTTAAGAAGATGTATTGATAGAGTAATTACTATTAAGTACACAAAAATAGGGTTCATAATCTGAGAGTTCCTCTTAACCAACATCTGTATTTGGGAATGAAAACCCATAGAATATTTTAAAAGTAAGCAACATTCTTTGTTGTAAACCATCACAATTATAAACACATAGGAAGCCAAGTATAAGGCCTTACCAGATAAAAGATACTACCCTTTGCTTAATCGCTGCTGGAAATACCTCCAACAATTGTATAAGAATTAGTAGGTTATTCAATAATGAAAATCAAAGTATGAAGGACATAAAAAACTAGAAACTATGGCAGAGGAAGTGAACTACCTCTCAAGTATAATTGTGAATAATATAAGAATGACCATGTGTATCCATGCCACCTCCAAACTAGGTAGACTTTTCATCCATGTGTTTGGATATGGACATTACAATGGCTATATACCACTCTCCACGAGTAAATACATACAATTTCATGCTTGGTTGTAATTTCAATCCTTGAACTTCTTTGATGGTAAATAAATACACTTCAAACCATGGTTGTAACAAAGCTATGTCAAAATTGCTTGATAGCATAAACAAAAAATGGTAAGCTAACAAATGTTGTCGCGGAATCGATGAAAGTAACTAGGAGACACCAGAACTGAGGCTTGTACATGAGTTTGTGTTATCCGTAAAGATAAGTAAGCCACAAAACTTTACTCCTAGGTTCTTATATAGGTCAGTAGCTAGGTATTTTGTTTTAAACCATCCTAGATCCAAATCCTAGGCTCTATTAAGCGTAGAGAGGGATCAAAGCTCCCGAGGTGCAAACATTTTCTCAAGTATTGCACCCAACGATCTATTCGATGAGAGGTTTTAACATTGAGATATCGGATCCCTCTCAACGCTTGATAGAGCCTACAATTTGGATCTGGGTTGGTTCCAGCCATGGGAAATGAAACAAAACTGGAGTTTGGTCATCATTATGTAATTATATATATTTGACGATTATCATATTATAAGGAATAGGTTAAGTTAAAAACACGGATATCATTCTCAATCTATCTTTTTCATCTTTTCTTATCTTCACACTTGGTAGTTTTGACATTTTCTCATATCAATCATATGATAAGGGAGGTTGAAATCATAGAACTACAAAAAATTTAAATCGAAATATTGTTGTAAATGTCATACAATATATTTTTTGTAAATGTCATAGTAATCCTTTCTAACCTGTTTCTAAGAAGACAAGTTAAGGAGCATGATGCTTGAAAAAGCATAAAAAACCCTAAGGTTTATCAAGAGGGATCATTCCCCCACCTTAATCGGTATCTATATTCTTTAACATTTTAAGCACCTCATCCATCTCTAGTCTCTTATTAGGATTTGCATCCTAACATATTTTCATCACATTTGCAAGAGAACTAGGGAAAGATTGTTGAATTTCTGACATCAGATTCTGACATGAAGTAAAACAAAAAATCAACTTATTTGACTAAGAACTCTAAAGACACTAAATCTAAAATTGGAACTGTTTGCAATTGCACCATGTTAGCATAATGTTGATCTGTGACCATTACATGTTGAGCATCTCCTACAATTGGTTCTATGGGTATATTGGTTGAATATTGTCTTTGTTGTTCTACATTTTGATTTCTTTATTGTTATACAATTTTATTTCTTTTTTCTTCCAATTGCTTCAAATTTCTTTCTCGATATGCTTTTTTTCGGTCAACGTTTCATTTTCTTTGTTCTTCTTGTTCTTCTGCTACTAATTCACCTAACTTTCTTTTTCAATGTTCTTTTTTTCGATCTGCATTTTGTTTCCTTTCTTCTTCTCGTTCTTCTTCAGTCATTTCTTCTAACTTTATTTTTTAATATTATTTTTGCTGATCTTCTTTTCAGTTCTTTTCTTCTTGTCATTTTGTGATATTTTCTTTCTTGATATGCTCTCTGTCTACATTTTGTTTTGTTGTTCTTCTCTTTTTTGTCTCATAGCATCATCTGCATGTACATCTTCAATTTTTAGTCCATACCTTGTATAAAAAATGTTGCATTAACATCTACACTAAAATTTATGCAAACATGAAATCTACACTAAATTTTATGCATCCATGAAATCTACACTAAAATCTATGCAAGGAAAAAATGCATTGTACATGTTAGTAAAATTCTATTACTGGAATTCAATATATTTTCAAACATGACACTTTTCAATTTGACTATATTTACAATAATATTTAAAAAAATATTATTTAAAATATATTTGGAAAAACCTTGATTTAAAATTGTTTTATTATTTAAATTATTAAAACATTATAACTATTAAAAAATTATAATTAAAACATTAAACTTTTTAAAACATTATAATATTATACTATTCCATAAATGGACTATATTTTCAATTATATTTTAAAAACTTATTTCTTAAAAACTATTTTACTATTTAAATTATTAACACATTATAACTATTAAAACATTATAATTATTAAAACATTAAACTTTTTAAAACATTATAATATTATATTATTTTGATAAATTGACTATATTTTCAATTATATTTTAAAAACTTTATTTTAAATATAATTCAAAAAACCTTATTTAAATGCATTTTTTTAAAATGTTTTTTTATTATAAATTATTAACTATTAAAAAACCTTATTTTAATAGTATATTTCATAGTCTCATAATTTAAAAACCCTTATTTAAAACCTTGCAATACTGACCTAATCGGATATATTAAATTGTTTCAAACCTCCACACTACATACATTTTAATAATTTCCTAAATATAACTTCAAGTGAGGATCTAATATAATGTTAATATTATTCTCAAGTTTTGCATAAATTAAATTATATTAGTATTCTAAACATCTCCCCCATACATGATTTTAGAACCATGTGAAAGACCTCCTGAACAACCCCTGGTTTTATTGTACATGGTTTAGGAGAGTACTTAAAATTTCTTAAAACCATGTGCAAGGCATCCTATGTAATGTCCAATTTTTTCAATTTTTACCAAAATCCTCAATTTTCCAATTTTTTCACAATTTTGGCTCTTAACTAGTTTTAGTGTCTCGGTCTCCAAATCAGCCCAATCGCTCCCAAATATTCAGAGAAGGTGTATGAATGATATAATAACTTCATTATTATGTTCATGGATTTATTATGGCCGTCCAATCACTTCTACAAGTCTATACTAAATTCTGAACAAGATAGATGATTGTGACTACCAATTTTGGGCTCAAATCTCCCCCGGGGTAAGTGGTAGAAATGGATTCCCAAATGTGAAGAAACCCACTCAAATTATTAAATTGAAGCAGGGTATGTGTAGAACACATTATCAGAGACTCATATGAATAACCAAAAGACCTCCCATGGCTGTTATCACTTCTTTCTATCAAATATAAATAACTAGTTTTGGACCCTTGGGGAGATGAGGTGTAGTTTGCTCCAATTGCTATGAAATTTGACCCAATGGGAAAAAATTCTCAGTTACTAAACATGAAACCAATAATATACTTTAATTACATTCCATTCATTCATAAATCATCAATAGTTTATACATCCATTAGAAACCATCAATATTACAAGAGTTTACAACCAGGTAGTGGGGAAATGGTACTGTCTTCATTATTGAGCATACATGAGATTTCTTGGAATTTCAACCTGATAGATTTCTAAACTTAAATATCAGATAATTTACATCAGAATACAAAATAGTGGAGCAATATAAGCTCCCTTGAAGAGATTAATAGCTCACAAAGTGCGCCTCACTCCATACAGCTGAAATATGGTGAGAAAACTTGAGATGAAAGGAAGAACAAGCTGAACTGGATACGTCATGTTACCACCTAAGTTGTACTTAGTGGTTTTTTATCAGGTGATCCTGGTGAACTAGACAAGGATAACTTGTTCGGACTTCAGAAGACCTTTGGAAGTACTTCTGGGAAGTGCTTGTTGTACGATATCACATGTTCATAACCCATGGGGGAATTGTAATAAATGTTCTAGCATGATAGTGTCTGTAAAAGACTCGGTATATTAGACTTTATTTGTCAATCCAATTAGACAAGGGTGTTTTTTCCCTTGGTTATTATTGGTTGTTGAATAAACGACTGATAATTTCTGAGTTTTTCACTCCATACCTCCAAAGTTGGGGTGGTTGGCTTGGAATTTAGGCCTATTGAGGTTATTAGAGTCTATGTGTCAATGTATAAACATGCTATACATCATGGTAGAATCATATGAACATGTCTAAGTACCCCTAGGTTTTTTCAATTTTTCAATTTTTTAGTTTTTTCAGTGTTTTTCATTAAAATTTATTTTTTCCAAAACTTAGGCTATTTTTTAATAGTTTAATTGGAAAATTTTATTTTGTAATAAAGTGGTCCAAATAATCAGTTTCAGTCATGTAGGTGCTCATTTTCAAGCTAAGAGCACCATGTAAACCCATCGACCCACTATTTCCTAGTTTTGAGTGATTTTCCATCACTCAGGTCTGAAAGCCTAAAAAATCAATTATTGATTATTTTAATTAATAAATTGATGAATAATGGAGCAAATCCAAAATCATAGATCAATGGATTCTTAGCCGATTTGATTGAAATTAATTAGATCTAAACCAAATTGACTAGATCTGACAAATCCTTGACTAAAGGAGGTGATCAAATCAGATCCAGAGTTGATCTTCAGCAATCTTTATGGAGAATTGCACCCTCTCTCTCTCCTACACATGTGTGGACTCTCCTGGATGCTTTGTGGACTGATGTGTCAGTTTATGGGTTGATGTGTCAGCTCAATCAGGCCCCCGGTTGACAAGTAGGCTCATTTCAGCTTCAAATCTGCATTGATTGACTCTTCATTAGCTGATTTGATCTATCTCATTGGGATTTGCGCCCCCCCTGGGATAGATCTCCTAGTTTTTGTATATATCCAAGCATAATCCTTCTCTTCCAAGATAGTTAGAGTTGGATTGAAAGGCTTGCTATTGTAATACTGTTGTAATCTTTTTATTGTTGAAATAAAGAATCTTTGGAGGCCAAATGGTGTAATTCTCTCATATGTGTGGATTAAACATTGTCTTAGGGCTATTGATTTTTTCGACTTTTCTCTCAAATTCTGCATTTGAGACCTGTTTGGCTTGAACGATTTAGTTGAATCAATAGGAGTATAGTTGGGCAAGTAAGATTACTTGTTTTTCTTATATTTCATAGAATATATGATTAGAAGATCTAGATTATACATGTTTAATAAGTTTATTTGCATGTAATTCTTGTCTCTTTTTCATATATATATTCTGATCTCATGAGGTTTCGTGCAGGATTGTGTGTTTAGCTTTCAGGTAGAAAGGATTAGACGAGCTATGGATATAGTTTGAATCCATTTTACATCCAAAATCTTTGTGAAGATATTTCCCCTCTGTATTCCATTAACAAGTTTCCATTGTAGATATGCTTCAACAACAAGCACTTCTCTTCTCCTTTTCCTCCTTCAAAATCAATTTTTTTACCTGATTACTTTGTTCACAGCTTTGATATTGTTTAGATATATTATATTAAAGTAAATTTAACATAGATCTATCTCCTCAAAGGCAATAATCTAGATCTTGTTCTTAAAAGGTTTCATAAGCATTCTAGATCTAGCTTTAGGGAAATCGTCCTTTTTGCATGGAATTTTAAAGAGAATCTATAGCTTGCATGCATTACATTTATATTTTCTATTATAAAAGATAAATCTAGCAATCAGTGCACATCATATTGAATTCCTAAAAGGCAAGCCAAAATCCCAAGGAAATCTTGCTTTCCTTGGTTCCATTTTTACTTTTTTTAACTAGTTTTTACTTAGCTTTTTTTTTGGTTAAAAGTAAGCTGACCCAAAGGTACTTTCAGAGAGGTTTTGGGAATATTTCATTCTAATACGATTTATATTTTTTAGCAGGTATAATAAAAAAGAGGAGGAGTTGTTGTTCGAAAGTGACTTTTGGACCTTGTGAATCCCCCCGGTGATCTCGCTTTTTGACTGAAATCTTTAATTTTTGCACTTTGTAACCTCTTGGTTTAATTATATATAAGAATCAAGAGGAATCATATCAGTTTACTGATATTGTAACTTCTGGTAATAAAATAATTCTGAATAGGCTTTTTTGAGCCCATTCCCCATCCCCCCTGGGGGGCTTTGTGTCCGTCTCCTTTTTTGCTTTTCATTCTTGTTTTTTGCAATCTAGCGTAGTTATAATCTCCAGGGTAGTATAGTTTGGTATATTATCTATTCCATATTCCATATCTAAATTTTCAAAGTAATTTAATACTTACCCCACGACTTCCCGATTGACCCAAAAGGGGAAAGAGATGCGTGGTAGGACTAATTAGAGAACCAACATTGTGTATCTTGGTTTTCTTTTCATTAACTGTTTCTTCAAATTTAATAAAATTAACCCCTCCTTGATTCCCCGATTGAGATCCATTTGGATCGAAAGAGGTTCCTGGAGGGTTTTCTTTTTAACAAGAACATCCATCTCAAAATTTACTAAAATTGACAAGACTCCGGCGTGTATGCTCTGCACTTGGCTGTGGTTCGTCTGATTAGTCAAGTTGTATCAAAATCACTTGAGTGAATAGAATAATTAGGATTCACTCTCCCAAATTGACAAACCATCAGGTGATAATCCAACACCTAGATCAAACCATTACGGTGGCAAAATACCCAAAGGAAGCAGGAACTCTTGAAAAGTGACCTCGGAGTGCCGATCTCTGTCACACCCTAATGGGTGCGTTATGAACAATAGCCCCAGAGACTCCATTTACCCCACATATTCCTTGCGGGTATCCATGAAGGTTTAGTTTTGGACATACTCCAAGTACTCTTGGGTATATCTGGAGTCCACCCCTTCGCCTAATTTTAATCAACTCATATTTCACATTAACTTAAAATGTACCAAGAGGCAATTGCAAAACATTCACTCCAAGCACATGCAAGTACATTGATTTTATTTTGACTCCATTTTAAGGCACTGGTTATTTTCTTGCTATATATATATATATATAGTGTCTCAGCATTGTGCTTTCGTGCGCTCATTTTGTATCTTGTCATCTATGGTTGTTTATGGTTAAATTTAAAACTCCTAAGTAACTCATTCATTTTAACATCACCATACTAAGTAAACGAAGGATTCAAGAACAAGGTGACAGCCTTGACTCGAGACTTGCCCCCAAGGACACACCAAGTGGCTTGAATATTTCTACCATGTGACCTAGGTGTGTGAAAGGAGGCAACACTTTTTGGTGCCATTGCCAGGGATAAATATTTTTATTCCCGAGTACAACTTTTGTTTTCTTCCTTTTTGTTTTTGCTTTGTTTGATGAATGCTTAGAGTAGATCTTTAATTTTCATCTATCGACTCCACTGACTTTTTTCCAGTTTTTATTCTTACAAAGAAAAGCAAAAAATAATTTTTGTGGAAATATTTATAAATGCTTATTTTTCTTTCACATGGCGACTCCATTGAAGGGATAAAACCCTTATTTATCACAAAAACTTGTGAAATTTTGTTGTGTGTAGATTAGCCCATGCGACATGTTAAAACCTTTAAAGCTCATCACTTGACAGCTCCACCTTTTCAATACAAGGTTAAATCGTTATATGAAATGCATACTATTAATTTTTGATATGGATGAATTAAACGAGAGATATGGTGCCCAGTTAACCGTAATGTTGCAGGCTATCGATTTTTTAAACATCCTTGGTTTTCCTAACTATTGTAATTGTTTGGGGGATGCATATAACTGGATTCCAACATTTCATGGAGATTATGGTGATTCAGCCATCTAGCATGTCAAATCTTTCCTGCAGTTGATTGCTGACTCCAATATTCTTCATAAAGACAATATGATGGAAATGTTTGCTAGTACTTTTCGGGGTGAGGCCTGTTGTTGGTTCTATCAGGGCCTTCCTAATAAATGTATAACTTATTTTCCAAGCTTCCTTGTTTTTAGAGTAGTGGCATGATGGTAGGGGCAGTATGAATGGTTTGAAAAAGTCCCTTGAAAATATCTATACTTTATACCTATCTGGAATAGAGTATCACATGGAAACATATGATGGACCTTTTTCCATGATACAAAGTATTGAAGACTTGGAATCACTTCTTGAACATTTAAGTGAAGACGAAATTCATGATACTCCCATCAAAAAGCATCCTAGTAGTTATTTAAGAAAGGAAGCAATTAAGCATCTTCTTAAAGAATATGAGATATCTCCCAATACACAGCAAGATTCTGAGGAAGGGAAAATCCAAGATGATCCTATTGAGGAGCTTCAGGAGGAGCCCATGATGGAACACATTGTTGAAGACTCTCCTCATGTCACCATAGCTGAAAACATTGAAGATTTGTGGAGCTTCAGGAGGATCCCCTGAGCAACACATCCCAAGTGGTCCCATTGAATATGTCCAAAAAATTTCCTTGATTCAAGATAATATTGAAGATCCTCTTCATGATATCATAACAGAAGCTTATAAAGAAACCTATGATAAGATCAGTACAGTGTGTGGTGACACTAGACCTTGTTCTCCTCATGTTGATGAAGGTTTGGAAAGTTTATTTCCTTGTAACATTTTATGTGAAGAATATTGTTATGAATACAAGGAAGACATGGATAGGCAGGAGCATGATGCCATGCATGAAGAGTCCCCCACATATGACATGATGGGAGCGATGACTATTGGAATTTCATAGATAATCCAAATTGTGAAAATCTTATGGAGAATCCCATCCAGGATATGTCCAACAAGGGGTGTGTCTATTAAAAAAATTGTGGAATTCCAATCTACGATACATCCATAGAGGGGAGCATGTATATGTATGTTTGGGAAAACTTTAGTATGAAAGAGGAGCATTCAAAATTTTCATGTGGTCATTCAGATTCATATCATGCAGAGCATCACAAGGGTATTGGTAATGAAGACATTGAGAAACAGTATTGTGAAAATTCAGATGTCATGCAGTCAGTTGAATATCAGTCTCAACCATATTTTTCACACATAGAGGCTCCTTATGATTTGGAGCTACTTGGGGCTTGTGCAACAAGTTATCATTTGATAAGCCCCGGTGAGTAGTATGATGATGTAGTCAGTCTGCCTCATCATTCTGATTGGTATATCAGTCCTATCTAGTCATGGATAGAAGCAACATGCATTAGCACATACAAGTTGGGGAAGAATTTTTATGACATTATTCATGCCTATGATCTCCCATCCATCCCACCCATTCTGAATCATCACGGAGGTTTGCAATTTCTGAATAAGGTATCCTTACTTTGGCTGGTAACCAAAGGCAAGGAATTTTTTTTTTATTTCAATAAAATGCTTAGGTGGTTACATTGGATTTCTGATTACACCTAACCCTTTTTATATCATGCTTAGAGTAGGAAAATAAGATCCTTGAAAGAGAGCATTTACTTTCTACATTTCTATTTTATACTTAGCTATAATAAAACTTTGCTTCTTTTAGTTAGTTACATTTATTTTGTTTAAATAAATCAGCTTCATGGTTCATTTGGTTTTTTATAAAACTTGTGCTACTGAGGTTTTTCTTATCAAGTTGAGATGTTTTTACAAGGTATATAAACTAGAGATTCGGGTGTTCTCGTATCCTCTCCTTTCCTTAAAGACCGAATCAAGCACATGTCCCACAGTTGGAGCCAAAATGTTACCACCTAAGTTGTACTTAGTGGTTTTTTATCAAGTGAGCCTGGTGAACTGGACAAGGATAACTTGTTTGGACTTTAGAAGACCTTTGGAAGTACTTCTGGGAAGTGCTTGTTGTACTATATCACATGTTCATACCCCATGGGGGAATTGTAATAAATGTTCTAGCATGATAGTGTCTGTAAAAGACTCAGTCTCTTAGACTTTATTTGTCAATCCCATCATCCCAAGGTGTTTTTTTCCTTGGTTATTATTGTTTGTTGAATAAACGACTGATAATTTCTAAGTTTTTCACTCCATACCTCCAAAGTTGGGGTGGTCAGCTTCGCATTTAGGCCTATTGCGGTTATTAGAGTCTATGTGTCAATGTATAAACATGCTAGAAATCATGGTTGAGTCATATGAACATGTCTAAGTCCCCCTAGGTTTTTTCAAATTTTCAAATTTTTAGTTTTTTCAGTGTTTTTTATTAAAATTTAATTTTTCCAAAACTTAGGCTATTTTTTAATAGTTTAATTGCAAAATTTGATTTTGTAATAAAAGTGGGAAAAATAATCAGTTTCAGTCATGTAGGTGCTCATTTTCAAGCTAATAGCACCATGTAAACCCATGGACCCATTATTTCCTAGTTTTGAGTGATTTTTCATCACTCAGGTCTGAAAGCCCCAAAAATCAATTATTGATTATTTTAATTAATAAATTGATGAATAATGGAGCAAATCCAAAATTATAGATCAGTGGATTCTCAGCTGATTTGATTGAAATCAGTCAGATCTGAACTAAATTGACTGGATCTGACAAATCCTTGACTGAAGGAGGTGATCAAATCATATCCAGAGTTGATATTCAACAATATTTATGGGGAATTGTGCCCTCTCTCTCTCCTCCACACGTGTGGACTCTCTTGGATGCTCTGTGGACTAATGTGTTAGTTTATGGATTGATGTGTCAGCTCAATTAGGCCCTCGGTTGACAAGTAGGCTCAATTCAGCTTCATATCTGCATTGATTGACTCTCCATCAGCTGATTTGATCTGTCTCCTTCGGATTTACACCCCCCTGGGATGGATCTCCTAGTTTTTGTATATATGCAAGCATAAGCCTCCTTTTCCAAGGTAGTTAGAGTTGGATTGAAGGGCTTGCTATTTTAATACTGTTGTAATCTTTTGATTGTTGAAATACAGAAGCTTTGGAGGCTAAATGGTGTAATTCTCTCATATGTGTGGATTAATTATTGTCTTACGGCTATTGATGTTGCCGGATTTTCTCTTAAATTCTGCATCTGAACCTTGTCTGGCTTGAACGATTCAACTGAATCAATAAGAGTATAGTTTGGCAAGTAAGGTTACTTGTTTTTCTTATATCTCATATCATATATGATTATAATATCTAGATTATACATGTTTAATAAGTTTATTTCCATGTAATTCTTGTCTCTTTTTCATATATATATCCAAATCTCATGAGGTTTCATGCGGGATTGTGTGTTTAGCTTTCAGGTAGCAAGGATTGGATGAGTTTTGGATATATTTTGACTCCACTATACATCCAAAAGTTTTGTGAAGACATTTTCCCTATGTATTCCACTAACAAGTTTCCATTGCAGATCTGCTTCAACAAGAAGCACTTCTCTTCTCATTTTCCTCCTTCAAAATCAATTGTTTTACCTGGTTACTTTGTTCATAGCTTTGCTATTGTTTAGATATATTATCTTAAAGTAAATTTAACATAGATCTATCTCGTCAAATCCCATAATCTAGATCTTGTTCTTAAAAGGTTTCATAAGCATTCTAGATTTAGCTTTAGGGAAATTGTCCTTTTTGCATGGAATTTTAAACAGAATTTGTAGCTTGCATGCATTAGATTTATATTTTCTGTTATAAAAGATAAATATAGAAATCAAAAAAAATCATATTTTTTACCTAAAAGGCAAGCCAACATCCCAAGGAAAGCTTGCTTTCCTTGGTTCCCTTTTTACTTTTTTTAACTAGGTTTTACTTAGCTTTTTTTTGGTTAAAAGTAAGCTGAACCAAAGGTACTTTCAGAGTGATTTTGGGAATATTTCAGTATAATAAGCTTTATTTTTTTATCAGGTATATCAAAAAATAGGAGGAGCTTCTATTTGAAAGTGACTTTTGGGCCTTCTGAATCCCCCCAGGGGTCTCCCTTTTTGACTGAAATCTTTAATTTTTGCACTTTGTAAGCTTTTGGTTTCATTATATATAAGAATCAAGAGGAATCATATCATTTTTCTGATATTGTAACCACTGGTAATAAAAGTAATTCTGAATAGGCTCATTTGAGCCCATTCCCCATCCCCCCTGGGGTGATTTGCGTCCATGTCCCTTTTTGCTTTTCATTCTTGTTTTTTGCAATCTAGTGTAGTTCTAATATACAGGGTAGTATAATTTGGTCTATTATCTATTCCATATTCCATATATAAATTTTCAAAGTAATTTAATACTTACCCCATGACTTCCCGATTGACCCGAAAGGGGAAAGAGATGCGTGGTAGGACTAATTAGAGAACCAGCATTGTGTATCTTGAACTAGCATTGTGTATATTGGTTTTCTTTTCATTAACTATTTCTTCAACTTTAATAAAATTAACCCCTCCTCGATTCCCTGATTCAGATCCATTTGGATCGAAAGAGGTTCCTGGAGGGTTTTCTTTTTAACAAGAACATCCATCTCAAAATTTACTAAAATTGACAAGACTTCAGTGTGTATGATTTGCACTTGGATGCGGTTCATCCGATTAGTCAATTTGTATCAAAAGCAATTGAGTGACTAGAATAATTAGGATTCACTCTCCCAAATTGACAAACCATCAGGTGAAAACCCAACACCTATATCAAACCATTATGGTGGCAAAATACCCAAAGGAAGCAGGAACTCCTGAAAAGTGACCTCGGGGTGGTGATCTCTATCACACCCTAACGGGTACGTTATGAACAATAGCCTCAGAGACTCCATTCAGCCCACATATTCCTTGCGGTTAGCTGTGAAGGTTTAGTTTTGGACATACTCCAAGTACTCTCGGGTATATCTGGAGTCCACCCCTTCACCTAATTTTAATCAACTCATATTTCACATGAACTTAAAACGTACCAAGAGGCAATTACAAAACATTCACTCCAAGCACATGCAAGTACATTGATTTTATTTTGACTCCATTTTAAGGCACTGGTTATTTTCTTGCTATATATATATATATATATATATATATATATATATTATGTCTCAACATTGTGCTTTCGTCCACTCATTTTGTATCTTGTCATCTATGGTTTTTTATGGTTAAATTTCAAAATCCTAATTAACTCATTCAATTTAACATCACCATACTAATTAATTTAGCCTTAGTAACCTAATAGGGTCTACCTCCCTTGGTCTCGTTAGGAGTTGAGCCTAAACGGAGGAGTCAAGAACAAGGTGACAGCCTTGACTCGATACTTGCCCCCAAGGACACACTAAGTGGCTTGAAGATTTCTGCCACATGACCCAGGTGTGTGAAAGGCAGAAAAATGTCCATGAACTATTTTAGCTTGCACCTATAACTTATGACTCCAATGACACGCCTTTAAATACCTAATTGTCCTCTCCAAACACCAACTACAATGGGCATCTTTCACCCTCGAAATTGGCTAAGGCATGAACTAGTCATCCACTAGCTCTCTCTCTTCACAACAACAATTTTCACAAATGATCAAAAGGGACTTCTCATGGTTGATACCTGCATTTTATAAAAATTATTAGTCTTCTAAGGTTCCAATTCCATACATAAACCAATTCCAAGTCGAATTGGCATGGCTTCTCATGCTATGCCATGTGGCCTCTCTCTTCACCTTCCCTCTTCTCCCAAATTCGAGTAGGAGCCTGTTGGCCTTCTCCAAATCCCATGAGCACCCTCTACAATTCTCTATTCAGGCCTGACATGTCAAATATGTGAAATTTCATCTTTCATATCTGACTTGTGTCATAACTGTCATAGAATCTCCATCATTGGTGTCATAGATGTCATAAATGTAAGGGGAATCTAGCCAAGTGTCCATTAAACTCCCATTTGGGTCTTCCTCTCCCCATGTAAGTTACAGTTCATCCCAAATTAGACCTATTAAGTATAATAACAAGTATATTAACCCTATAATCTATCCAAAAACATTAGGCTTCCCATACATTTGAGATTGCAAGACGAGGATGCCATTTAACATAGGAATTCTAGCTTGAGTGGGCCCCATAGTCTCCATGTGTCTCAATTCTACATAGGAATTTCATTTTTCACTTGAATTCATTTAATTAAATCCATTAAATAAATATTTATTCCTTTTAATGTCTAAACACCATTTATTATCTCCCTTATTAGCTTCCCAATGCTTCCACCCAACCTAGGGAACTGGTAGGATTGATGGAATTTTCCTGCTATGTAATTATTTGAATGGGGATATTATGGTCCTCCCCACCCAATATTACTTTTCCTCAAGAAATTTCAGATTTGTATGCTGAACAATATTATCCTCTTCGAACGTGACATCTTCACTTGGTAGATCCTTCCATTGCACTAAGTATTCTTTGATTGTTCTGCTCCTCAATCTTCTCTCCCTTGTCTTCGAAACCTTTTCCGGAATAAGTGTGAGCTGTCATCCATCATCCAAAGGAGGGAGTGTATCTAAAATGAAAATTTTCTGACCAATATCTTTCTTGAGACAAGAAACATGAAATACATTATGAATTTTACGCCCTTCTGGAATCTCCAACTCATATGCTACTTCTCCAATCTTTCGGATTACCTTGTAGGTCCCATAGTATCTTGGCTTTAGCTTTTTTGCTCCATTCCTTTTGAGATATGTTTTTTTGTATGTATGCATCCTCAAATACACTAAATCATTAACATGAAAGGTCCTTTCCTCTCTATGTTTATCTACATATTTTGTTTGTTGATTTTGGGTAACCTGCAAATTGTCTTTTAAACGATTTAAAATGTGTTGGATTTCTTCTACACAATATTTAGATTTTGGATCTCTACTATCACCAAATATCTTATTGAAAAATTTAAGTGCATCATAACCATATAGTTCTCTGAAAGGATACATCTCTATTGACATGTGAAAGGTGGTGTTGTAGCAAAACTCACCCAAGTGTAGCCATTTTGTCCAAGATTTTTGTTGTTCTCCCACATAGTTTCGACAGTACCTTTCCAACTATTTATTCACCCTCTCTGTTTTTCCATCAGTTTTGGGATGGTAGCTTGTACTTGGAGTCAACTAAGTGCCCACCAATCTGAAAAGTTCTTTCCAAAAAGAATTCATGAATCTACCATCTCTATCACTCACAATGCTCTTGGGGATCCCATCCAATCTAAAGATTTCCTAGAAGAAAAGGTCAGCCACTTATGCAGCACTAAAATAGAATGTAAAAGAAAATGAATGAGAAAACTTATTCAATCTATCCACTACCATATATATGCAATCCTTCCCCAAATATTTCGGCAAACTGGTGATGAAATCCATCGATATGCTGTCCCATTTTTTCTTTGGAATGGGAAATGGTTGTAATAAACCAACTGGGTATGTGAGTTCTGATTTGTTTTTATGAAATAACATACATTCATTCACATAATTTTGAACATCTTCCTTCATCCTCTTCCAATAAAACATTTTCCTTAGTTTCTTATAGGTTTTGAAGATCCCCAGATGGCCTACTAGTGGGGAATCATGTGCTTCCTGTAAAAATTTGTACTTAAGCTCTAAATATCGAAGCAAATAAATTCTGAAATTATACTATATCAGTCCATTCAAAATTCTGTATTTATAATCTCCCATTATTCCATCTAATACATCACAAGCAAACTTATCTTTGGCATATTCAACTAGTAGCATGTCTTTCCAATTTTTAGCAATGTCCATGAGAGAAAAAGAATGTCTTCAATATAATGCATCTGCTACAATGTTATTATTTCCTTTCACATATTCAATATCAAAATCATAATCTTGGATCTTGCTTACGCACTTTTGTTTCCTTTGATTTATATCATTTTGGGTAAGGAAGTGTCTTATGGTTAGTTTTCACCACAAACTTGTTTCCTACCAAGCATTTTTGGAATTTGGACAAGACATGCATGATGGTTAACATCTATTTTTCATATATGTATTAAAAAATTTCATGAGGCTTCAACTTTCTTCTCTCAAAGGCTATAGGGTGTTGGCCTTGCTTTAGGACATCCCCTACTCCTCCACCTGAGGCATCACAGTCAACAACAAAAAGCTTAGAAAAATCAGGTAATGCAAGTATGTCACAACTACTCATTACCTATTTCATTATTTGGAAGGACTTTTCATCTTCTTTATTCCACTTTTAGTCAAATAAGTGAGTGGAGAATTCAACTTGGAGAACCCTTTCATAAACCTCCTATAGCATGTACATATTCCAATAAAGCCTTTTAATTTTGTGATTCTTTTTGGTGATGGCCATTCTAAGATAGCCCTGATCTTTTCCTTGTGCAATTTCACTCTGTATAATGTGCCCAATATATAATATTTCTTTCATCCCAAATTCACATTTATACATATTAGCATACAAAGACTATTCTTGCAAAGTTTTCAACACAATCTCTAGGTGTTGCAAGTGCTCTTCCCAAGTTTTATTGTAAATGAGAATATCATCAAAGAAGACTAAAATAAACCTTCTAATATGCTTGCAAAATATTCTATTCATACATGCTTGAAATGTATCTGGATAATTATTCAACCCAAATGGCATAACAAGAAACTCAAAGTGACCATAATGACATCGAAAATAAGTCTTTTGCACATCTTCCTCCTTCATCCGAATTTGGTGATAACTAGATCTAAGGTCAATTTTGGAAACATAATTAGCTCCAAATAGCTCATCCATGAGATCATATATCCTATTTATAGGATATCTATTCTTGATGGTATTCTTGTTCAAATCTCCAAAGTCTATACACATCCTCAAAGTTCCATCTTTTTTCTTTACCAACACTACTGAAGAAGCATAAGGGCTAGAGCTTGGTCTAATGAGTCCCAACTCTAATATTTATTAAATGGGATTCTTAATATCATCTCTGAAATTCTTGGGATTTATATAAGGTGTTATCTGAGTGGATGAAGTACCCTCTTCCAAAACAATGTTATGTTCAACCCCCCTATCATGTGGTCTACCATGTGGAAGATCTCTGAAAACATTTTCATATTTGTGCAAAAGTGTCTATATCTCCTTTGGGTATTTAAAAACTCTGATTTTTGGCTTGGGAGAGGTGATATAACATTTATAATCCCATTATATATCACCATGACTCAATATATATCCCATACTATTGCAATTTACTACCTATTTTGGGTAAGTATGCTGCCCTCTCACAACCCTTACTACACCTATTGAATCTTGAAATTTCATTTCAGGGATTTGATAATTTACTAAATTCTATCCTATATAATAAAAACATTGCACTCCCAAGACTACATTAGTATCAGCAACATCAACCACATAAAAACTATCAACAAAAGTATAGTTACCTATGGCGACTTGCATCTTTGGAACCCATGTGTTGCATTGCAGTGTGTTGTGACATGAATGACAACTGTGAAGCCATTGAATGGCTCACTTGGTATATTTATTTTATCCACCATATTTGAATCAATGAAATTATGTTTATCTCTGCCATCTACAAAAACTGAATCTCTTTTTCCCAACACCACACCCTTCCATTGAATAGTGTGATAGCGAGGCACTGCTGAAAGTATTGCCATTCTTGCTTTGTCCAGTGAAGGATGATTTTATTCTTATTTTTATTCTTCAAATGTTTTCTCATATTCCTCCTATTGATCTGAAATTTTACCTTCTTCATCCATACCCCCTTAATACCCATCATTATCATAAAATACATCTATGTATTGAGCTTTTCCTTTAGCACATTTATGCCCAGATGTCCATGGTTGGAAGCATGTGAAGCACACTTTTTTCCTTCGAAGTTCATCCATGTTTTGTACTTATTTATTATTATTTTTAGATGTATCTCTTTACCAAAACTTATTATCAGGTGCATCCTTTTTCCAAGGCTTTATTTCAAATCTGAACTTAGGCTTGGGAGGAAATCTTGTTCTAGGAAGCACATTTTGAAGATCTCTAGTCAAGCTCATTGCATCATTTAAGTTAGTAGGCTTGTGGGATTTGAACAAAAATTTTAAGGGATATTTCAAACCTTCAATGAATAGAAATACTAACCTTCCCATATATAAATTATCCACATTAAATGATAATATTTGGAATTCCAGCGTATAATCAATAGGAGTCCCTACTTGCTTCAATTGTGCTAGTTCTTTGAAAGACAATTATGGATATTTTTGCTCAAACCTTTCTAATGCCCTATAAACAAATTCCCCAAATGAACCATTGTTTTTAGGCCAAGGAACCACCATTCATTGGAATCTCCATCCAAGTGAAAAATAGTCATTTTTAAAGCATCTTCTTCCACCATTGGATTCAGCTAAAAATACACATCCAATTTTTGCACCCAAGTGTTTGCAGAACTTTGAGATGAACCATCAAAAGTAGGAAGTAGCACTTTACCTATGGCACAATTCAATTCTTTGTTTTGGTGTACAGACTTATTTTCCTCCTTATTTTTTATTTTGTTTTCCATGGTGAGGTACTGCTCAAATATTATACTTATGCTACACTCTTCATCCAATTTAGCTCATTCTTTTGTTATTGTATCAAATTCAAATTGAATGTTAGTATATTATTTGGGAATATGAAATTTAGGTGTAGTAGGACTTGGTGTGCTCTGAAATTCATGGGTTCTATTATGATGTATTGTTCATGAGAAAATTTGCTGACACATTGTCTTCTTTTTTGCTAATTATGAACTACCACTATCTCCTATTATCCCTTTGCTTCCCATTTGTCTAGCCATCAATTCAAATCATTTTTATATATTTTGGGTCATTTCCTTGTATAATTATTCAAAAATGGGTTTTATAATTTTGAGATACTCCATTTTCTCCTTAGTGTAATCTTCTCCCTCGTGAGCCATAGATTTAGTCAAAGGTACCTTTGTTGCTTCTAGTTCTTCTTCTACAAGATGAGAACCTTCCAAATCATATTCTAAGGGTGGTGATTTATTTATTTGAATAATTTTTAACACCATAAGGTTCTATTACCATGCTATGATACCACTTTAAATGTCCCTTTTTAAAAAACATTTAACAAAATGCCAAATTTTCCAATTTTTTCACAATTTTGGCTCTTGACTAGTTTTAGTGTCTTGGTCTCCAAATCAGCCCAATTGCTCCGAAATATTCAGAGAATGTGTATTAATGATATAATAACTTAATTATTATGTTAATGGATGCATTATTTACCTCCAATCACTTCTTCAAGTCTGTACTAAATTCTGAACAAGATAGATGATTTTAATGGCAATTTTGGGCTCAAATCCCCCCTGAGGTAAGTGGTAGAAATGGCTTCCAAAATGTGTATAAAACCACTAGAATTATTAAATTGAATTATGTGATGTGTATAATACATTATAATAGACTCATGTGAATAAATAATCTACCTCCCATGGTTGTTATCACTTCTTTCAATAATATATAAAAAACTAGTTTTGGACCCTTGCGAAAATGAGGTGTAGTTTTCTCCAATTGCTATGAAATTAAACCCAATGGCCATAGATTATCAGTTACTGAACATGAAGAAAATAATATAATTTAATTACATTCCATCCATTCATAAATCATCAATATTTTATACATCCATTCGAATCTATCAATATTATAAGAGTTTACAACGAGGTAGTGGGGAAATGGCACTCTTTCTTCATTATTGAGCAATAATACATGATATTTATTGAAATTTTGACCTGAGATATTTATGAACTTAAATATCATAGAATTTACATCATAATACAAAATATTGGATCAATATAATCTCCCTCAAAGAGATGAATAACTCACCAAGTGCGCCTCACTCCATAGAGTTGAAATATGGTGAGAAAACTTGAGATGAAAGGAAGAACAAGATGAAATAGATATGTCCATGAGCTGATGTATATTTCATCTATAAATTATGAATCCATTTAATCTCCTTGAAATACCTGAGTGGCATCTCCAAACACCAACTAGGATGGGAATATTTCACCCTCGAAATTGGCTAAGGCATGAACTAGTCATCCACTAGCTCTCCCTCTTCACAATAACAATTTTCACAAATGGTAAAAAGGGCCTTCTCATGGATTAAAAATAAATTTTATAAAAATTATTGGTCTTATAAGGTTCCAAATCCATCCATAAACTAAATCCAAGTCAAATTGGTGTGGCTACTCATGCTATGCCATGTGGCCTCTCTCTTCACCTTCCCTCTTCTCCCAAATTCAAGTAGGAGCCTATTGGCCTTATCCAAATCCCACGAGTGTCCTATAAGATTCTATATTCAGGCTTGAAATGTCATATATGTCATATTTAATCATTCATATCTTACTCATGTCATAACTATCATAGAATATCCATCATTGGTGTCATAGATGTCATAAATGTAATGGGAATCTAGCCAAGTGTCCATGAAACTCCCATTTGGGTCTTCCTCTCACCATGTAAGTTAAAAATCATCCCAAATTAAACCTATAAAGTATATGGACAAGTATATTAACCTTATAATCCATCCAAAAACATCAAGCTTCCCATATATTTGATATTGAAAGAGGAGGGTGCCATTTAAAATAGGAATTCTAGCTTGAGTGGGCCCCATAGTCTCCATGTGTCTCCATTCTCCATAGCCATTTCATTTTTCACTTGCATTCATTTAATTAACTC
>LPNX010198700.1:543898-607309 GCA_001517045.1 Pseudotsuga menziesii | reverse complement strand
ACCTATTGGGTATTCCGATTATTGCCAATTCATGAGTAATTTGTTAATAATTCTTTGATGATTTTGATTCCTAGTTCCTAGATCATGTGCAAGAATTAATAGAACTTAGTAGGACTTGCTAAAACAAAAATAATGAAAAGAGGGATCAATGGAAGAAAGTATTTAAAATTTCCCCTTTTATAAAAGGAGAAAGGAGTTATACCAATAACAATTATAACAAGTCAAGTTCAAACACAAATAATGGATTTAAAGGTGAAAGAATTGTTAGTAGTGAAGGGAATAAAAACATAAAAGAAATCAAATGTTGGGGTTGCAATGGACCTCATTTATAAAAAAAAATACCCCTTCAATCCTAACAGAAAAATGGCTCCCTTAAACATGTTGCAGAAATATTCCACATTCAATGATATAGCCAAAAACGTACCTCAAATTAATACTTCTTTGGAATATCGGTAGGCATACTATCAAACCACCATGTTGGAAGTAGAAGGTAAAATTTTAAACATAACTGTTACTATTCTTATTGATTCAAAATATAGTTTAAGTTACATTTCACTACGAGTAGTTGAAAAATGTAATCTTTTAAAGGAAAAACAAAGGAGTGTGTGGCTAGTACAACTAGCAACAGGAGTAAAACGAAAAGTTACAGAAATCATAAAGTATTGTAAATTGAGTTATAGTGATATGGACACAACAGTTGAATTGAAAATACTTCCTTTAGGATCTTATGACATTTTGATTGGGATGGATTGGTTATAATCTCTTAAAACCATCATCAACTGTTTACATAAAGGTTTTGACTTCATTGATGAGGAAGGAAATTATCATACCATAAAAGGAATGTACAGACTGATATCTATTTGAAAAATTTCATGCGTACAACTAAAAAATTGAATTAGGAAAGGATGCCATCTTTATGCAATCAAAATAGTAGAAAACAAACCTGAGAAATTGAAAACAAGAGGCACCAATTACCTATTTTTAAGGAATTTCAGAATTTGTTTCTAGAAGAAATACCAGGACTACCTCGTAAAAGAGAATTAGACTTTATTATAGATATAATTCATAGATCAACAACTATACCATGAGATCCTTACCATATGAGTATTCCAGAAATGACTGAGCTAAAAATGCAACTACAAGAGTTACTTGACAACAAGTACATTCAACCCAGTGTATCACCTTGGCGAGCACTAGTTTTGTTTGTTAAAAATAAATACAACACCTTCATAATGTCTATAGACTATAGGAGGTTAAAAAAAATGACAATTACAAAAAAATACCCACTACTAAGAATTGATGATTTGTTTGATCCAGTTAGAGGAGCTAATATTTTCTAAAAAATAGACCTTTGGTGAGGTTATCATTACATACGGGTTAAGGAAGAAGACATTCACAAAAATGCATTTTGAACAAGATATGGACATTATGAATTTGTTTTTATGCCTTTTGGAATGACAAATTTTTCGACAACATTTATGAATATGATGAATAATGTACTAGGCATATTTTTGGACAAATTTGTACTAGTATTCACTAAATATATTTTAATATATTCAAAGAATGAGGAACAACGTGAGGAACATTTACAAAGAAATTTGAAAAGATTAAGCGAACATCATCTATGTGAGAAACTTAGTAAATGTGATTTTTACAAAAGAGAAGTACAATATTTAGGACATATTATTTCAGAAGAAGGTGTAGCAGTTGATCCTGCTAAAATTCAGGAAATTATAGAATAGCCCGTGCTGAAGGATGTACATGATATCGAGTCTTTCATGGGACTAACATGATATTATCACAGATTTATAGAAAATTTCTCTAGAATAGCTCACTTGTATGAAGTCAACAGTGCCAAGATATTTTTTTGATAAATTGAAACATTTATGGAAAACAATACCTATTTTAGTAATTATTGATCCCAATAAATATTTTGTGGTGTGCACTGATGCAAGTAAAGATGGTCTGGTAGGCATTTTGAATTAATATGGTCATGTAATTTGTTATGATTCATGAAATTCAAGGGATAATGAAAAATATTATATGGTACACGACATGGTATTGGAAGCCATCATCCATGCTCTTAAAAATTGGCGACACTATTTAGTCGGAAGGAATTTTTTGTTGTTGACAGATAATATTAGAGTAAAGTATATGTTCAATAAAAAACACTAAACGCCTGTGAAGCTAGATGGATTTTCTTTTTAATAGAGTATGATTTTAAATTAGGAACATAAATGGGAAACAAAATATAGTGGATGATTGTAGATAAGAAGGAGCTATGTTGGAAAGTTGAAACTCTCGATGTTTCGATCCGTACTCTAGGATCATCATCGGGATACCAATGAAGCCTGAGGTGAGGTAAGTAAGAAGAGCGCCAAATATATATGTGTAATTAACTTTGTGATGTATACTATATTTGAGAGGAAGTTAGTTCTAGGTTTTTAATGAGAGGAATTGGTTTTAATTTAAAAATTATAATTATAATTATTTAATTAATTTTAATTTTATTATAATTGTTTAGAAATCCTTGTATTAGGGTGGCTTAGGTTTTTTAGGTGGATTATTTTTACTTAGGGTTTTTTCCATATGTTATATAAGGGTGTATTGTTTACTTTTAGCATTAATGTTTAGTAATTTTTTTAATGTAGCTTAATTAGGGGTTTTTCTACCTCAGTATATAGTTATGTTAAAGTATTAGGTATGTAGCACAAATATGTTAGTAGAGCCACTTTGAGGATTTTAATAATAATCTTTATTAATGGATAACATTTTACCTAAAAAGGAGTTTCTAGGTTTTAAGGGTTCAATTATGGAGTTTTACCTAATTAGACATGAATTTTTGATAAATGTCATGGCTGTGATTAATGATTAAAGTATTTATTTATAGTTGTTAATTCTTGAGTTTTCTTTGATTTGTCGGGAGTGAAGAAGTGGTTTCCAATAATCACTAATCTTGGCTCCATAATTCGTGTTAAGGTAATTCTCATTAAGGTTAATTTCAATTTTCTCTCTGATTTTCCTTTTGATTAGGTTGTCTTCCCCAGAAATGACCTTTGCATTTTCTAGGAAGATGTGATGACCAGTTATGTGCACACATTCTGCAAGGGCTAACTTCTTGTGTCTATTATGTCTAAGGTTGGCGATGTGTTCCTTAAATATTGTCTCCATGGAATGCCTAGTTTCTCCTATGTACAGCATATAACAAGAGTAGGGAATGGAGTAGACTCCTTTGTATGCTTTGGGTTCAATTGGATGTTTAAGGGAGTCTACCAGGTTTTTAATGGTGTTGGGAGGTGTGAAGAATACGTGGATTTTGTGGATTTTTAGGGTTTTGGCTAATCTATATGTGGTGCCTTTTATGTATGGGAGGAATATTTTGTTTACAGTAATGTTCTCATCCTTGTCCTTCGTCCTACTCTTCCTAGGTTTATTGGAAAAGGCTACTATCTTCCTAAAATTGTCTACTATTGTATCCATTATCCTCAAAAACTTTTGCTAAATGGTCAATATCTTGTTTGATGTGTTCTTTGTCTGAGATCCTCAAAGATTTAGTTACCAAGGTATTGATTACTCGAACTTTCTGAGCTGGGAAATGATGGGAGTCGGCATGTAGATACATATCCGTGTGGGTATTTTTCCCATATACTTGGTGTGAGATCGAACCATCTTCTTTTCCTAATATTAGGACATCAAGAAAAGGTAGTTTCTTTAGTAGGTCAGTATGCAAATCATGCTGAGATCTTGTTCCTTTCTTTTTATACAATTATTGGACCTACCATTACTAGGCCTCACCTATTCATGTTATGGCTATGGATGATTTTGCGAGTGTTGGAAACACTAGAGGAACATTGTGGTTATAATTTTCCTTGGATATTTTCAAAAATATTCCCTTTGTATGGAGGGTTAGTATCAATATATACATGATTGTTTGTGTTGATTTTCCCTGAAATTCTATTTGGCCCTCTCAGTTAGTTCATTTGAATAGTCTGCGGAGCTTATGTCCACGATTATCATCATCGAATGCTCTATAAAAAATATGGGAATCATTGATGCACTTTCACTTACATGGACTGGTAATTCCCACATGTTCTGTTGTCTTGACAAACATGGTAGGAATAAAATCAATTCTTTCTTATAATTCTTTTATTTACATCAAATTTTCAATTAATGTAGACCTCTTGAATCATTCTGGTGATTCCTTAAATATTCAATCTCATATTCAAAAATACATTCAATTCCCCACAAGCCATCTTCAACAATATAGGGAATGTACATGTCTCTTGATATATTAGACCAACAAATTGACCAAAAGGAACTTCGTGTGTTTTCAGCATGGATTAGATAAAAAATTCCAATTGATAAAATTTGATATTTCTTTTTGGTTTCAATAATTTTAATTTATGTCATGCCCTTGGGTCTTAACATGCTTCACTATTATGATTCCTACTGCTAATGTCCTATTCTTTATTATTTGTCCTGTTTAATTCTATGGTTACTAATTTGATAATATTGAGTTTGCAGGTTATTTGGGACTGATAAAGGGTACTGAAAGCTAAAATCTCTCCAGAAATATTCTGAGTGATTATCCAAGAGTGCCATCAAACATTTGTATGTGTGTATCAATTGGTTGAAGGAAGAGAACAACATAGACGGGCCTAGATAACTCTCAGTTGAGTTCTAGAAATGAGTTTTGTGCATAATTGTGTAGGCTAGCTGCTACCTGGGCAACTATTAATGTTGATCTCAATTGTTTTTTGTTAGGTATTAAATGATCTTAGAAAATCTATATCCATACATATACACTTCATCGAATTCTATTTCATATAGTTTTCAGGTTGAATGATGTAAACAATGGGATGTGAAATTCAACTTGTATAAAGGTTTATAACCTTATATAGTTGTTGAGTTGATTTTTTTTTCAGAAATTAGAAGTCAAGACTTTGTGTCTTCAATTTTAGTTTGTAGGTTTATCCTGTTAATCATCTTTAAAATACTATGAATTTGTTTGGTGGATATTTTTATGTGTTGTCTTGTACTTGAAGGAAAACTTATTCCTGGTTCTATGACATCTGTAAAATCATATTTTTCTTCACTTTATATATAATCACAGGGATGTATATTTTTCCTTTCCTATGTTTTCTTCTATTGTGATATTATATTTTATGATGTACAAGTGTGTGTATGCATGGTTGTGGATACACCTTATATGTGTGGCTATTATCTGTTGATGAGATGATGTTTATATTCATGGTTGGAAAACTCATGAGAATGCATAAATGATCACACAAATATTTGCAATATAGCACAAAATATGCATTATGTAATGAAATTGATACTTATGCTTTAAGTTGATTATTTCTTGGTATTTGAAGAAAAATTCTGAAGATGACTACATAGGTGATGATCCTAATTATGTTGGCATCGATGTACTAGAGAAATATACTGTTGATAATGATACAAATGGATCAAATGAAAATGATGATGGAAATGAGGTTTGGATAGATGACGAGGATGAGGATGAGGATGATGATGATGATGCCGATGATAACCATTGATGCTACTATTAAGATTGTTTTCTTCTTTTTGCTTTCTCCATGCTACTAGACACATATTGTTATTTTGTGATTATTCAAGTTCATATTACATTTTGGGTCATTTTTATTTATATGGTAGATTCATGTTGACATATAAACTTTGATTATTGTTGATCGGTTTGAATTTTCAAGATATGGATATAAAAAAAAATATTTTGATATTGATATTTCACTATATATATATATATATATATATATATATATATATATATATATATAGCTCAATTGTTATTTTAACCTTGTATGATGATATGTATGATATGTTATTGATGCCATGATGTTTTATAATTTCCATTCTTTTGATGTTATCATTATTATATTTTAAATTTATATATATTGGGAGTTGTTGATGATATCTTCATGGAAAATTAATATATATGATGATATTACTAATTTCGATAAATGTTGTATGTTTCTGTTAAATTTCATCATAAATTATATGCAATTAATTTCAATAATTGTATCTACAATTATTTTGAATGTTTCATTACGTTATTTAACAACTCTGAAGTAAATGATATATGCGGACTATTGAAACTGGTGAATAATTATAATAATTTAATATCATAAATATATTAGCACACAATTGGATATGGTTATATATGTTAAATAACAAGTTTAATGTGGTGCTAATAAGGAATAAAAAAACATTTGCTAAAACAAAATCCCACTATGTTCTAGATATAGAAGCAACATTGGACGCAAAACTTGGTTCTAAGCTGGAAGCTACTTTTAATACTATTTTGGATGCCAAAGTAGAAGCTAAACTAGTGGCCAACAAAGGAGAAAAATTGGATGCTAAATGAGAAGCTAAGTGAGGCACTCATGAGGAAGAAAAATAAGAAGAAATCCAATAAATTAAAGGGGAAGCAAAATGTGGCATTAGTGTGGGAGTAAAAATGAATGATAAATTGGGCACTAAAGTAGTAGAAAAATATGGTGCTAATGTGGGCGTAAATAGAGATGTGAAACTAGGCATTAAAAATGATGCAACACTTGGTGCTAATAATGAAGCCAAACATGGTTTTGATATGGTAGAAAAATAAGACGTTACTTTGGATGCAAAGCATGGTGCTACATAGGAAGCAAAATATGGTGCAATAATAGAAGAAATATTTGGCGTCATTTTGGGAGAAAAACATGATGCAAAAAAGAAGCAAAATTTGGTGCAAATTTGGAAGGGAAAATTGACACATATTTGGAAGTAAAATGTGGTGTAAAATGGGATGCTAAAGTGGTAGCACAAATTAATGCAATATTGGATGCTAATTTGGATGAAAATATGGTGTGAACATATATGCAAACGTAGATTCTAACTTGGTGCTATTAAGGATGAAAATATGGAACTAACAAGGATGTCATTTAGGAATAAAAAGCAGACACTCTCTAGGAAGAAAAATATGACATTATTTAGGAAGCAAACCTCGACGCTGTTTAGGAAGCAAAGTTGGACGCTATTTTGGAAGAAAAAAAATAGACATTATTTTGGATGTCATAAAAGATGCCATCTAGGAAGAAAAATAAGACATTTTTTGAGACGCTTTAATTTTTGTCCATAACCCATCCCATTTAGCGTCTAGTTTGACCACTCAATGTAAAAACAAATTACACTAAAAAGGGATGCTAAATGAGATGCTGATTTTAGGATTTGTTGTAGTGAGTTTTAGTGTATTGATGAATGTTAAGAGAGTCAATATGTGCTTAAAAATAAGATGGTTACAACACCCATATGGGTCTTTCCTGACTGGAAGAAAGTGTTTCAGGTCCATGTTGATCCATCGTATGTCGCACTGGGTGTCGTACTTGCACATTCATGTGAAGGTTCTATTTATCATCCTATTTCCTTTGCTAGTAGAAAATTATCGATGGTAGAGAAGAACTATACCACTAAAGAAAGAGAAGGACTCGCTATGGTATATTCCCTTCAAAAATTTTGAAATTATTTGTTGGGGGACATTTCCAGAGTATACAAAAATTTCTGAATTGAAGTATTTGGTCAATAAGCTAGTGGGTAGGGGGGGATATTTATTTATGTATTATCATATTCCAATAATTTGACTTTGAAATTATTGTTGAACCAGGTCGACTAAATTTAGGACCAGGCTAGCTGTCGAGGTTATGAAGTGGAGAAGAGCCTATAAGTATCGACAATATTCTTCTTAATCCAAAAAATATTTGTAGTAAATATGTTTCATGATTTTTACAAAGATATTGTACATGTATTAACTACCAAATATACACAAAAAGGATTTCGTACAACACAGAATAAGAAATCAGTTGTTAGGGTTGTAAACTTCTAGTTTATTGCTGAACAATTGTACAAAATGGGACTAGGTGAAATTCTTCATCATTGTGTCTTGGAACATGAGAGACTCATGGTATTGAATGAACCACATGTTGCTTTCATAGGATTCCATTATGCAGGAAAAGAAACAATGCACAAGATGTTACATAAGGATTGTGGTGGCCGACTATGCATGCATACACCAAATATTATTGTTACAACTCGGATATGTGCCAAAGAACTAGAAAAACGTTGTGAAAAGATGAAATATCGATGGTACCATAAGTGACATTGCAGGCCTTTGACAAATAGGAAGTTGATTTTTTGGGTCCTATTAATCCAATAGGAAAATGAACAGGTGCACATTACATTATCATTGCGACAAAATACTTGACTAGATGGACTAAAGCAGCACCAGTAAAGGATTGTACTACTACGACTATTGTAGGATTTTTGTTTGACAATGTTGTGACTCAGTTTTGATGCCCAAAAATTTTGATAAATGATCAAGGAACACATTTTGTAAATCAATTAATTAACAAATTAACTGATGAATTCCAAATTCAGCATCAGAAGATGATAGCATATCACCCACAAGTGAATCATTTTTTTGAAACATTTAATAAGGTCTTAGAGAATGAATTAACAGAAATAAGTAATGTTCAAAAATATTATTGGGATCAGAAAATACATACGACATTATGGGATTATCAGACAACTTATAAAAAATTGTTAGGCCAAACTACGTTCAGATTGGTTTATGGACAAGAGGTTGTCATGATGATGGAATATATTGTACCCATTGTTATCTCCCAAAATAAATTTATTTTAAGTAGGAAGAATATTATTGTGTAATGAAAGATATGAATATCACTGACAATTTGAAAGCCTCTATTTTTTATTTGGATGAGAATTTTACAAGTTATAGCTTTCGGTGGCTTAGGAAAGGACTATTATAGCTCATTAGCAACCGAAAAGCTATGTTTCAGCGGCTAAATAGTTGAACATGGGCCAAAGGAGAACCACCAAAAGTAGTTTGAGCAAGCAGAGTCAAAGTAACACTTTCGGTGACTTAGGAAAGACTACAAAAAATTCATTATCCACCGAAAAGGGGCACTTTTGGCATATAAGAGAGAGAAACAAGAAAGGTTTTAACTGTCGAAAGTGAGTGGTGAGCAACATTGGGAAAAGTACATTCAGTGGCTTAGGTGAGGCTCAGAACATCTCATTAGCCACCGAAAAAGGTCTCTTTTGGTAGATTAGAGAAAGGTGCAATGCATATGCTAACCATCGAAACCAGGAAGATAAGTATCGGGTGAAAAACCCTTTCTGTAGTTTAGGAGAAAGCTAGGGCATTTTATTAACCACTGAAAGAACATGTTTTCGTCAGTTAATTTTTTTTTTGACGAGGTCGTTATCTATAGATAGTAGAAATTCAACATGAAAAAGGGGTAAGGGTTCGACGTCTTAAGAAAGAAATACAAAACTCTGTTAGCCACCAAAAGCTATCTTTTCGGTGGCTAGTTGACAAAATCTCAGAGGATCTTAACCACTAAAAGGGAAAAATAAATAAAACGGTTAGGAACTGTCACATTTGACCCCATCAGCAAGATAATTGATCATTTGTAAACATGATTAGCCACTGAAAAGAGACAGAGCCACATGATTGCATGGGGAAATGAGTGAAAAGGGTCGTTATGCAAATGGAAAAATACTGATCTGACTACAAACCCTCAGTTTTCCTCCACTTGTCCAAAGGATCATCAAATAGCCATCGAATGATCTGGCTGAAGCATGGTATGATTATGTGGGAAAAGATATCGACAGGATCGAGTTGTTGTCATCATTTTTGTGACCTCAACCTCCATAATGACATAAAACCCTCATAATCAGTGCCTAAAAGACTCCATTTGATTTCATTTTTGAAATTATCATTTTCTACAGCTGAAAAAACTAGCTCTGAAATAAACATCCTACTAAAAGCATACTACATATAGGACTGAAACTGTTTTGCAAGTACCCAGGAGATACACCCATCAAGATGAAGAAGAGTGGACCAGCTCTCAGGCAGGAGCTAGGTGATATCAGTTATTTAGAGGCACATCCATAGTTCTACGGACTTTTCCAGGAGGTGGGCTGCTACAAGTTCTGTGAAAAAGTACAAGGCTTCCATCAACATGTGGCTGAAGATTTTTCCCTGTCATTCGATGGTTCAAAAGAAATCATAGGAAAAGAGGAGTTTCTCATATATGAATCACTAATCACTAAGGTGACAAAACTCCCTTCCATAGGAGAGAAATGGTTCAAGACCACCATACCAAAGGAGCTGGAATTCAGGTCATAGAGGAATAATATGGAAGAAGAGTGTGCCATCATCATGGCTGGAAGAGAACTAGAAACAGCTGCTAAAGGCCATTGTGGTCTACTTAACCTATGAAGGGAGGTATAATAGAGAAATGATCTACCATTTCAAGCTCATGAATCATTTCACAGGTAAAATCCCTCTCAACCCACCCTTTTATTTACACAGAAATCTAGGGAAGATGACACATCAAGTAAAATCCCAGCCATCGAAGATTGTGGTAGGTTGTCCCACCATTGTCTTATCCAGCTATTGGTCCAGGATCTGTTGAAGAGAAGAAACATGGCTTGGCCTTATTTTCTGTTCTAGAATGGCTTTGAGACAAGCCTTCAGCCAGAAGAGAAAGGGAAGTCTCCTCCCAAGAAATCCAGCACCCCAAGGAGTGGGAGAAGAAGGAGGAGGGCCATTTCCCCAGCAGCAGCAACAGAACAACCTCCCTCCTCTTCCAAGACAAAGAAGGAAAAGAGGAATTTGGACTTCAGTGAGAAAGTTCAAGAGGCAGAAGCACACCATGAAAATGTTTTAAATATATCCTATTCATATTCTGAGTTCTTGCCGCCTTTCACACACCTGGGTTACATGGCAGAAATCTTCAAGCCACTTGGTGTGTCCTTGGGGGCAAGTCTCGAGTCAAGGCTTTCACCTTCTTCTTGACTCCTTTGTTTACTCTCAACTCCTAATGAAGCCAAGGGGGTTAGACCCTATTAAGTTACTGAGAAAAAATTATTTAGTATGATGATGGTATTAAAGAGTAATTTTTTTACGAGTTTCAATTTTAACAATTGTAAACAACAAATAACATGATGAGATAATCACAAGTAAGCGCATAAATGACACCCAATGACATATAGATTAAAAGAAATAAACAGTTGACTAGTGCCTTGAAAATGGAGTCGAAAAACAATTAAGAGTGCTTGAAAGTGTTGGAATGAATGTTGTGCAATTGTATCTTGGTTAATTTTAAATTAATGTAAGAAGATGAGTAATTTAACTTAGGCGAGGGGACTCTAGATATACCCAAGGGGTACTTGAAGGATGTCCAAAAACTAAACCATGAAGGCTACCCGAAAGGAATATGTGGGCTGAATGGAGTCTCTAACGCTATTGTTCATAATGCACTTGAAGGTGTAATAGAGATCAGCACCTCGAGGTCACTTTTTAGGAGTTCCCGCTTCCTTTGGGTATTTTTCCACCGTAATGGTTTGATCGAGGTGTTGGATTTTTTTCTGATGGTTTGTCAATTTGGGGAGAGTGAATCCTAATTATTCTAGTCACTCAAGTGCTTTTGATGCAGCATGACTAATCAGATGAAGCACAGCCAAGTACAAAGTTACGCACTGGAGTCTTCATTATTTTTAGTAAATTTTAAGATAGGTATTCTTGTTAAAAAGAAAACCCTCCAGGAACCTCTTTCAATCCAAGTGGATATCAATAGGGGAATCAAGTAGGGGTTAATTTTATTATGTCTAATGAAATAATTGATGAAAAGGAAATCAAAGATACACAACGTCGGTTTTCTAATTAATCCCACCACGCATCTCTTTCCCCTTGTGCGTCAATCGGGAAGTCGTGGGGTAAGTAGTATGATTAATTTTGAAATTGAAATATGGAATAATGAAAAATTATATCAAAGTATACAATCCTGCATGTCAGTACTAAACTAGATCAGAAAAAAGGGAAAAAGGCAAAAAAGTGAAATGGACGCAGATCCCCCCTGGGGGGATGGGGGGCAGGCTCAAAAGATCCTACTCAAAAAATATTTTATTTCATTATTATTGGTTACAATATCAGCAAACTGAAATATCATAAAACTCTTGGTCCTTATATGGGATGAAACCAAGATCTTACAACTCTCCAAAAATTTTAAATTTTAGTCAAAGGTGTTAGAATAATCAACCCATAGTTAGCTACCTTAGGAATTAATTAATCCAATTTTTGTCTTATTTTCCTAGTTTCCATATTCCATCTTATGCAAGTTGTCCTCCACACATCCAAAGTGGTCAAACTTGCTAAAATTGAGTCATGGAAGACTTGGGAAACCACTTGGAATCAAATCTGCTTTATTCCTAGCCTTCCTAGCAGATGTCTGTTTTTTCTGCTTTATTGCCTACTTTTTCTAAGTTTTAAGGCAATTGGAAAAGTTTGACTAGGTGAAGTTAACTTTTTTTTTGTCCTCATCATCCTCCACTCTTTTCTCCTAAGAAAAGCATGTATGATTTTTCCTTCCATCATCTATTAGCTTACCTAATTGATTTTGCCAATTCGTGAGCTCCTAGACAGATTTTGGAAACTGCTTTATGCACCTATGGGGGATTTGCTTAGATTTAGTAAGCCTGCTTTTGAACAAATTAAAATGGCATCCTTATGGATTCAAATCTCTCATGTAATTATTTAATGTGGCAGCCTATGACTTCACAGGGTTGGCTATTGTACACTTATTCAATACAGATTAGTGTTCTACTCCATATTTAGTCTCCTTTGTGTGTAATTTGCATGTGTAATTGGAAATTTTTGTGAGTGTAATTGTTCTAAAAACTAGGTTCAATTTCCACATGGTATTAGAGCATTTGTAGATCGATTTCTCTCCTTCCAATTTGTTATTGTAGGTTCGACATCATTGACTGGGAGCATTTTGATGACTAAAGGGACAATTTTTGAGCTATGGATCAATCTTAGAATATCATATTGACTCCATTTAACTTATTTGAATGGAAAGTAGAGATGGGGATACTGTTGAGAGTGAAAGGCCTCTATAGAGTGACTATGGAAACAGAAGAGGAGCCCAATGCAGCTGCAAAGAAAATTAAATGGCACAACAAGAGGGATGAGGCCTATGGTCTCCTGTGTCTGAGCATATCCAGAGACCTCCTTTTCCATCTTGATGGATTAATATCACCAAATGAAGTATGGGAGAAGATTTTTGAGCTTTTTGGTAAGACAAATGAGATGAGGGGACATCAAATTGAAAATGAATTGATCTCCCTGAGTCCCAATAGCTTTGAATCCCTGCAACTCTATTTTTCCAAGTTCAAATCACTTGTTTTGCAGCTAAAACAATGTGGGATCAAAAAGAAGGAGGAGCAACTAGTTTTGTCCATAATCTCAAAGCTTGGCCTTGACTATTCAGTGTTTTTCTCGACCTTCCATGCCACAAAATTTAGAGCTCGAGCCTGGAAAATGCCTAGCCTTGCAGATTTCATGGAATCTCTCACATAAGAACAAGATAAATTGGTGATTACGGGAACCATCAAACCTTCCAAAGACCAAGCTCTGGTTGCTAGAGATTTGAGGGTGGATTCAAAAGGAAAGAAGAAATCTAAGAAGCCACCTAAGAAAAAGAGAGACAAGAAAAAGTCTCTAGAGGAGCCTCAAGGTTCCAAGAAGAATCCCCAGAAGAAGAAGAACAAAGGAGAAATGAGCAAGTGCATATACTGCAGTAAGGGATATCATTCTGAAAGCTCCTGCATGAAGAAGCAAATTGACATGCTGACCCTACTCCTGGAGAAGAATGGCATCTCCCTTCCTGATAGATGAAAGAAGAGGGAAGGAGGATTAAATTCAGAAGACAGAGAGAGAGTTCATGCATTGGTTGCTGGAACATCAAGCTCACCTAGTTTCATCATTGATTATGGAGCTTCAAGACATATGGTTTCGACCAAGGAGGCATTCAGCTCACTTGACATGTCGAAAGGTCCACCAATTGTACTGGGATATGACTCTCTCACTGAAAGTTTGGGCAAAGGGAGGATTCATCTTCACCATTTTAAGTTCATCAATGTATTATATGTTCCAGGTCTTTCCTCTAACCTCTTATCAGTGAATCAGATGACCCACATAGGGTATCCAAATAAGGTCATATTATCCCCTGATGAAGTTGAGATCATAGAGATCTCAAGTGGTAAAGTAATTACAAAAGGAGTTGCAAATCACACTTCAAAGGCATACATGTTCTCACACTTCCTACCCTACTCAAACCCCTCTGCTCTTTTGATTCATGCTAATGAGGCAAGCAAGCTTTGGCATGAAAGATTTGGAAACCTTAATTAGAAGTATCCGTTTGATATTAGTGAAAAAGAAATGGTCATAGGGTTACCAAATATTAAGTTTTCCAAAGGAGTCTATCAAGGTTGCATCTTAGGAAAACACCCAGAGCATAAATTTGAGAAAGCTAGTCATGAGAGAACCTCTGCACCTCTTGAGTTGATCCATAGTGATGTTTCTGGCACATTTCCTCATATTTCAATGAGTCAAGCCAAATATGCATTGACATTCATAGATGACTTTTCCAGGTATTGCTGGGTTTACTTCCTGAAACACAAGTCTGAAGTTTTTGGCCTCTTCAAAGTCTTTAAGGCTTTGGTTGAAAACCAGTCTGGGAGGAAACTCAAGGTGCTCATATCTGAAAATGGTGGTGAGTATGTCAAGTCTGAGTTCATTCAATATTGTTTAGATGCAGGTATTTAGATGCAGCATTGTATCCCTTACACACCACAACAAAATGGTGTTGCTGAGAGGAAGAACAGATCACTGAAAGAGATGGCAACATGCATGATGGAGGCTAAGACTTTTCCACCAAAGTTTTAGGACGAAGCTATAAAATATGCAACCTATATCCATAATAGGGTGCCTCATAAACAGCTTGATGGTATGACTCCTTTCGAAGCATGGATTGGGCACAAGCAAGATGCGACCCATTTCAGGATTTTTGGCTCAAGGGCTTGGGCTAGAATTCCAATAGAAAAGAGGAAGGCTTTGCAGCCCCAAATCCAAGAGTGTCTATTTGTTGGGTACTCTGAATATTCAAAAGGGTACAAGCTGATCAATTTGAGCGCAAGTAAATCCTTCATTGAAAGGAGTGTTCAGTTCCAAGAAGAGCCTTTAGCAGCATTGGAAGTTGGAGAATCCTCTTCACCACCAGAACCTTTGAATGTCAGTGAAGAGATAGTTGAAGTTGCTGATTCTGATATGTCTGATAATGATGATTTAATTGCATATCCTAACATTCCTACAAGACCAAAATGGGAAGCAATGACCATTCATGCAGCTGGAAAACTAGCTGGAAATCCTAATGATCCTAGGAGGACTAGATCTCAGTTTGAGAGTGCTCTGTGCATGAAAGACCCCTTGTTTGTAGGGAAATGCTGTATTATGGTTGAATCAGGCCCAAAAACATATGAATATGTATCACATGATCCAATATGGCAAAAAACCATGAAAGAAGAGTTCAACTCACTCCAGAAGAACAACACTTAGGAGCTGGTTGATCTTCCCCCAAGGAGGAAGCTAGTTCAGTGTAAGTGGGTTTACAAAACCAAATTTACTGCTGATGGTTCACCTTTGAAATATAATTCCATATTGGTAGCCAAGGGATACTCATAGGTACATGGCATAGACTACAATTAGACCTTTGCACCAGTGGCAAAGATGGACTCCATAAGGATAGCCTTAGCCATTGCAGCTTCGAAGCAGTGGGAGGTACACCACATGGATGTGAAGTGTGCTTTCCTGAATGGATATATCACTAAAAATATTTACATGCATCAGCCTCAAGGATTTTATACTAATCCATCTCTTGTGTGCAGGCTAAAGAAGTCATTGTATGGGATTAAGCAAGCCCCCAGGGCTTGGTATGCCAAGATTGATAGCTTTCTGCTATCACTGAATTTGGTTCGATGCAAGTCAGATACAAATGTCTATTTGAAGCTGATTCATGGTTCACTAATGATTATTTTCTTGTATTTTTATGACCTTCTCATTACAGGAAGCTCAAAGGATGAAATTGCCTCCTTGAAGGATGCAATGAACCATGCATTCTCAATGACTGATTTGGGATTATTGAGCCAATTCTTGGGGCTCGAGATTTCTCAAACCAAACATGGAATAAAAGTACATCAGTCCAAGTATGCCTTGGATTTTTTGAACAAATTCAACATGAAGGAATGCAAGCCAAGCAAGACTCCTTTCCTTTCAGGAGTTAAGCTTGAAGAAGCTGATTCTTCACCTATGGTAAACAATACACTGTATAGGCAATTGATTGGGTGTTTGATGTACCTTACACATAATAAACATGATATTTATTATTTAGTAAGTGTGGCTTCAAGATACATGGATCATCCTCATGAGATCCATTAAAGGGCAGCCAAAAGGATCCTTAACTTTGTTCAGGGAACAAGGACTCATGGGATCTTCTACAAAGCTAAATATGATCTTCATTTGATTGGGTTTACTGACAGTGATTAGGCAGGTGACAACACAGATAGAAATTCAACATCATGATATGTTTTCATGCTTGCTGAAGCACCAATCATCTATTCAATAAAGAAATAGAGTGCCATTGCACTCTCATCTATAGAAGCAGAGTACAGAGGAGTTGTAAATGCAACAACTCAATGTTTATGGTTGCAGGGGTTACTTGGTGAGTGTGGATTCGAATCAGAATACTCAACTACTATCTATTGTGATAATTAGAGTACCATTCGAATCTATAATGATCCAGTTCAAAGACAAAGAACCAAACACATTGAGATCCATATGCACTACATCAGACAGCTTGTGCATGATGGCACCATTCACCTACTCTTCTGTTCATCTTCAGAAAAAGTAGCAGATATCTTCACCAAAGTTTTTTTTGACAAGACATTCAGCAATCTCAAATCATTGTTTGGGATTACTGATCATGCTGTGAAGCATGAGTGATGACAAGATTTTCAAATTTTGTTTTACTGTCCATGTTTAAGGGAGGATTTTTCCCACTGGGTTTTTGCCTCTTTCCTTAGTTAAATGGACATGCAGTATGTAAAGGGTGACTAAGCCTTGTTGCTAGGCCCTATCATTTTTTGATATTTTACTCATAAGTTAGGCTTAAGGGGGGGTGTTAGAATAATCAACCCATAGTTAGCTACCTTAGACATTAATTAATCCAATTTTTGTCTTATTTTCCTAGTTTAAATATTCCACCTTATGCATGTTGTCCTCCACACATCCAAAGTGGTCAAACATGATAAAATTGAGTCATGGAGTGCTTGGGAAACCACTTGGAATCAAATCTACTTTATTCGTGGCCTTCCTAGTGCATGTCTGCTTTTTCTACTTTATTGCCTGCTTTTTTTGAGTTTTAAGGAAATTGGGAAAGTTTGACTAGGTGAAGTTAAATTGTTTTTTGTCCTCATCATCCTCCACTCTTTTATCCTAAGAAAATCATGTATGAGTTGTTCTTCCATCATCTATTAGCTTGCCTATTTGATTTTTCCAATTCTTGAGCTCCTAGATAGATTTGGAAACTGCTTTATGCACCTATGGGGGATTTGCTTAGATTTAGTAAGCCTGATTTTGACCAAATTTTAATGGCATCCTTATGCATTCAAATATCTCATGTAATTATTTATTGTGGCAGCCTATGACTTCATAGGGTTGGCTATTGTAAACCTATTCAATATAGATTAGTGTTCTGATCCATATTCAGTCTCCTTTGTGTGTAATTTGCATGTGTAATTGGCAATTTTGGTGAGTGTAATTGTTCTTACACCTGGGTTCAATTTCCACAAAAGGGGAGCCATTGGGGGGATTTGAACACTCCCATGGCCACTTTCGAACAACAGCTTCTTTTATTTTCTGTTACACCTGCTAAAAACCAGCAAGCATGTTAAAATGACATATGCCCAAAATCACTTTAAGAGTACCTTTGTATCAGCCTACCTTAACTAAAAAAGGATTAAGTTAAAACTAGCTAAACAGGTGAAAAAGGAACCAAGGAAAGCAAGCTTTCCTTGGGACCTTGGATTTCTATTTGTGTAGCCAATGAAATATGAACTGATTGCTGGATTTAATCTTTTTAAAACATAAAAGGAAATCTAGAGCATACAACCTACTAATTTTCTTTAACTTGCCATGCAAAATAGATTATTTCCTTATGCCAGATCTAGAATGCTTAATGATACTTTTCGGAATTGAGATCTAGACTATGAGCTTTGAAATAGCATATCTATGTAAATTTCCCTTTGATATAACAGATCCAAATGATAAAAAATCTTTCGAAAATTAGTAAGAAAATTGATTTTTTAAATAAAAGAGAAGAAGATGAGAGAAAGTCAGCTCATTGCTTGAATGGAACAAGCTGAAAGGAGGCCCTTTTGTGGAGCACTGAGGGACAGAGTCTTGACCTTATTGGATAAGGAATGGTGTCAATCCTGGTGCACACCTTCATCCAATCAGGAATCTACAACTAGATAACACAAGCCTGCACAACACCTGGTGAGATCTGGATATAGATGTATAAAGCAACAAAAATGAAAGATCATGCAAAAATAATCTTATTTAAGCATATAACTGAAATTCTTGAGCATACATAATATGGATAAACAAGTTCAAGTAATCTAACTTGCCTATTTTACACCCTACTTGATTCAACCCAATCCTTGAAGCCAGAAAACAAAAGCAACACAAAAATTGGAAAGAAATTGTAGTTACCACATTAGTAGGATGACCATGGGAATCCACACAAACACATGCACTAGACGGTATAGCCTCCAAATATTCTTTATTCATAATAAAAATATAGCAGTATTACAATGGAAACAGCTCCTTAATCCAACTCTAACTAGCTTGGAAGAGGTATCCTAAGATTTATTTATACAAAAAATAGGAGATCCAGCCCAGGTGGGCCACAAATCCCAAGGAGACAGACCACTGCAACTGAGGGAGAGCCAATCAATGCTGATCTGAAGCTGAAATGATCCTACCTGTGAATCAGGAGGCTGATTGAGTTGACACATCAACCCACAGAGCTTCCAGGATAGCCCGCACGTGTGGAGGAGAAAGAGAGGGCATAATTCCCCATAAAGGATGTTGAAGATCAAATCTGAATCTGTCCAGATCACCTCCTTTAGTCAAGGATTTATTAGATCTAGTCAATCTGGTTCAAACCTAACTGATTTCAACCAAATTGGCCGAGAATCCGCTAATCTAGGATTTTGGATTTGCTCCATTATTCATCAATTTATTAATTAAATTAATCAATAATTGATTTTTGGGGTTTTCTGACCTGAGTGATGGCAAATCACTCAAAACCTGAAAAAGTAGGTCCATGGGTTTACATGGTGCTATTAGCTTGAAAATGAGCACCTACATGACTGAAATTGACAATTTGGCCCACTTTTATTACAAAACCAATTTTTCCAATTAAACTATTAAAAAATAGCCTAAGTTTTGCAAAATTTAAATTTTAATAAAAAACACTAAAAAAATTAAAAATTTAAAAAAGTTGAAAAAACCTAGGGGGACTTAGACATGTTCATATGACTCGACCATGATGCCTAGCATGTTTATACATTGACACATAGACTATAATAATCTCAATAGGCCTAAATGTTGAAATATTTTAACTTCGAAGAATATTCTATATGTATCTTTTGTGGTCCCCGATGGTCCTACCGGGAGAACCACTTGTATTATCTTGTACCCCGATGCTTCTAATCAGAAGAACTAATAATATTCATGAGGTTGTCCCCTCCAATTGTAAAGGTGGGTCATTAGCACCCCAGTGTGGTTACTTGAGCCTACATGTGTAACTCGAGCCTACATGATTAACTCGAGCCTACATGTCGGATGAGTTAATTGAAGTGGACAGATGAATATAAATAGAGGTGTAACTCTCCTCATTTGAGCACACACTCTAACTTGTGTAGCACATTAGTGGAGAAGAGAAGTAGCTAGAGAAGGAGAAGGATTAGGCTTTGATCTCCTTGCTAGTTATATCTTTTATCTTTTTGGGGACATCTATATTGAGGAAGCTTTTGCCAGGTTTTTCCCTTTAGGGTTTTCCCAGGATAAATATTTGTGTTCCTTTTGTATGGTTGTGTTTGTATATCTTTTAGTGATCCTATTTATATGATTTTGTTATGAAAATGAAATTAAATACTGATGTCTTAGTTAAGCATATGAAAATTTAACGCTAAATTCCAAGCCAACCACCCCAAATTTGGAGGTATGGAGTGAAAAAATAAAAAATTATCAGTCGTTTATTCAACAACCAATAATAACCAAGAGAAAAAACACCCTGGGCTGATCGAATTGACAAATACAGTCTAAGAGACTGAGTCTTTTACAGACACTATCATGCTATAAAATTTATTACAATTCCCCCATGGGGTATGAACATGTGATATAGTACAACAAGGCTTCCCAGAAGCAAGACTAAAGGTCTTCTTAAGTCCAAATAAGTTATCCTTGTCTAGTTCACCAGGTTCACTTGATAAAAAACCACTAATTACAACTTAGGTGGTAACATTCTGGCTCCATCTAGGGACACATTCTCTGACTAATCTTCTGTTCAAAGGAGAGGATGTGAGAACTCCGAAATCTCTTGGTCTTGCATAGAAATTAGAGTTTGTTAGTAACATGTATATAAAAAAAATAAACTATAAAAGCAAACTAATGTACATAATTAGGAATGTTTTAGAAAAATAATCTACAACAAAAAAATTTCAAGATTAGTAACATGGTATAAAACACCTATAATAAAAGAATATCTATAATACAACAATATGATACATAAAATTTAAAAGTACATGTAGGGAAAGGTTTAGAAATTGGCCCTGGAACCACTGCTGCCAATAAAGGCATCAAACTGTCTCAGGGAAGGTCATCTTGAGGAGGAAACCATTCACTGGCAGGCTCAATTTTTATCCTTCTAGATCATTTAGATAGAAATAATTCATTCATGCTACTTCATCAATGATGTACGGCCCCAGCCATAAGCTATCAAAATTTTTGTGTTTCCTAGGCTTCTCTCGTCATTTGTCCCAACGCAAGACTATGTCACCTACTTGAAAGGATCCCTGCTGGGTAGATCTATCAAAGGTTATCTTGACCTTGTCTAAGTTTCTGATACTTTGGTCAAGGGAATTTCTTCTACTCCCATCTAACTCGATCAACTGGTTTATTCCGTTCTGAATGGCCTCCTGATCTAAGCTGAAGGTATGGAGAAGCTGATACACTGGAAGCTTTAAATGGATCGGTAAGGTGACATCTAGGCCATAGAATAGTTCAAAAGGGCTCCTCCCGGTTGAAATTTTCTTTGTGATTCTATCAACCCATAATGCAAATTTGATCTTGCTATCTCAAGCCTTCTTATTGTCACCCACAATTTTCTTGATTATGGTCATTAAGTTCTTGTTACTTGACTCAGCCAGACCATTTCCTTGGGGATAATAATTGGATGAATGGGATAGGACAATGCCATACTTGAAACAGAATGATGAAATCTCGTAGGAAACAAAGCATGGGCCATTATCCGTGATGATTCTGGATGGCACACCAAATATTGTGATAATCTTATCTTCTAAGAAATCCATGACTATAGCATCGGTTTCCTTCTTGGTGGGTATCACCTCTACCCACTTGGTGAAATAATCAGTGGCGGTAAGAATCCAAGAATAACCACTGCTCGAGTTATATTTGAAATTACCAATGAAATCAAGCCCCCACTACTGGAAAGTGGCTTGGACTACTATTAGATTTAAAGGAAAGGCTTCCATTTGTTGGTTTCCAGTGATTAACTGACATTGGGGGAAAACTTTGATAGCCTTGTGCACATCTGAAAATAGGTTTGGCCAATAGTATCCTTCTCTAAGAATTTTATGGGCGGTTGTTCTTGCTGCAAAATGTCCACCACAAAATTCTGAATGGAACTCAACCATGAGTTTTTTGGACTTAGGTTCATCGACACATCTAAGTATTAAACCAACGGGGTTTCTCCAACCCAAACCATATTTTTTTGAACAATAATTAGTTTCTTTGAACCTTAATGGTCTTCTTTTATGGCCAAGTAAGTGATCGGGGCATGTAAGGTTGCAGAGGAAAAATATGATGTCGGTATACCAAGGGTACTGCTCTAATCTATGAAGCTCGTCTGATCCTTTTTGTTCTGAATCACTGTTCTGGTAGATTGTTCCTAAGTCCTTTTCATTTCCTTTGCTCAACATCTTTGCAAGACCTTGTCCCTTAATTTACTTAGTTTGTTTTATCTCTAAATCATATTGTTGAATATTTGAAACCCACTTACCCCTGATTCCTAGACAATCTTGTTGAGATATGATATCCTTGACAGCTGCATGGGGTACGTACCCAATGATTTTGGAGTAACCTACATAAGTTATAAAATGTTTAAGGGAATTGACAAGAGCATAAGCCTGTTTCTCCATGGTGGTAAACTTCAACTCTGAATGTTGCAAGGCTCTACTCATAAAGGCTATAGGTTGCTCTTGTCCCTCCTTATTCTTTTGAAGCAAAACACCGTCAATGGTGTCTTCGGAGGAAAAGGAAAATATCTTGAATTCCATGGAATAATCTAGACTGATCAAGACCAGGGACATGGATATGGAATTTTTTATAGACTTGAAAGCATATTTACCTTCATCCATCCACTCAAACTTAGCTAATTTCTTTAATAACTTTTGTAGAGGTTTCATTAATTCTTCTAAATTTGGGATGAATCTTCTTATGAAATTGATCTGACCATTGAAAGACTGGAGAGCTTTTAGATTCTGAGGAAAGGGGACTCTCTTAATGGATTCAACTCTCTCAGGATCAACCTTGACACCATCCTTAGAAATGATGTGCCCCAACAACTTGCCTTCATCAACTCCAAAGATTGACTTGTCGGGGTTCAAGGAAATACCATATTTCCGACATCTTATGAAAACCTGCCTAATATGACTTATGTGGTCAGATATTTCCTTTGAAAAAATAGTTAAGTCATCTTGATATATTTCGATTATTTTTCCTATAAGTTCTTTTAAGGCAAAATCCATGGCTCTTTGGAAGGTGGAACCAACATTCAATAAGCTAAAAGGCATTCTTAAAAATTTATAGGTACCCCAAGGTGTGGTGAATGTAGTCTTATGTTGATCCTCCTTATTTACCAACACCTGGTTATAACAAGAAAATCCATCCAACATGGACATCATTCTTGATCCTGTTACTCTTTAAAGCAATGTTTCCATGTCGGGTAATGGGTAAATATCTTTAAGGCATGATGTATTCAGATTTATAAAATCTATACATATTCTAATTTACCCATTCTTCTTTTTGACAACAACTAAGTTGGAGCACCAAGATGAATGTCTTTTAGGTGCTATGATCCCTATTGCTAATATCTTCTGAAGTTCCTTTTGCACATTGGGGGCCAACTTAGGATTTATTCACCTAAGTTTTTGTTAGAAAGGTTTGACCTCTTTATCCTTTTCTGTGAGGGGAATAGTGTGTTGAAACACATCTTCTCGATAGGATTTAAGATCATCATAACCAAAGGCCAACACATCTCTATACTCTTTGATTAAGTAGATCAAATTGTTCCTTTCCTTTTCCGAAGTACCTTTTCCAATTTTTATTAACCTGGGGTCCTTATCAGTTCCTATGTTTATTTCCAGATAATTACCAATTTTTATTTCTTCTTTTTGTTTTTTATGATGATCTTGTCAATCAAAAATATTCTCAAAAGCTATAAGGCTACCCGGGATGTGATTCCTTACATTATCCTCACACTCCTGATACTATTTACCCTCTTGCTGATAACTGATCTTACAACCTTAAAACTCTTGTAGATTGTGTATGAATCTCAAGAGTTGCTCATCATGTTTAAACACCTGCGAGTGATCTATATTATTCAGAATTGAAGGTATGAAATTAATTTCCATCTTTCCATTCCCACTAATCATTTCATCTGATGGATGGAGGGTGGATGCTGCTACTACCAATTTATCTTCTAACCCATTCATTTCCCTATTGATCTTTTGAATGTTAAGTGCATAAAACCACTCCATAGTGTCCCATGTGACATTTCTATACTTCCTTAGTTTGTGATTTTTGCATTGATACTGATTCTTAATCTAGAGGACAACTAAATCTGAATCACCTTTTATGTTCAACATCTTTTTCCCCATATCTTTAGTGGTTTCTAAACCCAAGAGTAATGCCTCATACTCGGCTACATTGTTTGATGCTTCAAACTCTAACATGAAAGCAAAGTTGTAGAATTTATTTGAAGGAGAGATGATCATGATGCCCGCACCTTTTTCGGCTTTGGAATAAGCACTGTCAAAGTACATTTGCCAAACTTCATCTATCTTTTCATTTTTAATGTTTTCCTTAATAGGGGCCATGAAGTTTGACAAAATAACATAGTTTCCAAAGTTATCAGTGAAACGAACAAATTCATTTTTTGGATTCTTAGGGTTTTCTACATGTCATTTCCTTAGCTTCTATCTATGGAGAATCACCCTAGTGTTTTCTGATGAAGTTATAGTAGCATATGTCCAATCCATTTGAATGTACCCACCAAAAGTTGCGGCCCATTTTTTGGATAGTAACATACCCAATTCTCTGGGACATCTATCACTACCACATCCATCGACATGTCGATATCATGATACTTGGCAAACTTAACTTGTAAATTTAATATTATCCCTACCACTTCAACTTATCTTGCATCGATAGCACAAACATTGTGGTAGGGTCAGGTGACCCTTATATTTATCTGTTTCATTACTTTGCTTGTCATGACATTTGATGAAGCACCTGAATCTAACATCCATTTATGAAGAAGAAGGTTATCAACTAAGAGGGAGACATAAAAAGGCGGGTGGTCTTCTCTTCTTGGATCGAAACTGTTGAGGACTATAGGCATATCTATAGGTTCAATATGTTCAGCTTCAAATATAGCATTATTATTAGGGAGAGGATCCTCTTTGAAAATATTATGAGTTTTAGTTTGACTATCCTCTACGGCTTTCAACAACTTTTCTTTTTTACCAGGAATTTTACGGACATCAGTTGCATAAACATGAATCTCAGCACTACTTATCCATTCTCCCATATTAACATTTGATTTAGGGATAACAGGGGGATCTGGGAGAGGAGGAGTGGTTAACTTTGGCTTGTATTGTTTAGACAGTGATGGCTCCTCCTTTATTTGATAAACTACACCCTTGAATCTAGCCTCCTTAATTTCCTTGACTGTTTCCAGAGAAGGCATTACACCATAAAAGTGAAATGCCTTCAACGGATTTTCCACGGATTCAACGGATTCAACGGATTTTCCATTCTCTTTCTTGTATGAAGTGTTTCCCCTAGTGTAACCTGGAATGTTGGATTTTCCTGAAGACTGCATATTCTTTTCTATTTTCTTGGCTAATTCTTGAGAAGTTTTTAGGTCAGCCAGCTCTTTGTCTCTTAACTGGTACCTCAAATCACCAGTGAAATCTTTGATGTAAGATATGAGGATGGAGGCATCCTTTGGCTTGATTTCTTTAGGGAGGTTCACAACCACGCACCTGAACTTAGTGTTAAATTCATGCATGGTTTCATTCTCTATCTTCTTTATGTTATGAAGGGTAGCAAGCAGATGTCTTGGTTCTTTCTTTCCCCCCCATTTATTATTAAAACCCTCTAGGTATTCACTAAGAGTTTTATATGAATCATCACCTAGGTCGAAGTACCATTCCGCAACATCATCCTCTAAGGATAAAGAAAAGAGATTCATTTTGACATCTTCATGGTTATGGGCAAGATCATTGCAATAACTGACCAGGTGCTTTTCAAACTTTCAAATATGAGACTTGGAAGTGATGGAATTATTTCCCTGGAATATGGGGATCTTCTTGATAGCATCATTTGGAATGTCATGTGGATTACCTACTATCTGAGAAAATCAAGGGGTTTGTATAATTTTTTCATTTCTTGAGATTGGTAAGTATGACTCTCTACAAATATGTGATGGATATCTAAGAGGGATTGGTCTCCTAAATCTTCAAGGTTTCTACGGGAAGTATGCCTATTCAATATTTCACTAATAAACCTTTTGGGATGAGGGAGAGGATTGAATAATTGTTGGCGGTTTCTTCAGGTAGAAATTCTTGAAGGGATGTTAGACAATGGAGTCGCTAGAAGTATCGAGTTTTAATTTTTATGTTTTTTAAAGACTAGATAAATAAAAAATTTCTATCTTTTTAGTTGTTTCGAAAAAAGTTAAGCTAAGTCGTACTCGGGAATAAAAAGATTTATCCCCGGCAATAGCACCAAAAAGTGTTGTCGCCTTTCACACACCTGGGCTACGTGGAAAAAATATTCAATCCACTCAGTTGTCCTTGGAGGCAAGTCTCGAGTCAAGGCTGTCACCTTGTTCTTGACTCCTCCATTTAGGCTCAACTCCTAACGAAGCCAAGGGGGGTAGACCCTATTAAGTTACTAAGGCAAAATTATTTAGTATGACAATGGTATTAAAGAGTAAGTTTTTTAGGATTTTTGATTTTAACAATTGTAAACAACAAATAACATGATGAGATAATCACCAGTAAGCATGAAAATGACACCCAATCACATATAGATTGAAAGAAATAAACAATTGACCAGTGCCTTGAAAATGGAGTCAAAAAACAATTAAGAGTGCTTACAAGTCTTGGAATGAATGCTATGCAATTGTATCTTGGTTAATTTTAAATTAATGTAAGAAGATGAGTAATTTAACTTAGGCGAGGGGACTCCATATATACCCAGGGGTTACTTGAAGTATGTCCAAAAATAAACAATGATGGCTACCCGCAAGGAATATGAGGGATAAATGGACCCTCTAAGGCTATTGTTCATAATGCACCTGAAGGTGTAACATATATCGGTGCCCCGAGGTCACTTTTCAGGAGTTCCTGATTCCTTTGGGTATTTTTCTACCGTAATGGTTTGATAGATGCGTTGGATTTTCACTTGATGGTTTGTCAATTTGGGGAGAGTGAATCCTAATTATTCTAGTCACTCAAGTGATTTTGATGCATCTTGACTGATCAGATGAACCATAGCTAAGTACAGAGCCTACATGCTGGAGTCTTCATTATTTTTAGTAAATTTTAAGATAGGTGTTCTTGTTAAAAAGAAAACCCTCCAGGAACCTCTTTCGATCCAAGTGGATCTCAATTGGGGAATCAAGGAGGGGTTAATTTTATTATGGCTAACAAAACAATTGATTAAAAAGGAATCAAAGATACACAACGCTAGTTTTCTAATTAATCCTACCAAGCATCTCTTTCCCCTTGCGGGTCAATCAAGAAGTCATGGGGTAAGTAGTATGATTAATTTTGAAAGTAAAATATGGAATAATGCAAAATTATATTAAAGTATACAATCCTACATGCCAGTACTAAACTATAGAAGAAAAAAGGGAAGAAGGAAAAAAAAGTGAAACAGACACAAATCCCCCCTAGGGGTATGGGGAGCGGGCTTGAAAGAGCCTACTCAAAAAATATTTTCTTTTATTAATATTGGTTACAATATTATAAAAATGAAATATCATAAATCTCTTGGTCCTTATACGGGTTGAAACTAAGATCTCACAACTCTCTAAAATTTTTAATTTTTAGTGAAAGGGGAGACCCCTGGGGGGATTTGAACGCTCCCGAGGCCACATTCGAATAGAAACTGTGGTTTAGGAATAAACACCCTTGTATCCTAGGTTCTAGGGTTACCAACATACTTCTAAAACTTGCATACAATCAGCTTTAAAGTACAAAAAAGGAATAGGAAGAAATGTTGAACTCACCCGATTAACGACGGTTGATCCAAGCTTTCTCTTCTCTTGCTCTGTTTCTCTCCAAGGATTTCAAGGATGCACCTCCTTCACCTGTAAAGAAAAAATTCTCCAAGTACAATCTTATATATGTATATATGACAAGTTATATGAACAATATATAGGGTGCTTAATCAAAAATATTCGTCAAACATGATACATGAAAGAGACTCAACACAAAGTTGGAAGAAGAATTCTCTTTATTAACAATAGTGAATGAGATAAGTGTACAAACCAACTCCTAATATAAGGACTCCTATGCAACCTAAGGATTCTGATTTCTAATGCTCCCAATACTTCTGAAGATATACCACCAGCATAACTTTGCTCTCCAAGTATGATTGATTAATGCCCTCCCCAAGGCCTTTATTTATACTTTGGGAAATAGAGCAGTTTTTAAGGTTGAGGAGGCTAAGATAGCTGAGATAGTTAATGATTATGGCTCAAAAAATCTCCATTAATAATGTTTTATTATTTTTAATGTCGAATGGATGTGTATGCAACTATTGATACTGGCAACCCGCATATGACATGCGAGTTGCTATAAGGGAAACCCATGTACATATCTGTATGCGGTTTGCAATGAGAATAGTCACGTACAATACAAGGGTTGTTAAATAATATAGTGGCATATGTATGCGAGTTACTGTGGATATAGTTGTGTATGACAATCAACATATAGAAAGGTAAAATGGCAAGCTGGTTGGATAGTGAATGCATCTCATGTCATGCCTATCTATAGTGTTTAGGAAACATTCAATCCATAAGTGTCCTTTTGTGTACCAACATATGAAGTTTCAGCACTCGGATGGAGAAGTTCCATTTTTGTTGATGACAGATGCCCCCTAATGTGTAACGTCAAAGGGAAGCGATGGCAAAAATACATTATAATCATTATCTTTGGAGAACTCAGAAATCCAATGGAGTAGAGGTAGTACCTGAAACAAATACATAATAATGTCATATACAAAGTCATATATGAGGATGCTATGTTCAATATGCTGGAACACTAGCTCCTTTACAAAGTTTGAGTACATCATATAATACGGGTACAAGACCACGTATATTACAAAGGTGGATCGAAGCCATAATATACAACAATGATGAGTCTTCAAAGATCTGGGAGCTGTGTAAATAGGTACAACATATTCTTGCACAACTTAGTTCATAGATAGGAAACTAAGGTCTTCAAAAAAAATCCCAAAGAACGAGTACAATCCAAGCCATGTGAATAGATGTAGGTTGAATTCGAACATGGAGCGGATTCAACAGATTGTCAATCAATAGGTGATAATCAACAACTGAAGCAAAGGAATTCAACAATAATGAAAGTGAATCCTAAGGTACAATTATCAAAACTCCAGGTCTTTGTCATCAAGAAGTGCTGAAGTGGAACCATACTGTGATAAGGAAGGAAAACAGATCCTCCAATGGATCACAAGAGTGACTAGGAACTGGGTAAAGGAAGGGAGACACAAGTGATATCAGATAAGACAATGATGGGATCAAGATATAGATCAGACATTGAGTTAAATCCTTGAACAATGAGCATGACACAGAGATGACCCAAGGAAACTTTTAACTCTATAAATAGAACAACTAGACTTATCTGTCATGTAGGAGACATGATCAGATTCCCTAAGTAGAACTAACAAAAGGAGGAGTAATAAACTCGAAGTAATAGCTGAACCAAAAGTGAACACTGAGACATGGGTATCGGAAAAGATAGAGAGTGCTATGCTGAAGGATGATATGCTACCACTAACTGAAAACCAAAATAAAACTTCTTCCTCACCTTCCCTGTTAAATTTTAACAAGTCCCAGAAAGTCAACTCGAGACTCTCTTCATTTTTTAACAAGCTTGAAGAGAAGAAGGAATATTGCTTGATAGTGTCACTGATTCGTGGATTTAATGAACCCAAACTAGTACATGCTCAATTGGTTTTTTCACATTTAGAGAGTCTAAAAAATCCAATGAAGACTCCAGGGGAGTCCTTTTTCATCCAATTTAGTCTCTTGAGGCTGGAAAAGTATAAAACATACCACATAAGAACTCTCTTAACTTTCATAGAAGAAAAGGTGAACCTTTTTCATTCTTAGTCAGGGAGGTCCGAAAAAGGTTAAATTACCACCTACCCAATGCTCCTTCGAGAGCAGCATATAGCTTGATTTTTACGAGTGTGAAGGAAAGCAAGATGACTCAAAAAGATCCATTTGAGTACGAGAAATGGGGCTTACAACAATAAACTCGATGCCTTGTTCTTAGTGTTTAACGAGCATGAAAAATACATAAAGTAAACTCGAAATCTTTTTCATGTTTAGGTCCAAAACATGAAAAAGAGAAAAATAAGCTCATCCTGGGTGTTCCTTTTCCATAAATTTAGTCCCTTAGGTCCAGAAAAGTGATAAACCTATGCCTGAGAATACTCTTCTCAATTCTGTAGAAAAGAGAGTGATCCTTTCTTGTGCTATTCTGCATGGTCCAAGAAAAAGATAACCTACCACCAATGTGGATTCCCATTCACATATTCTTAACGAGCCTGAATGGACAAGTTTACTCAGCAGTCAATTCTATTTTGAGGATTTAGACCTGGGCCTAAAGAAACTCAATATCTTTCCTGCAAAGTTTTAATGAATCCGAAAAAAATCAACTCACGGCCTCCTTATTGTTTTTAACGAGCTCGAAGGAGAGCAAAAAGTATGCTCTAAATGCGAGGAAACGAGTGTTAGGGGCAAGCAAAACTAGTTCCAAGTGCAAGGAATAGACCTATGCATAATTTAAGGAACATGAGCAAGATAAAGACACTTGGGTGAACATCTCCTCAAGGTAAGAGGTGTCAATATGCAAAGGCAAAATGATACAAGGCTTAGTGATGATGAGAACAAAGATGAGGGCTTATACAATGAGAAAAAATCATGGAAGCCGACATCAGGATCATAAGCATGAGCATGGCACATGCAAATGCAATTAAAAATTGAACAACAAGATGAGGCCAGTAAACAGTTGTGACCCCAACTAAAAATCTTGTCTCCAAAAAAAAACGACATCAAAATCATATTCAAAAGAAAAGATCTGATGCAGGTCACTTTGGTAGAAACACATGTGATTTTTCTATCTTCTATAAAAGGTAAAGTCAAGGAAGAATCAATCAAAGAATATTCTATAGCACCAAGGCTCGAGGGTTTATAATCAGTAAGATCCACCTCAAAAGGAGAGAAAAAATCAACAAGGGAGATAGAGTCTACAGGAACAAACTCAGTATCACGGGAGTTGAAAAATTCATAAGAAAAATCAAACTCATCAGGATCATTGACTTGCTTTTCAAAGGAAGAGTCAAAAGACTCAACAAGATCAACATAAGAAGAAAGGTTAGGCTTGCTAGGAAAATCAGGTTTATACTTAGTCACAACTGAACCAACATCCAAAAGAAGGTAAGACTGTATCAAAGACTCTAGGAAGACTTCATCCGAAGGAAGGAGATCATCCGAGATAGGACACATGTCTAAACTTTAAAATGGATCGACATAGTGGAGGGTAGGCTCCATAGTCTGTATAGGATGACTCACCTGGTCAACTGCTGGGACCAAGCCCTGAGAACGTAAGCATGAAAACAGAGGCTGCTTCTCAGTAGAAATTGAATGCAAAGGACATGAGGCCACATAGCTCACCTATGGCGGGGTAGTGTCTATATAAACACTGGGAATTGATAAAGGAAAGACATGGTCTCTAGTTGGGTCAGGAGATGGATCAAGAAAATCCAGCTTATCAATAGTGACAATTTCTTCACCATGATTAAAGTACATCAAATGAAAGAATGTTGACACCATAGCTTGCATGGCATACATATAATCACGTCTAAGGAGTATATTGAAGTCCAAGGGGTCTTCTATCACCATGAATTCAACTAAGATGATCTTCCCACCCAAAGTAACAGGTGTTGGAGAAATAATTCCCAAGGCTATACTAGTTCTTCTATCAAACACCAGTAACTAACTAGATTTTGACACAAGGCTGGGAGATCCCATGCCTCACTAAGCACGAGTAGACAAGATACTAACTAAGGCTCCTTCATCAACAATACAATGAGCAATCATGTATGATTCAATTTTGAACTTTATCTAGAAAGTTGTATCAGAAGGAAGATGCGGCTCAACTAGGCTATCCCAATTAAAGGAAGCAATCCAAGAGCTTCGTGGGGGTTGATCTAAAGTGAGTTTAGTGCCCCCTTGTTCAGTAAGTTCTGAACTGGTAGTGAAGAAAATGTGACTAGTAGACACTTCACTCTCCAAAGGAAGAGTGGGATTGATCGATAATGAAATCAATTCAACTGCTTCATCAAAGTCACTCTTTGTAGGGAGAGTGGGATTGACCAAAGGTTCAATCACATCAGGATCACTCTCCAAAAGAAGAGTGGGATCGACCAAATATGATATTGGTTCGACCACTTGATCAGCCGAAGGTTGAGTAGGGTTTTGAGAAACTATAGCTTGTTCAAAAATGGGATGACCATGAAACCAAACTCTTCTTACCTCTTCAATAGAAGGGAATTTATAAGTAAAGTGGTCTCCCTCACAAAGCTTACAAGGAAACTTGGGCTTGTGTTTTGAATGGGTAGTCTTTTCAACAGTGTCAACATGACTCACAGTGGCTGACGAATTGTCTTCCACATGAACTATAGAGGTTGAGAGACTACCCCCAACATGGCTTGCAGAGGATGAGAGACTAGGTCCAACATGACCTGTAGAGGTTGAATGGGTGCCCCCTTGCTTATGATTCTTCTTCCTACTCCTCCTTCTTTTAATCCTTTTAGACTGTCAGTTACTAGTATTATTACTTTCACTGCATGAGGTAGAAGGAGTAGGAAAATCAACTACAGGTGAAGGGGAAGCAGTGTTTTTATTGCCTTGATATAAGGAGCTTACTTGTGAATCATCAGGGGCATTCAGGATAGTTGGAGTGGAAAAAATCCACACCGGTAGCCCTAGGGTGAATCCAAGTAGATTCAGGGTTGCCATCAAGGGAACACCAACATTCATTAGAGGAAATTTGGGGTCTAAAATGGCCCTCCTAAGGAAAATGATAAAATAATAGTTAAAATAATAAAATAATAGTTATTAATTTTGGAGGAAGCATGAAAAAAACTACTTTTTGTGTTCGACTTTTCAACATATCTCCCTGTGTTTTTACTCAAATTCTGAGCGGGAGAGCTCGTTCGATGAGAAATTTATTTCCACATCCAACGAGTACACACATTGCATACTTTTGACGGACCTTGCTACCCAAAAAATAAGAAGTACCTGAAAAAACATGATGATGACATCATCATCACATTTTTTCAGGTATTTCTTATTTTTTGGGTAGTACGGTCCATCAAAAGTATGCAGTGTGGGTACTCGTTGGATGTGGAATTAAATTCCACATCCAACGAGCTCTCCAACTTGAAATTTGAGTAAAAACACAACGAGATATGTCGAAAATATGAACAAAAAAAGTAGTTTTCTTTTTATGAAAAATATATAAATTCAACCATTATGGTTGACTCATTTTATTGAAATTCTATTGGTTCTTGAATTCCAACTCACAAAATTTATTGTTGGTGCATTTTCTTATAAGGCGCATTTTAGACCCCAAATTTCCTCTAATGCCCCGTGAGAGGAATAGTACAAGGAGTTCCCCACATGGGGATCTCTTGGTTGGTGTTCAAAGGGGTGTTAGCCATACTTTCAAACTAGGATACAAACTCTAAAGTTGAAAGGAAACCAAAATTACAAAGCACACACCTAATGGCACACTAAGTATAGACAAATCACACAGCACTCACTAAAAAATTCCTAAATCCAAATAGGCAATCGGGTATAGGATACGCTTTCCAAAAGAAAGTTGATAGACAGTTACTTGGCATCCTTATAGATGTTCTTAGGCACAAGTGGAGGAATCACCCACCACCCTCCCACACCTTCTACCAGGGTTACCTTCCAAGCCAGTCCAAGGTCAACTAGAAATAGCCTTCCTGTGTACCTGTGTATGAACCCTAGATGTCAAAGAGACTAAAGGTTACCTTAACTATATTGATAGTCTGGGGGGATAGTTGCAAGCCTGGTTTTTACACATGGGCAGGGTAGCAAAGCCCGAAACCTTGTCTAACACAAAATCCCCAGATGCACAAAAACCTTGGTCTACGCTTTGACAAGGAATCAAAGGGTTATCTCCTTAGTTCAAGCCTCCACGCGGCCTCGTGCTTAACTCCAGTTTGAGAGGAGCTTCCCAGATGCAATAAACATAGAAAAGGGTTCACCTAGTGATTGGCCAACTATGTCTGAAATTAAACACTTGTGGGGAGTTTAAACTCCCTATCCCGCAAGTCTATCCTAAGCTCGTTGGGGTATGACCCTATAAAATAAAACTTACTAATAATTTTTAAATTATATCGTTTATTTGAAGGGTTGTTTTTATTCAGAGGGTAAATGGTGTGAAACTTATGTGGTGTTTTGACTCAAAGTTGAAACCAAATGACTAAGCAAAGAGAAATGAAATGCAAAAATAAAAAACTATTCTCTTCCTTTTCCAAACAAAAAATTGAAAGCCACAAGAGAACAATTTTTTTTTATTTTTTTTATTTTTTAAACAATGATATGCCTTGCAATCAACTGAAAACCTAATATACATGCATATAAAACAAGCATGTGTTTTTTTTTTCTTTTATAAATATAAACTGATGAAAATACAAAAGAGAAAACTAAGACTATATTTTTGTAATTTTTGAGATTTTATTTAAAAACTTGAAACAAAACTACTGTATGCAAATCAAATGCAAAAGTTTCTTATGTTTTCTTTTCACTTTTCAAATTTCTCAAAGACTACTATGCACCTAAATGCACAAAACTTGAGTATGCTTGAATAAACTAACTGTATAAAGGAAGCAAAGTGAAGTAAAATAGATTAATAAAACCAAATATCTACCACCTAAGGAAGACTTGGAACCCTAGATTGGGTAGGAACAATGAATGGAAATCATTGAGATCAAACAAAGGCAAGTGGCAAACCAATACTATTCGAAAATAGAATGGGATATGCAGTATCTAGAACCCTGATCACTGATTCAGACAACCAATCACTTGAACCTATAACCCAAATAGGAAAATCCACTTCAATCTGCTAACATAAAGACAATCCAAACAATAAGAACTCAAGGGAATTACAAGAAAGCACAAGGTGTGGCCAACAAATTCATCAAACTCACAGTGCAATTCTTATGAGGAAGAAAAACAAGCAAACAAAATTTAAAGAGGGATAGAGACAAGCAAACCCTAGCCCAAATATTTCAATGCTCAGGCTTGTACGCGACTGTGTACAAGGGCGACCCGTGTACTGTACGTGACTATCCTATAAAGAAACCTGCATATCCAGGCCTCTGTACGTGACTGTATGCAAGAGAAACCCGCGTTCAAGTATAAAATTTTCTAATAAAAAGAAATTTTTTCAAGGTCTTCAAACACTACTCTAAGCATGAACCAAGACAGGACACCACACACACAATCAAGGCAAAGACTGGGCAACGGTCAACAGAAAGAACCCATAGCAGTCTGGGCTCCCCAACGGAGTCGCCAGTTCTGTTGTTCAGGAATAAACACCCTTGTAACCTAGGGTCTGGGGTTACCAATGTACTTCTAAAACTTGCAGACAATCAGCTTTAAAGTACAGAAAAGGAATAGGAAGAAATGTTGAACTTACCCGATTAATGATGGTTGATCCAAGATTTCTCTTCTCCCACTCTGATTCTCTCTAAAGCTTTCAGGGATGCACCTCCTTCACCTGCAAAGAGAAAATTCTCCAAGTACAATCTTATGCATGTATATATGACAAGTTAGATGAACAATATATAGAGTGCTTAATAAAAAATATTCATCAAACATGATACATGAAAGACACTCAACACAAAGTTCGAAGAAGAATTCTCTTTATTAACAATAGTGAATGAGATAAGTGTACAACCCAACGCCTGAGACAAGGGCTCCTCTGCAACCAAAGGATTTTGAGTTCTGCTGCTCCAAATACTTCTAAAGATATACCACTAGCATAACTTTGCTCTCCAAGTATTATTGATTAATTCCCTCCCCAAGGCCTCTATTTATACTTTGGGAAATAGAGCAGTTTCGAAGGTTGAAGAGGTTGAGATAGTTGAGATAGTTAATTATTAGGGCTCAAAAAATCTCCATTAATCATGTTTAATTATTTTTAATGTCGAATGGATGTGTACACGACTATTGATACTGGAAACCCACACATGACACGCGAGTTTCTATAAGGGAAACCTACATACAGATCTGTATGCAGGTTGCAATGAGAATAGTCACGTACAGTACGCGGGTTGTCAAAGAAGATAGTCACGTATGTACGCGAGTTGTTGTGGAGATAGTCGTGTATGGAAATCAACATATAGAAAGGTAAAATGGCAATTTGGTTGGATAGTGAATGCATCTCATGTCATGCCTATCTATAGTTTTTAGGCAACCTTCAATCCATAAGTGTCCTTTTCTGTACCAACATATGAAGTGTCACCACTCAGATGGAGAAGTGCCATTTGGGTTGATAATAGCAGCTTCTTTTCTTTTCAGTTACACCTAATAAAAACCAGCAAGCATGTTAGAATAACATATTCCCAAAAGCACATTAATAGTACCTTTGGATCAGCCTATCTTAACTCAAAAAGGATTAAGTTAAAACTAGCTAAACAGGTGAAAACGGAACCAAGGAAAGCAAGATTTCCTTGGGATCTTGGCTTGCTATTTGTGCAGCCAATGAAATATGCACTGATTGCTGGATTTAATCTTTTTAAAACATAAAAGGAAATATAGAGCATGAAACCTACTGATTTTCTTTAACTTGCCATGCAAAACGGACGATTTCCTTATGTTAGATCTAGAATGATTAATGATACTTTTCAGAATTGAGATCTAGACTATGAGCTTTGAAATAGTAGATCTATGTAAATTTTACTTTGATATAACAGATCCAAATGATAACAAAGCTTTCAAACACAGTGACCAAGTAATAAAAATGATTTTTTAAAGAAAAGAGAAGAAGAGGAGAGAAGTTCGGCTCGTTGCTTGAATGGAACAAGTTGAAAGGAGGCCCTTTTGTGGAGTGCTGAGGGACAGAGTCTTGAGCTTATTGGATAAGGAATGGCGTCAATCTTGAAACACACCTTCAAACAATTAGGAATCTGTAAATAGATAACACAAGTCTGCACAACACCTTGTGAGATCTGGATATAGATGTATAAAGAAACAAAAATGAAAGATCATGCAAAAATAATCTTATTTAAGCATATAACTGAAATTCTTGAGCATACATAATATGGATAAACAAGAGCAAGTAATATAACTTGCCTAGTTTACACCCTTACTTGATTCAACCGAATCCTTGAAGACAGAAAACAAAAGCAGCACAGAAATTGGAAAGAAATTGCAGTTACCACATTAGCAGCATGATGCTAGGAATCCACACAAACACATGCACTACACGGTATAGCCTCCAAAGCTTCTTTATTCACAATAAAAACATAGTAGTATTACAATGGAAACAGCTCCTCAATCCAAATCTAACTAGCTTGGAAGAGGTAGCCTGAGCTTTATTTATACAAAAAATAGGAGATCCATTCCAGGGGGGCACAAATCCCAAGGAGACAGATCACTGTAGCTGAGGGAGAGTCGATCAATGCTAATCTGAAGCTGAACTGAGCCTACTTGTCAATCGGGGGGTTGACTAAGCTGACACATCAACCCACAGACTGACACATCAATCCACAAAGCTTCTAGGAGAGCCCACACATGTGGAGGAGAGACAGAGGGTGCAATTTCCCATAAAGGATGCTAAAGATCAACTCTGGATCTATCCAAATCACCTCCTTCAGTCAAGGATTTGTCAAATCTAGTCAATTTGGTTTAGATTTGATTGATTTCAATCAAATTGGCTAAGAATCCATTGATATAGGATTTTTGATTTGCTCCATTATTCATCAATTTATTAATTAAAATAATCAAGAATTGATTTTTGGGGTTTTTCGACCTGAGTGAAGGAAAATCACTCAAAACCTGAAAAAAGTGGGTCCATGGGTTTACATGGTGCTCTTAGTTTGAAAATGAGCAGCTACATGACTGAAACTGACTATTTGGCCTACTTTTATTACAAAACCAATTTTTCCAATTAAACTATTAAAAAATATCATAAGTTTTGGAAAAATTAAATTTTAATAAAAAACACTGAAAAAATTAAAAAAATTTAAAAGTTGAAAAAATCGAGGGGGACTTAGACATGTTCATATGACTTGACCATGATGCATACCATGTTTATACATTGACATAGAGACTCTAATAACCTCAATGGACCTAAATTCCAAGCCAACCACCCCAACTTTGGAGGTATGGAGTGAAAAACTCATAAATTATCAGTCGTTTATTCAACAACCAATAATAACCAAGGGAAAAAACACCCTAGGCTGATCGGATTGACAAATAAAATCTACGAGACCGAGTATTTTATAGAAACTATCATGCTAGAACATTTATTACAATTCCCCCATGGGGTATGAACATGTGATATAGTACAACAAGGCTTCCCAGAAGAAAGACTGAAGGTCGTCTGAAGTCCGAACAAGTTATCATTGTCCAATTCACCAGGCTCACTTGATAAAAAACCACTAAGTACAACTTAGGTGGTAACCTGAGGAAAAACAAGAAGAGGATGAAGCCCTAGCTCTACAAATTGTACCGGTATCTGATGTATTACCATCCCCCACAGCACAGGGGCAAGAAGAACTAGGAAAAAGGGATTCCTCCAGCAGGCCTAGAAGTCAAAAGATCAATCTGCTACTGAGGTAGGTTTATGAAGTGGAGGTCTTGGAAAGAGAACTAAAGAGAAATAATGAGACATTGACTAGGAGAAACAAGCTACTACACAAGTCCTACCTGGAGTAGAGAGAAAGATACATCTTCTTGAAAAGGTTGAACAAAAGATACCTAAAGGACAATACTAGGTTATACAGGATGGTTAGGCTCCCAAGGCTGTAGCTGAAGGAAGCCAAAGAAAAACCTAGCAGCCACCTCACCTTATCAACCCTAACTGAAGCAACCATCAGTCTCTAACCTCCTGAAGCTAGCCAAGGCACTATTAACACCCCTAGCACGAAGCTTGTAGAAGAGGAAAGTTGAGCCAGCAGGCCTGAAAAGACATTTTTGATGAAAACCTAACAATTTTTTGTAAAACAGGGATTTGGGTGGCTTAGGTGGATGATGGAGCAGTCCATTAGCCACTGAAAGCATCACTTTCGGTAGCTAACAGTTTCGATAGACTGGACACTTAACCACCATAAGTGGACAAAGGCTTAAGAGCAAGTTTTTGCAGACATAACCGATTTTGGGTGACCTCAGATAGTTCATGGGCATTATATAAAGACAAAAGGAACTAAGGGAAGCATCAGAAAGGGTCTGTGTGAGATCCACTATGACATAACAGTGGCGAAAGACACCAACCCTAGCTACAAAAAGGAAATCAGTGGTTTAACTAGCAGAGAACCAGCAACAGTGATCACCAGCAATTGCTTCAGTTATTTAAATCCGTTCAGTGAGCTAAATCTTCATTATAGTTAGACAAGTAGTTAGGTAGGGTTTCAAAACCTAATTTGCAAAAAAAAGTTACTTTGTTTATTTTTGTAAAAATAGATCCAGGGTTTTAGGATCTGTATATTTTGTAAAATACTATAAAGCCCAAGACTATTTTTATAAAAAAAGGGTTCGACTTCGGGTATTTATAAGCCTATACTATTGTCAGCTTCTCATCTTGTTCATTCTAGAATATAAGCTCTTTTGTTATGATTTGTTCAGCCATCATCTCTGTCTTTACTGTACTTATGCCTGAATGTGTATTTAGGTTATTTTCAAGTTAACTAATAACTAATAGTTGTCATCCTATTGGTGTGTTAATGTGATTTGATTTATAAGTACCATCCTTATCAAGATTTAGCCATTTATATGCATCTATTTTGTATGTAAGTCTTCCATCTTGATGAGTTCTCCATCGCTACACTTTATTGTCAAATTACTGAACAAGTTGTAACTAAAAGCCTCGTAATTGAGTGAGATTCATGCATGTCTTGAGAGTGGAAGGTCATATAGGTCACCTGACTTGATCCATATCCAAAAAACCTAGAAACATTTTAAGTTACCAGGCATCCTTGAGCTACAACCTAGAGGAGTTTCCTGGAGTGATAACAAATTACCACCATTGCTGAGGAGAGGAGACTGAATATTAGCTTCCATGGGAGACAACATAGATCCTTGCTTTGATGATAGAAAAATCTTGGACACTATTCTGGTTGTAATCATCCATTTGGAGACTCCATTCAAATAATGTGGCTTCATGAAGACCAAGTACCAGATTAAACCCTAAGGGGCCACCAGTAACACCTGTTTCAGATCCAGAAGAAATTTTGAGAAGAGCTAGGGCTTTACTAAGACAGACCAGCAGTGCTGCACAAGAAGCAACATTAGGTATTTCAAGAAATTTTTATGCTATTATTTCTTCTGTCGAAGCACTTAATTCTCGGAAATTTATAAATACATCAGAAAATCATAGGGTTTGGGCATCTTCAAGCACTATTGCTTACGAAGATCCAATCCTAGGTGACTCCACTGGGATAAGTATACCACCCCCACCTTCTTAGAAAGTACTTTCATCAGTGATGCATTCCTCAACCCTGTCCATACCCATTTTTAAAATGGCTGCCCCTCAATTGACCAAAATGGAAAGGATCCTGGTAGCTAGGTATGCCCCGCTAAATTTTCCAAATCCCCTCTCTGCCATACCTACTAGATATTACCTCAAGTATATGCCTAATTTCATAGGAGAAGGGGATTTCACAGCTGAAGAATATCTAGAGGCATTTTACAGCTATTCTGAGAATATTAACATAGAGCAAGAAGATGTATGGACTAGTGTTTTTGTGCAAAGCCTAGATGGTCGGGCTAGGAAATGGTTTAAGGAACTGCCTGCTAGATCAGTGGCAGGAATTGAGGCCCTATATGACATATTCTTGAAGCATTGGGGAGAGAGGAGAGACCACCTCTATTATATCACAAAGTTCAGCAACCTCAAAAGAGAAAATGGGGAGTCTATCTCTAACTTCACCAAGAGGTTCAACAATATGTATAGCAAGATCCCCACTAAAATCAAACCCACTGATACCTCAGCTAGTATAACTTATGCAAATGCCTTTGACTCTGATTTCTGCCTACTTCTCAGAGAAAGGAGGTCTTCCTCCTTATCACTCATGCAAGATGTTTCCCTAGAGGTAGAATCAAACATTTTGGCATCTCAGAAGGTCAAAAGAAAGATAGACAGGAAGAAGTAGCTAGCAGACCCAATGGTCTTCTTCATCAAAAAACAAGATCGACAAAATGACCAAACTATTAGATAACCTAACTACTAAAATGTCTAAATTGAAGGGCCAAGTGACTTTGCTCCTTGAAACCCTATTTTTTTCCCTTATAGAAGAGGAAACCCCCAAGTGCAGATTCTCAAAAGTGAGAGGAATCAAGGGGAAGATTAGAGAATAAGAGATCCATTTCAAAATTCTATACTAGAAGAAGAGCCATAATTCATTGAACAAGAAGGAGAGGCTAAAGACAACATCCACTGCATGGAGGATGAGGTGGACTATTCTTTTTAGACACACGTAGAATATGAGGAAGCCCTAATTGATGAGCAGATCACTGAAGAGATTGTATATCATGCTGAATGTGAGGAACAGTACAATCTAAGGTCTATGATGGTTGCTCCTTTTAAGAAGAATGATGTTCCTGTCAAACAACCTGCTGCACCAGCTAAAAAGGTTATTGTTTTATCAAAGAAGGTGACTGTCACATCCAAAGCATTGTAGAAACCAACACCTTCAGCCATTCCTAATCAGATCCAAACCAAATCTCTAGGGCATGAGGTAAGGTTTCCAGATAGGCTACATTATTCTTTCAACCTAGAGTCAGAAATTCAAAAATTGAAGATCCATTTCCAATTAATTGAGCTAATGAAAAATGATGCATTCAAGTCTTCCATTCTAAATTCCCTTCAGCCAAAGATGCATATTGACACTGAATTTGTTAACCTAGAATATGACAAGCCTGTTGTAACCCTGGGCCGCATGATCAAATACCTAAAGGACTCATTCCCTCCTTTCTACATATATTGAGTATCCATGATAAAATCCTCCATAACTGTCCGCTGGAATCAGGAGCCTCTCATAACCTAAAGAAAAAGGCTGTCATGGATGAGCTTGGTCTCAACATCACCAAGCCTTACCATGATTTATTCTCCTTTCACTCCAAAAAATTCAACTGCTTGGGCCTCATCAAAGACCTAGTTGTGAACTTGACTTAGCTACCTTTGAAAGGCATCATGATGGACATTGTAGTGGCTGATATCCCTCCAAAATTTGGTCTCTTGATGTCTTGATCATGGAGAAAAAGCCTAGGTGGCACCCTTCAGATGGATCTTACATATGCCACTATCCCCATGTTTGGAGGAGATACTAATAGGTTGGACCAAGAAAATCAGTGGGGCTACATCATATGCAAGGAGAGCAATTCAGTGAATCACCCCATCTATGTAGTGGACACTGATTTTGGGTCATGCATTCTACATATAGATGATTCTCAGCAAAAAGTAGTCCAGCTCACTGATCCCACTTGTCAGCAGCCCAAAGAAGTCACCACAGCAGTATGGAACATGTATTTTAATTGGGCTAACACTCAAAGCTCAGTAGGTACAGGTGTAGTATTGATCTCCCCATCCAAGGAAAACATTCATCTGTCTTACAAGATCAATTTTAAAACCACTAACAATATAGCAGAATACAAAGCCTTGCTGCTAGGAGTCAAATCTACCAAGGAGATGGGGATCATGTGCATGAGGATTTTTGGATATGTAGACCTCATTATATAGCAGGTCAACAACACTTTTCAGACAAAAAACATTAGATTGAAGGCCTACAGGGATGAGGTATGGAAACTAAGAGACTTCTTTATGCTTTTTGAATTGTCATATATACCTAGGACTTTGAATAATCTGGCTGATTCCTTGGCTGTCTTTACAAGTCTTTACATTCCTCCTTTACCTCATAAGCTCAGCTATGAAGTTCAAGTTAAATACAGACCTTCCCTGCCCGACAATGTCAAATTCTGGAGGGTGTTTGAAAATGATGACGAGCCTGGTAAATACCTTCGACTAGTAGATGAGTTCTTTGATATGCACATAGACTAGGAAAACCTAAAAATGGAGGAATCTAAGTAGCTCAAGTTAAAAGATAAAGTGGCTGATCAAAACATTGTCCAATTTCCCAGCAACTACATACCTCAAGGCCTACTACCATTGGAAGAGTTGTTTGACCATAATGACATCCGTTTTAATCCTGCTAAAAAGAACCTAGATCCTAATGTCCAATAGAAAAACATAGGTAGCCAAAGCCATCCAAAATTGATAAATCTATCTACTAAATTGACTGCTGATCAGAGGTCAAAGTTTTCCATCCTGATAAATGAGTTTGCTAATGTATTTGCTCAGGAGTATAGTGACCTGAAAACCTATGACACCAATATCATCCAGCATAGGATTCCTTTGGAGAAGGACACCATTTCTTTCAAGCAGAAGCTAAGATCCATCAGTCCTCTACTATTACCAGTAATTGAAAAAGAAATCCATAAGCTCCTCAAAGCCAAGATCATAATCCCCCTCAGGTACTCCAAGTGGATTGCAAACCTAGTGGTGATAAGAAAGAAAAATGGAGAAATCAGGTAGTGTGTGGTTTTTAGAAACCTGAAAAAGTGTTCCAAGACTTAGATAACTATTCATTGCCCAATATGGAACATCTGCTACAAAAGGTCTCAGGGGCTAGGGTTATGTCCTTCCCAGATGGCTTCTCTGGATACAACCAAGTTGCTGTGCACCCTGATGACCAATAGAAGACTACCTTTTTCCGCCCCATGGGGAACCTTCATGTATGCTAAAATGCCATTTGGACTAATGAATGTTGTGGCTACTTTTCAGAGAGCCATGGAGCTAGCTTTGTAGGGTTGAAAGATAAATTTGTGCTGATATATTTGGATGACCTAATAGTTTACTCTCACAGCCATCATGACCACTTGCACCATTTAAAGAAGGTATTTCTGAAGTGCAGAAGGTATGGAATATCACTGAACCCTAAGAAGTCCCAGTTTGCACTCAGTGAAGGAAAAATCCTAGGCTGTATAGTCTCAGCTCAAGGTGTAAAGATCGATCCTGTAAGGGTGGAAGCAATTTAGAAGCTGTCAATACTGAGGTCAAAAAGAGACATTCAGTCCTTTTTAGGCAAGATAAACTTTGTCAGGAGTTTCATCCCTAATTTCTCTGAGCTGGTAAAGCATATAATAGTCATGCTGAAAAAAGAGGAAGAAATAAAATGGACTGACCAGGAAAGAAACTCTTTTGAATACATTAAGAATGCTATCATGGAGGCCCCAACCCTAATTAGTCCTGATTACACCAAGATTTTTTATATTTTCTCTTTTTCATCCTATGACATAGTGGCATCTATACTATTACAAAAGAATGATGAGGGTCTTGATCATCCAATTGCATTCTTCAGCAAAACCCTGAGAGATGCTGAGCTGAAGTATGACCCAATTGAGAAGCGGGCTTATGCTCTCATAAAATCTTTGAAGACTTTCATAATTTATATTCTCCATTCCAAGCTCCTTGCATATGTCCCTTTAGCTACTGTGAAGGATTTTTTGACTCAGCCTAACATTGATGGGAAGATAGCTAAGTGGATTTCCAAGCTCATAGAGTTTGATATAGAGGTGAAACCCACTAAGCTGGTTAAGGTACTAGGTTTTTCCAAATTCATGGCTAAAGAAAACTATGAACTGATGGGAATAAATTTCACATGTGTCAAATAAACAAAGGTACAGACTGTGGTAGCAGCAGAAGTAGATCAATATTGGAATGACATTCCATCAGTAGCTGAAAACATATCTTCATGTGAGTGGTACTCAGGTATTATTCAATTTTTTCAAAAATTAGAAGTTTCTCCTGATCTCACTCCTAACCAAGCATGAGCTCTTAAGTTCAAATATGTTAAGTTTTTCATAATTGACAAACTGCTGTACTCGAAAGATCAATCTCGAATTTTTCTAAGGTGTCTAGATAAAGAGGAAGTAGAGAAGGTCATGCATCACTTTCATTCCAGCACATGTGGAGGCCACCACTATTGGAAAAACACGTCCCACAAGATCTTAAGAGAAGGATATTATTGGCCAGTCCTCTTTGTTGATGTATGCACTTTTGTAAGGGCCTATGACCAATGCCAAAGATTTATAGGGAAGCAACAGCTCAAATCCTTACCCATTAGGCCTATTGTGGTGAATGGGCCTTTCCAGCAATGGGATCTGGATTTCATAGGTGAAATAAATCCATCTTCCAATGGACAGCATAAATGGATCTTAGTAGCCACTGACTAATTTACCAAATGGATAGAAGCAGTACCCACCAGGAATGCCACTGATCAGGTCATCATGAGATTTTCATATCAGAATATCTTCAGCAGGTTTGGCTGGCCAGTAAGGTTGGTAACTGATAATGCACCAAATTTCAAAGATGGGGAATTAGTTAACATGTGTGAGTCAATGGGCATTCAAATGGTGCATTCCACCTCCTATTATCAACAAGGCAATGGCCTGGCTGAGTCATCCAACAAAATTTTAGTTAGGATCATCAGGAAACTGCTGGAGACAAATTAGGAAAGATGGGATTCAAAGCTTAAGTTTTCTTTATAGGCTGATAGGGTAATAGAGAAAATATCCATAAAGACTTCTCCATTCAAGATAGTTTATGGCACTGAGGCCATTTTTCCTATCCATCTCACTCTTCCAGTGGCAAGGTTCTTTCAGGAAGAGGAAGATGAACCAAATGATATGGTGAGAAGGATGATGGACTTGGTGGAGTTACATAAAATCAGGGAGCAAGTTATAGGAAAATCAAAATCCCATCAACAGAGGATAAAGGGCATGTTTGATGAAAGAGCAAAAGTAGACAACTTCCAGGTTGGCAATTGGGTCCTTAAGTGGGATGCTGTCAGACAACACAAGGGAAAACATGGAAAAATCGACTCTTTGTGGATTGGCCCTTTTGTGATAGCAGGAACATAAGAATAACACCTTCAAATTGTAGAATCTGGAAGGGGAAGATGTATTTGATGGCCCAGTGAATGGGCAGTTTTTGAATCTCTACTTTATTTGAGGCTCTGAGGCCTTATTATTGTAAATTAGTAGACAGTAGGTTGTTTTTTCTTACAAAATAAACTCCATGCCCAATTTAACAGTAAATGATAGTGTTAAGTTATTTAGTTGCTTGCAGGGAAAGGCATTTTGGTTTGGGATTCTTGGGACCTCACTGGGAGGGTCCCATACCCAAGTAGGAGCCAGATGTTATCTCCCAAAATAAATTTATTTTGAAAGTAGGAATAATATTCTTGTGTAATGAAAGATATGAATATCATTGACAATTTGAAAGCCTCCGTTTTTTATTTGGATGAAAATTTTACAAGTTATAGATTTTGGTGGCTTAGGCTAGGACTATTATAGCTCATTAGCCACCGAAAAGCTATGTTTCGACGGTTAAACAGTGGAACGTGGGCCAAAGGTGAACCATCGAAAGTGGTCTGAGCAAGCAGAGTGAAAGTAACACTTTTGGTGGCTTAGGCGAGACTGCAAAAAACTCATTAGCCACTGAAAAGTGGAGCTTTCGACAGATAAGAGAGAGAAACAAGAAAGGTTTTAACCATCGAAAGCAAGTGGCAAGCAGCATTGGTAAAAGTACATTTGATGGCTTAGGCGAGGCTTGGAACATCTCATTAGACACCGAGAAAAGTCTCTTTTGGAAGATTAGAGAAAGGTACAATTCATATGCTAACCATCGAAAGCAGGAAGATAAGTATAGAGTGAAAAACCCTTTCAGTGGTTTAGGCAAAAGCCAGGGCATTTTATTAACCATCGAAAGAACAGGTTTTCACTAGTTAAAAAAGTTCTTCGATGAGGTCGTTATTTTCCAAAAGTAAAAATTCAACATGACAACGGGGAAAAGGGTTCGACGGCTTAAGCAAGAAATACAACACTCTGTTAGCCACCAAAATCCAGATTTTCGGCGGCCAGCTGACAAAATATCGGAGGATCTTAACCACTGAAAGGGAAAAAAAGGAAATGGTTAGGAACTGTCACCTCTGACCCCGTCAACAATATAATTGATCATTTGTAAATGTGATTATCCACCGAAAAGAGCTGGAGCTACATGACTGCATGGGGAAATGAGTGAAAAGGGTTGTTATGCAAATGCAAAAAGACTGATCTAACTGCAAACCCTCATTTTTCCTCCACCTATCCAAAGGATGATCAAATAGCCACTAAATGTTCTGGCTGAAGAAGGGTACGATTACGTGGGAAAAGAGATCTACAGGATCAAGCCGCTGTCATCATTTTTGTGATGTCAGCCTCCATAATGACATAAAACCCTCATAATCAGTGCCTAAAAGACTCCATTTTATTTTATTTTCGAAATTATCATTTTCTCCACCTAAAAAAACTAGCTCTAAAATAAGCAGCCTGCTAAAATCATACTACATACAGGATTGAAACTATTTTGTAGGTACCCAGGAGATACACCCATCAAGGTGAAGAAGAGTGGACAAGCTCTCAGGCAAGAGCTAGGTGATATCAGTTATTTAGAGGCATATCCAGAGGTCTGCAGACTTTTCCAGGAGGTGGGCCGCTACAAGTTCTGTGAAAAAATACAAGGCTTCCATTAGCAGGTGACTAAATCTTTTTCCCTATGATTCAATGGTTCAAAAGAAATCATAGGAAAAGAGGAGTTTCTCACATATGAATCACTAATTGCTGAGGTGACAGAACTCCATTCCATAGGAAAGAAATGGTTCAAGACCACCATACCAAAGGAGCTGGAATTCAGGTCATACCTTAAGCCTGAGCAGAGAGGAATAATATGGAAGAAGAGTGTGCCATCATCATGGCTCAAAGAGATCTAGAAACAGCTACTGAAGACCATTATAATCTACCTAACATGTGAAGGGAGGTATAATAGAGCAATGATCTACCATTTCAAGCTCATGAATCATTTCACAGGTAAAAGCCCTCTCAACCTGCCCTTTTATTTATACAAAATTCTAGGGAAGATGGCACATCAAGTAAAATCCCAGCCATCCAAGATTACTGGTAGGTTGTCCCACCATGGTCTTATCAAGCTATTGGTCCAGGAGCTGTTGAAGAGAAGAAACATGGCTTGGCCTTATTTTCTATTCTGGAATGGATTTGAGACAAGCCTTCAGCCAGAGGAGAAAGGGAAGTCTCTTTCCAACAAATACAACACCCCAAGGAGTGGGAGAAGAAGGAGGAGGGCCATTTCCCCAGTAGTAGCAACAGAACAACCTCCCTCCTCTTCCAAGACCAAGAAGGAAAAGAGGAATTTGGACTTCAGTGAGAAAGGTCAGGAAGTAGAAGCACACCATGAAAATGTCTTAAATCTGCCCTATTCAGATTCTGAGGAAGAACAAGAAGAGGATGAAGCCCTAGATATGGAAATTGTAACATTATCTGAAGCATTTCCATCCCCACACCATGGGAGCAAGAAGAACCAACAGAAAGGGCTTCCTCCAGCAGGCCTAGAAGTCAAAAGATGAATCTGCCACTGAGGCAGGTTTATGAAATGGAGTCCTTGGAAAGAGAACTCAACAAAAATAATGAGACATTGACTAGGAGAAAAAAGATACTACACAAGTTCTACCTAGAGCAGAGAGAAAGATACATCTTCTTGAAAAGGATGAACAAAATATACCTAAAGGACAATACCAGGTTATACAGGATGGTAGGCTCTAAAGGCTATAGCTGAAGGAAGCCAAAGAAAACCCTAGTATCCACCTCACCTTATCAACCATAGCTGAAGAAACCACCAGTATCTAGCATCTTGAAGCTAGCAAAGGCGTTGTTAACACCCCGAGCACGAAACTTGCAGAAGAGGAAAGCTGAGCCAATAACCCTGAAAATACATTTTTGATGAAAACCTAATATTTTTTTGTAAAATAGGGATTTCAGTGGCTTAGGAAGAATATGGAGCAGTCCATTAGCCACCGAAAGTGTCACTTTTGGAAACTAACGGTTCCAATAGACTGGCAGCTTAACCATTGAAAGCGGACAGAGGCTTATGAGCAAGTTTTGGCAGATAGAACTGGTTTTGGGCAACTTCAAATAGTTCATGGACGTGATCTAAAGACAAAAGGCCCTGAGGGAAGCATCAAAAAGGGTCTGTGTGAGATCCACTATGACATAAGATTGCCAAAAGACACCAACCCTAGCTACAAAAAGGAAATCAGTGGTTTAAATGGAAGAGAACCAGCACCAGTGATCACCAACAATTTCTTTAGTTATTTAATATTCGTTCAGTGAACTAAATCTTAGTTATAGTTAGACAAGTAGCTAGGTAGGGTTTCAAACCCTAATTTACAAAAAACAGTTACTTTGTTTATTTTTGTAAAAGCAGATCCAGGTTTTTAGGATCTGTATATTTTGTAAAAGGCTATAAAGCCTAAGACTATTTTTATAAAAAAGGGTTCAACTTCAGGGATTTATAATCCTATACTATTGTCATCTTCTCATCTTATTCATTCTAGAATATAAGCTCTTTTGTTATGATTTGTTCAGCCAACATCTCTGTCTTTACTGTACTTATGCCTGAATGTGTATTTAGGTTATTTTCAAGTTGACTAATAACTAATAGCTGTCATCTTATTGGTGTGTTAATGTGATTTCATTTATAAGTACCATCCTTATCAGGATTTATCCATTTATATGCATCTTTTTTGTATGTAAGTGTGCCAGCTTGATGAGTTCTCCATCCCTGCACCTTATTGTCAAACTAGTAAACAAGTTGTAACTAAAATCCTTGTAATTGAGTGAGATTCATGCGTGTCTTGACAGTGGAAGGTCATATAGGTCACCTGACTTTATCCATATCAGAAAACCCTAAAAATATTTTAAGTTACCGGGCATCCTCAAGCTACAACCTAGAGGAGTTTCCTGGAGTGATAACACCCATCCTCATGATATCTACGATAATGCAAATGATAGATGGTGGTGTTGTAGGAGAATGGTTGTTGCAACCTATACAATTAGAAGAATATTTATTTGTCACATGCTATAGTTAGATTGTTTAGAAGGAGTGACAAAAAGCTTTCCATGACCATAATATCAAGTATAAGTAGTTTAAGATTAGGGATTTTGCAAAAGAATAAAAGTGTCATGAACTATGTGTCTTGCAAGAGAAGAACTGTTGTCGTAGGCTCTATTTTTGTCACAAGAAAAGTATTATTGTCGTGTGATGGATTATGGTCACAACTGACAGTTGACCAACAATTAATTTGAGGTAACAAGAGATTTTGGTGGTGTGATTTTTTGTCATTGACACCATGAAGGAACAATAACTACCATTTAAATAACAAGAGAAGTGATGGTTAGATTGTTGGTTTCCTTGAAATGATTAGAAATATTTCTCCTTGTAATGAAAATCACCTCCACCTTCTCCATTTATTTCAAGATCATGTGAATGCATGACTTAGCTAATGAGTAAACATATTTCATATTGGTGCCCATGTTTCACCATTACATTGCATTCAACTGACTAACTGACTTCTGTATTGAACTATCTGTCTGCAACTATTTGAGTTGAAGTTAATTTCACAGACCATGTAATTTCCATCTTCATCATAAGAACCATTGAAGAATTAGGAGTTGATATTCCATCGACTACACAGTAATGGAAGAATATACAAAAGTCATTTCACATCCCAAAACGATGATTGAAGTTTTTTTACAGTCAAACAATCCTATCTCATAAAAAGAAAATGGCATGGTCATGGAACTAGTTGCAAACCATGAAAAACACCTCCACTAGATGATTAAGCAACATGATCGACATCCATGTTGGCTGACTATGTCTTTCCAAGGCTAGCAGAGGCACTAAAAGTCATCGTTGGTAAAAATTTCAAGTATCAGTTGGTAACATTGGCCATAGCAAAGGGAGTTTATGTTACGATGAACATTATAAAAAATTTGTAAAAAAATGGGTTAATCGACCATGAACTATGCATGTATCCCAAAATTCATATAAACATGTATATGATTACTATCTGTGAGACTGTGGATGGACCTATTCACCTAGTCCCAATGGAGTGGGTGAGAGAATTGCATAAATCTAGATTGTTTTCACTGATGCATATGGCCCATTTTGGTCACACAGTCGAAGTCAATTCATGATTGAAACAACTACTGGTGTGTTTTCATAGAGGATTTATATGGATAGACAGGAAAAGTGAAAGTCAATTTGATAACACCTATCATAGGAATTCCCCTTATAGGAGTCGACCCAGTTCCCTTGTTCACTGGGAAGCACCAGGATACAACTTTGACCAACATAATGAAAAAGAAATATGGTCTAATGAGAGATAAGATAGGCTTTTCCATTCCATCTATAAATGAAACTTCCATTCAGTTTGCTACTAAATTTTTATCAATCAATATTCTATGAAATATGTGATGAATTGAGTGCACCATTCAAAAAATAGTTGTGCCAGATCATTATGCAACAGGCATCGAAATGAACTAGTTGACATATTTATTAAACGAGTTGGTATATAATCATGTAGATGCATGGGAAAATGGATTTCTCTTTCATTATTCATGGATTTTGATTTTAATTTCATTTGTTTCATGGGAAGAACTGATGGACTACCAGGGGGTGGATGTCCTTGTATGATCCTAAGGATCTAGATATCAGAATCTCTTGTTCGACAAGGAAACCCCACAAAGGAAAAAGGATAATAATATTGAGTTTTTCTTATAAGGAGAGGTAATCATACATTTTATTAATAAACAAGTGAGAATAACAGAGGAACCTATCAAATTTTTTTGAAATATCATAAGGTTTTTTGTCAGGACTCACAATATATTTTTTTAGTCATGACAAGATCCACAACTCCAGTGGTTTCCTATGCAATTTCAACTATCTTTTGTTGAAATTGGCGTGTTTATTCAGGATTGTCCTACAAAATGGAAAGTACATGTTAGAAAGGATCAAATATTTGTAGAAATTGAGACAGGAAAGGATGAACATCAGACAAGCAAAATGGAAACAAGTGAGGAGATCCACTAGCAGAATAAATCCCAAGAATCTATCCCTATGACTGTCAAAATGAATCTGTTGATGTATTTGTAACTTCGGAATGTATTCACTTATATATTTCATATATTGTATTTCATTGGTCCTCAATGTTCCTATTTGGAGAATCATTAATGTAATCAAATCATGTAAATTCATAGAGGGTAACCCTCCTTGTTGACCATGGGGAAAAGTCCCCACAGTTGTGGGGCACTAGGGTTGTTAGACTCTCCTAGAGAAGTCAACCCTAGCAATTTTTTGTCAAGTCAAAAACTAGTATAAATAGAGAGTGAGCCTCTATATTTAATACACACACTCACACTCAGTTGTATCACATGAGTGAGAGAGAACAACTAGCAAAGATCATCTTTTATGTCTTTGGGTTTTACTGCTGCCATTGGTGCTTATTCTATCTCTGAGGAAGTTGCGGGGTTTTCTCCTATGTGGTTTCCTTGAGAAAAATATTTGTGCCTATTATCTCTTGTGATTGATTGATGTGCATGTTATTCTCTTAGATAAGATCCTAAGATCATACTGCTTAAATGATACAAATCTAACATGGTATTAGAGCTAACCTGAGAAGAAGACAATATGCAGATACAAAATCTATGGCTTCCTACTTTTAGGGTCTCTCCACAATCCATCAACAAAAGAAGGCTAGTTTGACTCTACATTGAAGGGTGCACCTTTCTATTGAAGTAGAATATGATTCTGAGCATTTTTTAGTTTTTGACTTGAAGCTGCATCGGAAAATTAGGGCTTCTCACAGAAGAGGGTTTTTTGAGTGAGCCCAATGTAGGATTGATCTCCTCATCAAAATCAAAGTTTAGAGACAAAAATTGAGGATTTTTGTTGGGTATAACTTCGGCAAATTCAAACCCTAATTTTCCTTGGAACCAGAAAACTAGCACTATAGAAGATCAACTCTAGATCCAGTTTCACCTTCTCAAATTGGTAACATATAAATATTTTGTATTTCCATTTTAGGTTCTCAGTTAAGATGTCTCATGACACCAAGCTTGACGAAAAGATTGAGGGATCTGATAACTTCTGAGCATGGAAGTATAGGGTATCACTAGTTCTTGAAGAGAATGAATTGGAATCCTACATCAATGGAGAGGTTCTAGTTCCAGAGGGAGATGAGGCTAAGGCCTTACACAAGAAGAAATTGATCAATGCCAGGAGGATTCTTTCTAATTCAATCAAGGATAACCTCATACCACAGGAATCCTCCCTAAAGACACCTAAAGAAATGTTTGATGCCCTGACCAAGTTATTTGAAGGGAAGAACATAAATCAAAAGATTAATTTGAGAAATCAATTGGAGAATGTGAAGATCCAGAATGCATAGACTATACAATATTACTTTACAAGGGTCTCTCAAATCAACGAACAACTTGACGCAGTGGATGAAGAAGTAGAGAATGCAAAAATTGTGATGGCCACCTTGAATGGTCTCCCTAGGTCTTAGGACTCCTTCATTCAAGAAATTTGTGCTAGAAGAAAGCTAGTCACCTTCAGTAGACTGTGGGAGGAATGCTCACAATAATAAGCTCGAATAGTAGCGCGAGAAGAAAATATGGGAAGTGAATATCAAGCTCTCACAATGGACTCCATTAAAAGCAGAATGGACTATCATCATCACAATGGTAAGCATTCTCACTAGAAATATAACCCTAGAATATCTAACAGTGATCTATCTAGTGTCATATGCTTTACATGTGATGAGAAAGAACACATATCCAGAAACTATCCTAGAAACAGAGGTGGCTCTCAAAAGAAGAAGAAATAGAAAAGAAGACATCATGATCATGTTGCATAGGATTATGAACCTTCCAAGAAGAGAGTCAAACAAGAAAGTGAATATTCTTCAAGTGATGAAGAGTATGTTTTGATTTCTTCCCTCATGGGACCTGTCACAGATGGAAGCAGTGATTGGCTCATCAATAGTGGGGCTTCCAAGCATATGACAGGATTCAAAGAATACTTTTTAAAATTATCAGAACATGAGTCACCCCACTAGGTGAAACTTGGGGATGACTACCAGTATCCCATAAAAGGTAGGGGTGAATCATCCTATAAGCTAGACTCTAGAAAGTCTATGAAGATGAAGGATGTATTGTTTGTAGCAGGACTAAAGAATAACCTCTTCTCCATCTATGCATTAGATGCAAAAGGCATGAGGGTTGCATTTGTAGATGGCCAAGTCCTTATGTGGACAAAGGGAAATATTATAGATGATGCAGTTGTGATTGGGGAGAAAGAGGGAGGATTATACAAGCTAAAGGGGAAACCAGAACAAGCCTCGGTCCATGACTCAGTAGATCCAAATAAACTTTGGCACAGAAGGCTTCCACATGTGCACTATAGAGCACTACCACTTGCAAGAAAAACTGTTGAAGGTCTTCCAAAAATATAGGAAAAACATGAAGGTGTTTGCAAAGAATGGGTGAAAGGAAAGAACACAAAGAAGACATTTCCAAGTAGAGAGCACAAGGCAAAAGGAATCTTGGAAATCATCCACTCCAATATATGAGGACCAATGTCTTCCAATTCATTGAGTGGGTATGTATACTATGTTTCTTTCATTGATGATTTTTCTAGGAATACATGGATATACTTCTTGAAAAACAAATATGAAGTATTCAACAAGTTTAAAGAGTTCAAATACTTGATAAAAAACGACAGACAAAAGAAATTCAAGACCTTGTGATCAAACAATGGCAGAGAATTCACATCAAATGAATTCAAATAATTATGCAAATATTCAAGGATTAAGAGGGAGTTAACCACTCCATATAATCCACAATAGAATGGGGTTGAAAAAAGAAATAATAGAATGGTTATGGAAGTTGCAAGGGAAATGCTTCATGATCAAGATATTCCCATGCATATATGGGTAGAAGCTGCTAGAACAACTGTGTATGTACAAAACCATAATCCACATAGAGTACTTGAGAAAAAAACACATGAAGAAGTACTCTCCATAAATAAACTAGAAGTCACTCATCTCAGAATATTTGGCTGTCTAGTGTACATACACATTCTAAAAGAAAAGAGGACAAAATTAGATCCTTCAGGAAAGAAGGGTATATTTGTGGGATATAGTGAAAGCTTGAAGGCTTATAGAATATACTTCCCATGATTCAAGAAGATCGAGATCAGCAGGGACATACCATTTGACAAAGAATCAGCTTACAACAAATCTAGAAAGAAACCTGCTGAAGACCCTAAATAACTAGAAGCACCCAAGATTCAAGATAAAAATATGAACGATGCAAATCAAGAATAAGATTGAGAAATAGAAGAACCCCAGGAACCTTTAGATCCACCCTAGGAGAATAATACTCACAAAAGGAAACTTGCATGGGTACAAGAGGCTATCCAAGGTGTAGAAAGATACGGTGCTCCAGAAGAAATGCATAGAGAAAGGAAAAGAACTAGGTCCTACTCCAGTTATGTATCCCTATTATGCAACATCATTGATAAAGAACCTTCCAACTATGAAAAAGAGGAAGAGAAGAAAGAATGTAAGGATTCTATGATTGAGGAGTATTAGTCGATCATGAAGAAAGATGTCTGGGATGTTGTCCCAAGACCAGAGGGAAAGTCTGTTGTGACTTCCAAGTGGATCTACAAGATCAAGCATAGTGCAGATGGTAGCATAGACAAATATAAAGAAACATTTCTGGCTCATGGATTCTCCCAAAAAGAAGGAATATATTATGAAGATACTTTGGCACCTATATCCAGATACACTTCTATCATATTAGTACTTGCTCTGGCTGCAGTGATGAAATGGAAGATACACGAGACGGATGTCAAGACTACTTTCTTGAATGGTGTAGCAGAAGAGGAAGTATATGTGGAGAAACCACTTAGTTTTGAGACACATGATAGGGAGACTCATGTGTGTAAATTGAAGAAATCCATGTACAGTTTGAAACAGGCACCCAAGACATGGTATGGTAGGATTGACATCTTCCTGACTAGTTTGGGCTTTATCAAGAGTAAATCATATTCCAACATTTACTACAAGGTTGAAGAAGGGAACCCAGTGATACTCCTACTATATGTAGATGGCATGTTTGTAATAGGTGAGGATGGGTTGATTGCTGACACGAAGAGGAAGCTTGCTGCCGAGTTTGAGATGAAAGACCTGGGTATGATGCATTAATTTCTAGGCATGGAGGTGTGGTATAATGTGGATCAAATTTCCCTGGGACAAGGTAAGTATGAAGTAGATATCCTGAATAGGTTCAGGAAGATGGAATGCAAGGCCATGACCACACCTATGGAATTGAACTTGAAGCTATTGAGTGATGCTTCTTCATAGTCATTTGATTCTATGATGTATCATCAGATGATTCGGTCCTTGATGTACCTAACGAATACAAGACCATATATTTGCTTTGTTGTGAACACATTGAGCCAGTTCTTGACGGATCCAAGACATGTTCACCTGATTACTGCAAAGCATATCCTGAGGTGCCTAAAGGATACAATTGATTATGGTCTCAAGTATGAGGAAAATCAAAAGATTAACCTGGAAGGTTATGTGGATTCGGATTGGGCAGGCAGTGCCATTGATAGGAAGAGAACTTTAGGGTGTTTCTTGAGTATGGGATCAGGTGTGATCTCTTGGTTTAGCAAGAAAAAATACTATGTGGCACTGAGTACAACTGAAACATAGTATGTCGGATCTTGTTCAACTCGTTGTGAGGCAGTATGGGTGAGGAAGATACTATGCTATTTGTTTGATCTCTATTTGGATGGTACTTGTATATATTGTGACAACCAGAGTTGTGTAAAGTTGTTAGAGAACCTGATGTCCCATGACAAGTCAAAGCATATTGAGATTAAATATCACTATATCAGGGATATGGCATAGAGAGGAGCAGTGAAGCTCTAGTATGTTGCGAAAAATGAATAGATGGTTGATGTGTTGACTAAGCCATTGTCTAGAGTGAATTTTGGGTACTTCAGGGAGAATCTTTGTGTTCTCCAGATCGAGGTTCCTTCCAATGGGAAGTGATGAGTCCCTGAGCCTTTCTAACATGGTGGTAGGATTGGTTCCTCCCATGGTCATATATAAGTGTTGTGCCTTTCTACAATGGTGGTAGGATTGGTTCGTCCCATGGTTAGATATAAGTGTTGTACCTTTCTAACATGGTTGTAGGATTGGTTCCTCCCATGGTCAGATATAAGTGTTGTGCCTTTCACACATGGTGGTAGGATTGGTTCCTCCCATGGTCAGATGTAAGTGCTGGGCCTTTCCAACATGGTGATAGGTTGGGTCTCCCATGGACGGATATAAGTGTTGAGTACTGCATCCGGTATGAAAAAGGACTGCCTCTATAGTGGAAATCCTTGCAGAGGAAAGGTACTGCATCCAGTATAAAAAAGGATTGGCTCTGTAGTGGAAATCCTTCCAGAGGAAAGGTGTTGCATCTAGTATGAAAAAGGACTGGCTCTATAGGGGAATTCCATTTAATGGCAAAGAAGTACATCCAGCATGAAAAATGGCTGGCTCTATTGATGAATACCTACATGGAGACTAGTCCTACAACTAACATGAAAAAGGGTTGTCTCTGTAGAACTTCTTGTGAAGAGTATAATTGAGAGATAACACCATTTTATTGAGATAGAGGAAGAAGCCCTTGATGATACAGTGATGATACAGACTTGATGATGATCCATACTTGATGATGTTCCAGTAATGATCCAGTAACGAATACTTGTGCTGATGAATTGTGTCTAGAGAATACCTTCATAGTTAAGAGGGAGTGTTGATGTATTTGTAACTTCGGAATGTATTCACTTGTATATTTCATATATTGTATTTCATTGGTCCCTGATGTTCCTATTAGAAGAATCATTAATGTAATAAATTCATGTAAATTCATAGAGGGTAACCCTCCTTATTGACCCAGGGGAAAATTCTGCACAGTTGTGGGGCACTAGGGTTGTTAGACTCTCCTATAGAAGTCTTCCCTGGCAAGTTATTGTCAAGTCAAAAGATAGTATAAATAGAGAGTGAGCCTCTCTATTTAACACACACACTAACAGTCAATTGTAGCGCATGAGTGAGAGAGGATCTGGGATAAGAGAGAGAGAGAGAACAACTAGCGGAGATCATGTTTTCTATCTTTGGTTTTTACTGCTACCATTGGTGTTTATTCTATATTTGAGGAAGTTGTGGGTTCTATCCTTTATGCTTTCCCTGAGGAAAATATTTGTTTCTATTGTTTCTTGTGATTGATTTTTGTGCATGTTATTCTCTCAGATAAGATCCTAATATCATAATTCTTAAATGATAAAAATCTAATAGAATCCAGTGTAACCCCGACAGACCGAGAGTTGGGAGATAAAATAAAACAATCTGAAGAATATGATAATATTCGTAAGAAGAGGAAGGTCGAAAAATAATATATATTTCTCAATATTACCAATGATGATTATAACCTTATCTATAATCAGATGGAAAAAGTAGCAAATCAAAGATTCCAGAAAAAGGATGAACAACATACATAACTAGTAAGCAGCATTACAAATTTACTATAGATTCTTTTAACTACAGTAAAAGAAGTTAGAGTCTTGGTCAACCAAGAACCATATTTGAATGTGTCACAAGAAGAAGAAGGCCCATTATAAGAGAAACAAGTTGAAGTACCGTTGACGCTGACCCAAAGAAAAATTCAATTAATTGCTAAACCAATTGACTTAGGAATGTCAGAGCTCATTTTTTTGATCAAGGATCTTGGTCATGCAAATTTTTATTTTTTTACAGTACCAATGTATCAACTGTATATGATTAACCATGTTGCAGTCGAAAAAATGAAGACAATAGAGAGGGAGATATTAGGACAAACCAAGACACCAAATAATACGATATTATAGTTGAATAATATAGTAAAAGAGACATAACAGAAAGAAAAAACCTCGCAGGATGATAAGAAGCAATTGGATGTGGATGTTACACTCACTTGTAGCAACGTCACGGATGAATGCATTACACCATATATGTTATAACAAGAAAAATTATTTTGAATTAGAGAATTAGTTGAGAACTTCCACAAGTGGGTCACGGAGTTGGAATCAAATATAACTCCCAGTACACCTCTGTAGGTATTGGAAGAGCGAAGGAAGGTAGCAACTGAAACTGCGCAAAATATTGAAGAAGTAGAGGCACTTTGTGCCATAGAAGTCAAACAAGTTTCTCATTCATGGGAATCCTTGATCAATGACACAGAGCTAGAACAGGTTATAGAGAAGATGAATGCTGCTGAAGCAGACTTTAACCAACTGATGTATGAACTGATGAATCTACTAATAGTCGAGAAAATATCCAAGGTTGCTGATATGAATAAATTACAATAGCAAGTAATGGTACTACAAACACAACAAAAGAAAAGAAAATACTGTATCACCATGTTATAGTTGGAAGCATAAAAGGTTACGTGTAATATTCAACCTATTCATCGAAAGGTGGAACACTATTTGGGTTCAACGTAGCTAGAAACTTTAGAACATGTCAGTTCCAAACTTATAGAAGAAATTAAGAAAACACAGGAAGAGGTGTGACCAGAAATATAATAGGTTGTATAAATATTTCAGTATTTTTAGAGCAAGGTCACATTGAATGATATCTTTGAATAATGTGTCTTAGGACAAGCTGCAAGTGAGTGTTGGGGCCATGTTGGCCCTAGGAAAAGTTAGATAAAAATTTTCTAGGAAAGATGAATATTTTTGTCTCAAGGCGAGAAAAGGACACAACAGAAGAATCTACGACAAAAGAGGAGAAAAGGAAGTTGAAAAGAGGAGTTCAACTTAATTTTGGTAAAAATCACTTAGACTAATAGTATGCATTTAGGAATAAAGCATGATTTTAATTTGGCACAATAGTGCCTATTTTTAGATGTAACGGGGTGGGTTAAATTAGAAAGACAACTTATCGATAGACAATTGAGATCCATTTGTTGGTTAAATTATTAAGTGTAAAAGCATAAATCATTTATCCAATTTGTGTGAATATCATCATATCACTCATTCATGGACTAAGAAGAAGATATACAGAAAGAGAGAGTGAGAGACCAAAACCAGAGAGCATGAGATGTAGAAGAATACATGAATTATAAAGAATATCTATAAAAGGGTATGCAAGGTGTGTGTGCAGATCAAAGGTGATAAACCATTTCTCATTCCATGTGAAGATCATCTTTGTGGCTTTTTTCGAATGTGTTTCCATGTTAAACGTTGTTTTGGTGTGTCTTTGATATATGTGTTTCTATCGAATGCATATTTGTTGTGAATGAGTCAATCTATTATGAATTAATTTATAATTATATGTTTCACATATAATTATATGATCATATGGAATAGTAGTTAATGTATGTTTTTATTTATGTTACATAATGTTATATATATGTCAAAGAATCCATAATGTATCATCTCTAATGAATGTATTAGAAAAGAATTTTGTTTCCCATTTTTGGTCGAGTGACCTGATAATACTATAAGAAGTAAGTCCATAACATAACTGCAAAACCCTAGTTCTTGTAGTTCTCAATAGTTATCTCAAGTGAGACTTCATCTATGTTGTAGGTGTTGCTGATAGACTTCTGCTCTATTGGGCCGATATCTTTTGGGATTTTTTTACGAACAAGGGACTTGAACTTAGGTCGATAGGAAATCATACCAGAAATTATTACTTCAAAATAAACCCCTAAACCATTTCATCTTCTAACAAGTACAATCTCAAATAGGAGTTCCCCATAAATAAAATGATTCCCTAACACAATGACACTCATTCTCACACTTTCCCCCTACCCATTATGGCCCGTGGCTGCACACTCTTCCAATGAACATTTAATCATATAACTCTCTACACACTATACCTCTTTAGAATTCTTATCATGATAATCAGTCCCTAAAATAAGTTAACCCCTTATAACAAGTTGGAATCTCAGAAAATTGACCCATAAATGCAATGAATTCCTAAGAAACCAACACACTTGGTTGACTATTAATTATCATAAAGAAAAAATTGCACTAACATATACTAAGCCCTCTATCTCCTTACACACTACACCATCTAACACCTAGGACCATTGTCATGGAAATCATCCCATAAAACACGTTAATCCTTTCCTAGTACAACCTTGAACAAGAAATGCCCTATAACTAAAATGAGTCCCCTTAACACACTTAGCCCCTACTGTTGATGTATATGTAACTTCGGAATGTATTCTTCTATGTATTTTATATTATTGTAACCCAATGTTTATTCCAGGATGTTTCTATTATGTATTTGAGTCATGTGGTCATGCCCCGATGTTCCGATCGGGAGGATTAATAATGTAAACAAGTCATATCAAGTCATTAGGTAAGTCCCCACAGTTTAGGGGCACTTGAGTTATTATACACTAATTAAGGTGTAGGCTCGAGTAAGTAATTGTAAGTTGAGCCTACGTGTGAAAGTGCAATTCAAGTGAATGGAAGAATATAAATAGAGAGTGAGAGTCTTTATATTTATCACTTGTACATCACATCACTTTCTCTCTAAAGTGTGGCGCACTAGTGGAGAAGGAAATATACTGGGACTAGAATACTACTGCTGTCAGGAGTGCATCTTACTATTTTGGGGTATTACATCTTGTGGTGTTTCTATCTTTGAGGAATTTGCGAGGTTTTCTCCATTTATGGTTTCCCCGATCAAAACTCTTTGTGTCTCTTGTCTCTTGTGGTGTGCTTATGTTATTAATGTGCTTATTATTCTCTCAGTGAAAAGATCCTAACATAATGCTAGCTTAAAAGTTGAAAAACTAACATGATATCAGAGCTAACCTGAGAAGAAGACACTGTGCAGCTATGGGAACTAGGGCTTCCTAGTTTGTGGATCTTCCTCCACATATTTTTAGCAAAAGTATGATAGGATGACTCTCCATTGAAGGGTGCATCGTTCTGTCGATACGGAATTCAATTTCAAGCATTTTCAGTTTCGATGTGGAAATTAGGGATTTCTACAGAAGAGGAATTTTTGAGTGAGACCAGCATAGGATTTTTCTCCTCATCAAAACCGAAATTTAGAGACCTGGATCAATAAATTTTGTTGGGTAAAACTCCGGGAAAGTCAAACCCTAGTTTGACCCTGAGCTAGGAGAAACCCTAAATACTAAAACTGCTAATTTCTAGTACAGTCGCTATATTCGGAGATTGGAAACGTCTCAGAAGCTGAAAATTTCTGGGACCGAAGAAAAAATCTTTATGAACACTGTGTCCAAAGGGCAGCCTCTGATTCGTTGTATTCCAGGAGATATGATCTCTCCAAGTTAGGGTTCCAGCCCCTTCCAGAAATCATCCATAAACAGGACACCTGGGGAGATATGCAATATCCTGGGCTACAGAGGTCCAAATGGAATTCCTGAAGATGTTCCAGAAATTTCACATACTTTAATTTCTGTGGTCCGAAGTTCAGACTCAGAATGTGAACCAGTGACACGTGGCATGCTGTACAACTTCGCTGTTCTGAACAGTCCTGTAACAGGTGACCTTTGGAAAAGGATCATAAATTCCAAATGGTGAAACCAATTATGATGAAACCTATGGTGTTGGATAAGGTACATGCAAGGTTACCTCAGTGAGAAATTGTAGACACATAGGATCAGTAATTTCGGAGATATTACAGAAACAGTAACAGGAATTTCTGCAGAAGAAATCAGTAAATTAGGGCTTCCTGTTCCGGGAGCTTCCCTCCACTGTTTTCAGAAAAGGAGTACATTGGACAGCTCCACTTGAAGAGATATATCTGTTTATCCAATCATATCTAAAATATTCCAAGTTTTGAAAATTAGGGTTTCTGCGACAAACCCTAGATCAGCGAACTCCATTTTCAGGACAGACACCTCAAATCGGTAAGATCTAATCCTTTGCTATTTCCAGTTGAGGTTCTCATTTCAATATGATATATCACATCAGCTTGGTGACAAGATTGGGGAAGTTGACAACTTCCAAGCATAGAAGTATTTTATCTCTCTCGATTGGACACCTACATGAGTATAGAGGTTCCAGTTTCAGAGGGATACGAGGCCAAAGAAGACATCATGCTCATGCTGCAGAGGATGATGAACCATCCAGAAAGAGATCTAGATATGAAAGTGAATATTTTTCAAGCAAGGATGAATATGTTCTAATATCAGCTCTCATAGGTAACATTACTCATGGAAGTGATGATTGGCTTATAGACAGTGGGTC
>LPNX010198700.1:521436-539155 GCA_001517045.1 Pseudotsuga menziesii | reverse complement strand
TTGTCTCTTGTGATGTGCTTATGTGATTGCTGTGCTTGTTATTCTCTCAGTGAAAAGATCTTATCATAATGCTAGCTTAAATGTTGAAAAACTAACACCTACCCATTATTATCCCAATGGAACTATGCCCCAAATCACACTAACCCCTCTAAATCCTTAAGTATCACATTCTATATACAGAAGACGTCTGCATGATAATTTAACCCTAAAACATATTAATCTCATACATGTATGAACATGAAATGACCCCCAAACAAACTAATTCACCTCCAAATTAACACATGTCCCTAATTTATTATCAACCTAGACATACAACACACCAATACACAGTAACTTCTCTAAACCCTTACGTACATTAACAATTAATCATTCAAACCCTCAATGTAACAGTGGAATCCTAAGAAATACATAACCACTAACAAGTAATTATAACCTTATACACACATGGCCCCATAACGAGAAAACCCCCGCAAAACACTAACACCCATACACACATTTTATTGCTACTAATTATTGCCCTAAATACACCATGATCCAATGATTACTGACCATTCTATCCCCTTACACACTACACCCTTTAAACCCCTATCACACCTGACATGACAATTGACCCCTAAGACACCTTAACCCTTAACCAGTATTTCCTTAGACACACATTTTCCCATAATTTTATAACCACCCCTCAACACACTTGGCTCCTACCCATTGTCATCTTGAAAATGCATACAACTACATCCCAATGCACAATAACTCCTATAACCCCTTACACATTATACACCTTAACCCATAGGACCCATGATAGGAAAATCAACCTCTTAAACATTGTAATCACTTCACACATCAATATAGACATTACCCTACAATTGCAATGATTCTCTAACTTAGTAATGCCCCTTCACACACTTAGCCCCAACCCATGATGGCCTTGGACACACTACAATCCACTGAAATTAACCCTCCGACCCTTTAAAAATTACACCCCTTAACCCTTGAGATATTTTAGGACCTCTCAAACAAGTATATGATATTTCAAACATGTGAAAATATGCATCGAACTTGCAATGAAATATTGTCCTAATACTGGTTGTGAATAACATGTGTTATGCTTATGATGAACACTGGTAGACACAAGTAATATCATTAAGTGCTAACTTCATTTTGTTTTAAGGTTAGGTTTCCAATGTTACAAATGAATGATTAACCACGAGCACCATCATAGAAATGAGAGGGAGTTCCCAAAGGGTTTTCTATGATGTGCATTTCATTAAAAAATATGTGTATGTACCTACATATATATGTAGATATGTACTTTTCACAATACATACATATATAGTTTCATAAAAAATATATGTGAATTTCATTATCAAATGTGTGTGTACATGTTGTTTCAGCAACACACTTCCATTGGAAGTTTAACCATTCATAGGGTATTGAGACAGATGGGTACATGTTTCCTTTAACTTACTTCAGTAGATAAAAATCTAAATAGTGATAAAAAGTCATTAATTCACATGTTATAAATGCATAATATGCATAAATTTTTATTAGTTCTAGGCTTTGTTAACACCACAAATGATTGTTCAAGTGACTATGTATATTAGGAGATATTACTTTATTGTATCACATTATTAAACATATTAAATAATATACTCTCTCCTTCTCTTTACTACTTTTGTGTATGTGTAATTCGATTATAAAATTTAAAATTGTTCCTCAATTAGGCCTTGTACTATAATTAATTAGAAACTTGTTAAACAACATTTCCCTTCTCCCATTATCAAATGTACCATCTCCATAATTTTTCAAGGTTACATGGAAATCACATGACCTTGCAAGAATGTACCAATTGTTTTGTGTGACATTGTTTACTACTCCCTCCTCCTCCATTGTTCCTAGTTAAATATACTACTACTACTCTTTTATAGTGACATTCTAATCCAATATTGGACAAATTAGAAAAAATTAAAAATAGTAGAGGTAGGATAACCTAAGAAAGTTTATTAAACCAAGTCTAATGACCAATAAAGTGGAACCCACTAAATGAAAATCAACAACCAAGGAAACTAACATGTTGACTATACTAGATTTACTAGTGGACATATGTGGACGACCAAGAAAGTATATTTTCTTATATTTTATTAATGTGTGGATTGAAGGATTAGTAGGATCCTTGTTAGTAGTATCAATTCAATTATATAGAATTTAACGAGGAAGGGATATATATGCGACATTCATTGTACCTTGTACATGGTTTATACCATTTATAAGGTGTGAAACCACCACACAAACACTATATATGTAATAACTTTCATATTATAGTTATATGGGAACCATTTCAAGAAGGTAGAATATCATTAGGCCCCTTCTCTAGTGTCGCCCCTATTATCTCCCAAAATAAATTTATTTTGATAGTATGAATAATTCAAGTCATGTCATGAAAGATTTAAATATGGCTAACAAATTGAAGGTCTTTGTTTGTGCTATGGTTGAAAAAATTGGAAGTTTTAGCTTTCGATGGCTTAGGAGGGGTTCTTAATAGCTCATTATCCACTGAAAGGCTTCGTTTCAGAAGCTAACAGTTTAACGCAGGATGAAATATAACCACTGAAAGTGGGTCTGAGTGAGTAAATGGTGAAATCACTTTCAATGGCTTAGGTGATACTTCAAACAACTCATTATCCACTGAAAAGTGTTTCTTTCAGCAGCTTAGTGAACAGTGCAAAAAGGGCATTAACCACCGAAAGCAGGAAAGAAGGCATTGGGAAAAAATACTGCTCAAAAAAATCAAAACACAGGTTTTAGTGGCTAAGCATGGTTTCAAAATTGTCTCTAAGCCACTGAAAGTAGACTTTCGACGGCTAAGACCAAAATTTCAGGACGCTCCAAGCCACCGAAAGAGGCATTTTACTGTGAAAAGGTCATTTTTTTAAACAATGATTCTGAGTGACTCAAGAATCATTTTTGCAAAAAGCTCAAAGTTTTTTATTCCTAACAGGTCAGAAAATAATAACCTCTCTCATTTTTCCTACATCTATCAAATATCAGGAGAATCGAATTCATCTCTGAGACCTAATTTTTGGATCTTAGAATTTCTTGTTTGACACATGTTTTTGAAATCCAAATCCCAGGAAAATTAAAACAAATTCCAAAAAAATGAGAGAGGTGTTTTCTCACAACAAACCAATATACAAAAAAATATTTTTTTTTATACACAGGTGTCGCATATGTGAAGCTCTAAAGCCATCTTTAAGCCCCAGTTTTCAGCAGTTTGGAAAAAGTTTTAGCTCAAAAGATGACCTGTCAGTCCTCCAGGTGGCATTTAAGACCTCATCTATCAGTGCATGAAGATTTGCTATAGATTTTGAAGAGTTCAGATATCAAACCTAGGTCCCAGAGAATCAACCGGCTATTAGGGAAAATACATGAACTAGAGGTCTTAGAAGGAAAAGCCAAACCCTAACCATAAAACACGATGATGTTGTTATATAGGTTGAAGAAATCCAAGATTGATGAAGGATATATCCAGGATCAACAAGATGATAAGAAATTCAAGGCTGTAGAAGAAATATTCAAGCCCCAAAACACACCTTGCACTAGAAACCCTAGCAGATGCAGCTATTAGCATTCACAATCCAGAGGTAGCCCATGATATTGCTGATATTCCAAATCTTATGCAGGTTGAGAAAGTACCAGAAGGATAGGAGTAAAGTGTAAAAGTATGATTTAAAGGATAAATAAAATTCTGCAGAAAACAAAGCTTTCGGTGGCTTAGGCAAATGCAGCAGCAGTTCATTATCCACCGAACGCCCCACTTTCGTCAGCTAACGGTTCTAATGTTTTAGCCACTTAACCACCAAAAGCAGACAGAGGCAGAATATTAAGTTTTGACATGCAGTACTAGTTTTTGGTGAACATGGATGGCTCAGGGACAAAAATATAAACCTAAAAGACACTGAAGAAATAAACAGGGAAGGTGTGCTTCAGTTTTGCTAAGCCACCGAAAGGAGCATTTTACTATGAAAAGGCATCATTTTAAAATGGGGATTATGAGCGAATGGAGAATTATTTTTCAAACTTCTAGGAGTTTTTTGTTTCCAACATTCCATAGAATAATAACCTCTCTCAGTTTTCCTATAGGTATTTCATATTGGGATAATAGAATCCATCTCTGAGCCCTAATGTTTGGATCTCATAATTTCCCTGTTTTACACATGTTTTTGAAATACATATCTTAGGAAGATGAAAATGAATTTCCAAAACCTGAGAGAGGTTTGTTTTAAAAACCAACTAATATACAAAAACCACTTTCATTTTATACACAAGTGTCAGAGAGTTGAAGAACCAAATGCATCTCTGAGCCCCATTTTTCAGCAGTTTGGCCAAATTTTTAGGGAAAAAGTTGACATAACAGGGTAGGTTACAGCAGAAAAATGAAGAGTTTACTTCACCAACAACTGGGAAAGAGCAGAGGACCAGTGGAAGTTAGTTCCAATGCTTACTTTAGTTATCAGAAGGTTCAAACAACGAATGAATTCTACATCTAGTTAGACTAGTAGTTAAATTAGGGGGTTTTGACCTAATTATGCAAAAACTATTATTTTGTCCATTTTTATTAAATCGGATCCAATTTTTCACGATCTGAGTATTTTTGTAAAGGCTATAAAGCATAAGACTTATTTTATTAAAAAGGTTCAACTTTGGGGATTTATAAGCCAATACTATTATCAGCTTCTCATCTTGTTCATTATGGAATATAAGCTCTTTTGTTATGATTTGTTCATCCATCATCTTTGTCTTTATTGTACTTATGCCTAAATGTGTATTTAGGTTATTTTCAAGTTGATTAATAACTAATATTTTTCATCCTATTGGTGTGTTAATGTGATTTGATTTATAAGTACCATCCTTATCAGGATTTAGTCATTTATATGTTGTTTTGTATGTAAGTCTGCCAGCTTGATGTGTTCTCCATCCCTGCAGCTTATTGTCAAACTACTAAACAAGTTGCAAATAAAATCCTTGTAATTGAGTGAGCATCATGCATGTATTGAGAGTGGAAGGTTATATAGGTCACTTAACTTGATCCATATCAAAAAACCCTAAAAACATTGTAAGTTACCAGGCATCCTCGAGCTACAACCGAGAGGAGTTTCCTAGAGTGATAACAACCCCCTTTTCCCCCACACCGCTCTCAATTCCCCATACCCAATTTAAGTAGGGCTCTAATAACCATGATTTAAGTGAAAGTTTTTATCTAGGAAGGATGCCTTTTAGGGACCTTTACATCATTAAATGAGGAACACTAGCATATTAGGGCACAAAATAGCCTTTTATGGCTCATGAACCATGGACACAATCGAAAGTACTACACATTATATATAAAGGGAATGCTTGGTGTACATGTGTTGTATGGGAATCATTATTTAGGTTTTGAGCATCAATTTTGCATCTCATAACATCACCTCACCAACGCAAATTCATATTTGGAACACATGTTTCATATGGGAATCATTTTGAGATTTTATGGAATGTTTATGGTTCTTAAGGCCTTGTATATTATCTGAGGAAGACCACAACAATATTAGGGACTAGAAAAGGATTTTACAAGTTATGGACTATGGACATGATCCAGAATCACCACACCATTCTTAGAAAGGAATATTTTTCCTATAATTATTATGTGGGTTCCATTTCAATGTTTTGAGCATTCAGGATGATTCATGGGGTTGTGGGAATTGTGAGAGGAGGAACATCACATATTAGGGATTAAAAGAGGCTTTTACATGTCATGGGTCATGCAGAACATCCAAAAAAACCACATACTTTGTGTAAAGTGAGTCTTTCTAGGTTTTACGCATGACATATGGTTCTAAGAGCCTTTATTATGATTTGGGAATAAAAAATGAAGCTATAGAGCCTATAATATGTTTTTTTGTGTCTACGCCAGTAAAATGGTATGTTCTTAGGATTAAAATTCCCTTTGTAGGCCCTATGTGGTAGTTTATGTAATCACACTTTGAACATGATCTATACAGGAAATTCGTGTGGCCTTAGAGCCTCAGTTTCAACAAAAAATCATGCTATAGGGAATGATAAGAATTTCTGGGATTACAAATTTTGAAATGACTACGATAATAATAATAAATATTTACTTTTAAAGTAAAATTTAATTTATTAATTGTAACCTAGACATTCATAATACATGATATTAGGTCAAATATTAAAAGTAATTTTAAAATTCTATTAATTAAAATATAGGCCAACTAGTTATAATTTCCTCTCTCTCTCTCTGTCTCTATGTGTGTGTGTGTGTGTGTGTGTGTGTGTGGGCTGATGGACAATCATGGACTCCTTTAAAGGAACTTTAGATGCCACATAACACTGTAAAAACATGGAACCTTTGACTTTAGGTGACAATTAGAGGTACTTTTGTAACCGATTTGAATATGACCTAAAAGGACAAAATTTAAGTAATTGAATAAGTTTTCATAATATATAACTTTTATCTATATTAAATTTGTGTAAATGATTATAAAATTAGTTTCCCTTAAATTGGGTTTTCAAATTTTCAACACATCATAACATATATGTTTGTGCGGGTGCAATAGTATATGAGGTAAATGTCATTTTTGGATAAAATCTTGCATACATATAAAGGACATATGGTAATAGTGCAACACTATTTTTTCAAAAAAATTATGAATTATTCTTTTTATTATTAATTATTGAAGTCTGAAAACCTTGAAACAAAAACATTATATGTGGGTGCAACACTTTAGGGGATAAAGTTAATGAAATTATTGATTTCTATATATAATACTATAGAAATTGCTCTCCTCTAGTGCACCATATACTTTTCTTGCGAAATGGTGAAGGAAATCAAAAGTTTCATAAATAACAATGGATGTACATCTATTTTCAAAAACTGACATGTGTCATTTAGAAAAATAATAATAAATAAATAAAACATACATCTATAGGAAAAAATTACATATTCAGAATTGTAATATCTTATTCAACAATATTCTATATTTTCATAAAAAAATATTGTGTTTGTCATAGCAAAAAATGCCATCGAAACTGATCATATTCACAGAGTTCTGAAATACAGGAAATAGCCCTAGTTTATTTTTCCTAGAAAATAGGTTCAATAGTCCACATCTATTTTCGAACATAATTCTAGGCCTTATTCCCATCGAAATTTTAAATTTTAAAAAATGCATTTTTGTTATAACGAACATGCGTAATAACGCATATGTGATACACACATATGTTATAACGCATATGCGATATAGAACGCATATGCATTGTAATGCATATTCAATTATTATCTATTGATCTTAATCTTCAATTATTCCATCAAATGTTTATCCAAATAACACATAGCATATTCTACCCCATCCCACTTATATGTATTTCCCCTTCATTTCCCCTTTCATATCTCTCCCCTACCCATCCATCCCTCCCATGATTCCCTCTACATCTTTCTCTCCCTCCTTTGACTACCACCCCCTCTTTTAGCTTATTCAATGTCATGTTAATTTCTCCTATGTCATATGCACTATATCACATATGTGATATATTTCATAGTGTTATATTGGATATGCGCTATATCTAATATGTGATATGATAATCATGTTTTACATAAGGACCGTTATGGGTAAAGGAGAAGAATTGCACCAGGGACAAAAATAAACCCAGGATACAAGCTCAGAAAACATCCAAATAAAACTGAATTAAGTAACCAAAAAAACATGTATGGACCAATTTATAAAAACAAATCACATTCAAATGTATCATATTGAGGATGGATTTAACACAAGAAACCTGCAAAATATACAAAATGTGATCAATAGTAGAAACAGGAATAAACAATGAAATTTAGTCCAAAAAATAACAACTCTACAAGATATCTTAGAGAATAGTTATAACAAATCATTTTCATATTGAATACATAGAAATTTCCCTACAGGTTTGCTCGGCTTTATGAGCAAACTTACAGAAACCTTAAACAAGAAAATGAATTCAAATAATACAGTCTTGTCGGCCATAAATATTATAAGTATCTTCATCCAGTAAACCGAGAGAAATTCAAATACAATTACCCAATGCCTACCTTCCTGTTAGACTAGGCGTCCAATGTGCCTGCCTAGCAACCCAACATTAATTGCCATCACAAAATTTAATTTGAATTAAGGAAAATAATAAGTTAGTCCTTGCCTACAAATCACAAATATTTTTTGATGGGCCCAAAGATTCAATAATATTGATCAATCTGATGCCCCTCCAAAATGGTGGTCATTCAATCGTGTTAAACAATTATCTGTCATTGTCATTATTATTATGAAAGAGTATTTTTTTTTATCACCATCATGTGAGGATGATGCGATGAGACATCCATATCTTTGAAGCATGTGTCAAAAGATTACATTGGCATCTAAAACAGTAGTTCATTAGTGTTTCGGGTTTTATTATTATTATTATTATTATTATTATTATTATTATTATTATCTATGGTCTGCTTCAATATTTGACACATGAGAAATCGATGTTAAGCATGGTGTAATTATTATAATTTATGGTCATTGACCCACTATCTCACCCTCTAACCATCCCTCCATCCTATATATCTCCCTCTCCCATCCCCCAAATATCTCTTTGTGAGAAAAATTACAGAAAACTTAAATAAGAAAATGAATTGAAATCATACATCCTCGTCAACCATAAATATTATAAATACCTTCATCCAGTAAACCTAGCGAAATTCAAATACAATTACCCAATTCCTACCTTCTTGTTCGACCATGCCTCTAGTTTTCCTTCCTCACAACACAAAATTAATTTCCATCGTAGAATCTTATTTGAATCGAGGAAATAATAAATCACTCCTTTTCTACAAATCACAAATATTTTCTGACAGGCCCAAAGATTCAATAAAACTTATCAATCCCATGCCCCTCCAAAATGGCAGTCATTTGTTCATGTTAAACAGTTATCTCTCATTGTCATTATTATTATGAAAGAGAATTTTGTTATTTTTGCATCAGGGACGATGCGATACAATGTCCATATATTTGAATTAGGTGTCAAAATATGGCATCGGCATCTACAACAATAGTTTGTTAGTGTTTCAAGTTTGTATTATTATTATTATTATTATAGTTTAGTATTAATCCCCCTCTTCATCCCTCCCTCCCACTTATATTTCTCCTCCATTCATTTCCCCTTTCATTTCTCTCCCCTACCCATCCATCCATCCCATGATTCCCTCTACATCTTTCTCTCCTTCCTTTGACTACCCCCCACCAATATTTTATCTTTATCAATGTATTGTTAAATTCTCCTTACTGAACATGATTTCCATATCGCATATGCGATATGAAAATCATGTTTTACGTAGAGTGCATTAGGGATAAACCATTGTAACCATAACACATATGCGTTAAAAAATACATGTGTTATATCGCATATGCGATACTTGTATTCTAAGAAATGTTGGGTTGCAGGCCGTGGGACATTTTTAATATAGAAAAATGCAAAATTCCTTTGAACCTGCACACAGAAAACTGTACAACCTATCATTCCATCATTTATTACACAAATCCATAGGTATTTTACAAGTTTGGGTGGATTTCAATGGGTAATGTACATAATAGAGGATGGAAAACAACAAGGAAGGTGCATACACTGGAAGAAGCTGAAAAAAAGAGGGAAGAATTAATAAATCGTCGGCATTCAATCGTTGAGAAAATACTTCCCATTCCCACTTGTTGGAGGAGCTAGTCGGTGAGCTGACTAGACTAGTTAGCTAACTAATTAGAGATTAGGTCAGCCTCCAAAGGTCGTGTCGGTTGAATGAACCAACAAGTAGTTATTCATAAGTATTTTGTAATAATATAAAATAGGTTGTTGAGCCAGATACAAACTTGGTTTAGTTTGATGTTTGTATGAACCCATATATGTTTTGTGTAATATAAAGCTGTTATCCAACCTACTATCCTTGTCTCTTGTCTATGTTATGATTATATGAGTCTTTATGTGCATTATTGGTAACTTAGTGATCTGAGTGATTATAACATTGGTTTTGTTGCTGGTAGTACATGTACGGATGAAATGACCATTAGCAGATGATATAAGAACAAGAAATTAAGTACTGGTGGGAGCGTAAGAGCGCAAACTATTTGCAAAACTATGCTCTCAAAAACATGTTAACTATTTCCCAAGTGAAGGAGAAATTCTTCACTCAACACATGAAAATTTTGTAGAATTGGTACCTTAGTTTCTGAAGAAATTACTGGATGAAAAAGCCAGTACACACTAAGGAACAAAATTTTCTCTAGAAACTGATAAGTGGAGGACAAACAAACCTATCATAGTGGCTTGAGAAAATTACAGACAATTTCTAGCAGCAACAGGCCATGGAAGAGAGAGAATCGGTCAAAACTATCAAAAAGAGGTTCTATACTGAATTTCAATGAGAAGTTCCTTTGCTCACTACTGACCCTTTTGTTTAGATTCCTAATCAACAGAGCAGTAGGGAATATTGTTGAACCTCATCCATCACTGATTGAACTGCCACCGAATATCAACTGGGCAGAGAAGCAGAAAGCATGGGAGAAGTTCATTGCTGAAAGGGAGTAGGAGTAATTCTTGAACAAATAGACATAACTATCTCGAATTACTAAAGCATCGGGTATGCTATGGGGGGGTCGCTGGTCATGTGTCGCGGGTGCAGTAGAAGGATTCTAGTCAACATTAAAAGGAACCACTAGCAATGAACAGTCGGGCCAAGAAATAAATAATTCGGATGGTGACTTGCAAAAGCACTTTGGATTCGCAGAAAATAGAGATATAAGAGGAAGGCAAGAAGGGAGGAACAAAGAGAGCAGGCCATTGCACTGTAGAGAAGAATAAATACCAGGGTGACTAAACATGAAAGACATCTGCCAGAGTCAAGGCATAGGGCATAGATTAGGAATAAGTATCACCAATGGAATAAGATCTGTGGATAGAGAAGCATGAAGCTCTCCATATTGAGATACCCCAAGAAGTAAGACCTCTATCTCCAGTTAATCTGAACCTGAGTGCCCATGTGCAGAACATTATCAAAGATGAGCTAAGGCTATGAGCTTGTGTGATTGAAGTATGGAGTCGACTAGATGGCGAAGGAAATGATGTCCATCATTTGGTAATTCATCAGCATGAGGAAGGAAATATGGTCACATTCCAAACATACCCATCCAACCGAAGTATCAACCTGCTCTACCCATGCAATGAAGGAGAACCCCCCTACCAAACACAACTTTAGGAAATATAGAATAGTTAGATCCATGTAGAAGAATATTTGAGCTACAGCAATTAGCTTGGGCTTCGGCAAACGAAGTCGAATTGTTTCGACTACTTGTCTAAGAGAAATTGACAGATAAAAATTCCAATGGGAACGAGAGTTTCATTGAAACTATCTGTGACCAACACAGAGAAGCATAGAATATCCCACCACCCCCACCACCACCTCCACCACCACCTAAATAATATGCCGATGCCGATGACATGGGGAATGGTGCTGCAGACATCCCCCTCTATGAGGGTGATGAGGATCCCAGACAGCATCGGTTTGTCTGTGAATTGACATGGGAGGCTAACACTAGAACTAGTGAAGACAAACATATGGCACAGTTCCCTGGTGCCTTATGGAAGAGGGCACTAACTTGGTATATGACATATATTGAAAAGACACCTAATGTAATCAAGGAAGAAATTAAACAATAGTTCTTATCCTTCTTCAAAACACCAGGCGCAAAGCATCTGGCGGCATAAAAGCTGGAAACAACTGTTCAGAAACCCACAAAAACTGTTTGGGACTATAGAAGCAATGGAAGGACCTATTGATCCAATTACAATATGAAATTAATGAACAACTTTTAATTCAATCAATGGTTTCTTGGAGGACTTGTACAAAATATCCGAAGACATATAAGTCTGGACACATTCAAATCACATGAAGAAGCGCTGATAAAAGCACTGCAGGTTGAGATGGATGATGACTATCCAGCACATCCTATCAACAACCACATTGAGTAGCAGTTGGAAATCATGCAAAAATTATTAAGAGAACTAATCCTCAAAGGTCAGGACATCTGGTGCACAACTTTCTTGACGGTTGGACATACCAAAGACAACTGCCGATAAGAAGTCAATTGACAAGATGTCTGTTTTGTTCAAATGAAATGTTTGTGTGACATTTTCCAAGAACATGGGTCACACATGATGAAGGACTATCCTTATAATATGAAAAATGTAAAAGCTTCATGGTGTGCAATCTGTGAGGTAACATGCATTGATTCAATGGAAATCGAGACTATAGACCACGATGACCCATCCAGTGTTTTACATTCTATAAAGAAGGCCACCAATACGTAGAATGTCCATATAAATATCAGACTGACCTGAAATTTTTTACTAGTTGTGTAGTGGGCGATCACTCACTAAAGGATTGTCCCACTATACTTGAAAAAATCAATAAGAAGAAAAATGCTAACATCTTCTCATGTGCTAAGAAATGTGATACAATTCCTACAAAGAATTTACACATAGTCACTAAACAAGAAAAAAAGACTGGTAATGATAATCCATGCATAATTAAAATAAAAAACAAATATGATTACCCTAATCCCATAAAACAAAAACAATTGTACAATGATGCATCGAACATGTTCCAAGAATTCGCCCGACAAGAAGAAATTGATAGCAGTCGAAAAAAATGTCTCAAAATAATTATTTAACCTAATACATAATGACAAATGAGTAGCATAGTTTATTGAATTGTTTATAATATTAAGAACAAATCTAACATAGAGAAACAAACTAAAAATATATGCAACCTTAATCAGAAAAATAAGAGTGATGCTAACCCACATGTCGACCTGGAAATTGAGGGTTATCACGTTCGACAAGTTGTTCTTGACTTTCGATCCCAAGTAAATATTATGACATGAGATACATGGGAACAACGAGGAAGACCTCAACTAAAGGAATCAGGCATATATCTCAAATTATTAGAGGAAATTTCAACTCAAAATGGGCCTTTTAACCATAATTAAAATTCCATGTCATCATGTGTTAGGCAATGAAATTGCTTTAAATTTTAAATACTGTACAGGTCTTAAACAAATTTTTAATATAAATTTGGGGATAGGTATCATAAAAAAAACTACCTTTTTTGTTCGTATTTTCGACATATCTCCTTGTGTTTTTACTCAAATTTCGATCCAGAGAGCTCCTTGGACGTTGAATTAAATTTCATATCCAATGAGTACCCACTCAGCATACTTTTGATGGACCCTGCTACCCCAAAAACAAGAAATACCTAAAAATACGTGATGATGATATGATCATCACATTTGCCGAGTGGGTACTTGTTGGATGCGGAATTTAATTCTGCATCCAACCAACTCTCCCGATCAAAATTTGAGTAAAAACACAGGGATACGTGTCGAAAATACAAACAAAAAAGTAGTTTTTTTATTTTCTTCCTCCAAAATTAATAAATATTATTTTATTATTTTAACTATTATTTTATTAATTTTCCCTAGGAGGCCTATTTTGAGTTGAAATTTCCTCTAATGTAGCATATCAAGGACTAATCCAACCTATCAGTGTATGGCACAATGTCGACAAAACTATTAGAAGAATTACCACAAAAGTGGATTTTGAAATCATCGACCTGAAAGAAGGATCTAGTTCTTTCCCAGCCTTGGTGGGACGACCATGAGGTTAGAAGATTAAATCATCGATGTCGTTAGATAAAGAGATGATAAATCTCAAAGGAAATGGACAAAAATTTATTTTCTGCATTCATCCTTCTCAAGGTGAACCTTAGACTGAACCGATAGATGAAGAAGTCAATGTTCGACAACTCTACAAAATACAAAATAAGGAACACTATATTGATCCAAACATCTATGGGGAGCTTCACTTAGAGCACCAAGATTTTGTTGGATATAATTCGGATGCAGAATTATATGATTGGGAGATACAAAATTCTGAAACTTAAGCACGAGGATGTTGGACTATCCAAGCTATATCAAAGAAACCGACTCTAAAATGAATTTTGGTGTCGATAATTCCCAAAAAAATTGAAAGAAAAATTAGGGAATAACCTTCTTTAGCTCTGATTAAAATAGAAAATAAATAGCCTCTTCAGCATAAAGAAAGAGAGTCACCAGTACTCCAATTTGAACAAGTTTCTAAAAACTTAGGAGAGCACGACCGACTACAAATCCTGGTTGATACGTTTACAGGTCAAGATGCTTGATGGTGGGATACCCATCATTCGAGAAAAAAAATATGGAAAACATCTTTGACACACTTTGTTGAGAGATTCAGCGAAAGGAAGCTAACTAAATAGGCACAAATACCAGTCTTCACATAAGGAAAAAACCATGAAAATCACATAAGTATATGTGAAAGGGAATGGAGAAGACTTAGGTACAAAGACAAATGAAAATGGCCACAATTATTTCCATCCATACCTGACGACTTACCAAACCAATGGTATAAGATGGAAGAAGCTCAAGGAGAAACATTCATATGGCAGGAACTTAAGGAAAGTTTCATTAAAGACTTTAGATTCATACCAAAAGATGCCAAATTGGTCAAAGCAACGGAACAAATAAAAACATTTATATAACCGACTGTCCATCATACTTTGACACAAAACCACAACCAACTAAAAGCATCTTGTAATAGCATTTGATCTAATAGAATACCACATTTAACAAGATTTCGACTGGGGAATGAGCACACACAGGGGAAAATATTTCAGCGGAAAACTGATCATCCAGAACATTAAAACCAATTAAAACACTACTCAAAGTTGAGTCGACCAACATAGAAGATACCGACAGGATGACAGCAGCAGACTTCCCAACATCATTTCCACATTTTAAAGAAGTTCAGTCAACTGAAAATCTGTCGACTGAAGAGAAACAAACAGAGAAGAAGTAGCCACCATCAGTACTAACACAACCATTGGTGGTCCATCACTCTAAACACAAAATAAAAAGAAAATAAAAGAAGAAAAGAGAATAGCAACAGACACAACAGGCACCTAAAGTTATCCACCTTCATCAACTAGGGTCGACTACTGCAATTGACACACCAAAACTTAGAGATGGAGAACTAGACCAACTATTGCAAGCACTCAATAAAGAGGCTGCAACAAGAAATCAAAGCAAAGGAGAAAAATATAGAAAAAATTCAAGCAGAACAATTTGATATCCTAACCAAATGTAGCAATCTGACACAAATAGTTCTACCAGGAATAACAAAGAGCGACACCGAAAAAACCATTGGAGAGAGCATACGAGTTGTTGTAAATTGTCATGTCAAACCTTCAGACACACTTACAGGACATGAAATATGAGAAAAAAGGAGAGACTTCTGTGTTACTGAGACATCAATACACAACATTTTCAAAAGCCCACAAGGTACTGCAGGAGCATTTGGATGAGTCTATCACTATAGAAGAAATACGATGAATCTAGTATACTTATTATGGACAGGTATTCCAGCAGGCTCGAGAGACTCAGGAACACATAAAATCATTAGAAAACCAACAATGTCTAGAGGAACAAATGAGGAGTACAGTATAAGATCGGATTGTACAATACACAACAAAACTCAAAAAATTGGACAAACAAGCACATCAATTGATGAATCAGGCACTACCCAGCCTCGACACACTTGAAATTTTTTTTCCATGAATGAAAAGATTACTTGACATAGCAGAGAAAAAAAATAAACTATTGTGGATCGACATGGTCAATATCAAAAACCTACCAAAACAAGAGAAGATGTTGATTCTTTCAAGCATTATTACCTTGACCATTGTCATTCAAAACGCTCTCCGTAATTGGACAAAATTTCAACATCAACTAGCCATTACAACAGAATCCATTATGGAGATATGTGTATAGAAATGACCATCCATTCAACTGCACAACCCATGAAGAAAGAGAAATTGGAAGGAAACTACTTTATACATGATGTTTTTACCTCACTTGTTTCTTCGGGTCGAAGAAAGATTTTTTTCCTGGGGGAGATGTTGGAGGAGCTAGTTGGTGAGCCAACTAGACTAGTTAGCCGACTAATTAGAGATTAGGTCGGCCTCCAAAGGTCATGTCATTTGACTGAACCAACAATTAGTTATTCATAATTGTTTTGTAATCATATATAATAGGTCGTTGAGCCAGATACGAACTTGGTTCGGTTTGATGTTTGTATGAACCCATATGTTTTTTGTGTAATATAAAAGGGTTATTTAAACTACTATCCTTTTATCTTGTCTCTGTTATGATTATATGAGTCTTTATGTGTATTATTGGTAACTTAGTGATCTGAGTGATTAAAACACTGCTTAACTAGAAAATACAATTTTGGATACCCCAGAGGAAGAGTCAAAGCGGAGGACTTTGATAGTGGATAATACCATTCATTCTCCAGTGAACCACATTTCAGTATCAAGTTCATTGGATGGAACCATACACTTTGCATCAAATACTTGCACCTCAACATCTCGGGGAAAACACAGATACCTGATGTAGAGGATGAGGAGGATAATGCAATGTTAATGGAAGATGGTTATGGGGAAGATGAAAATATTGGCGCATTCTTAAGCGGACAATTTTTTGAAGAGTTCAATCATTATGTTCCTGACGATGAAAATGTGTCTTTGTAACAACCATGCTAGGTGGTTCAATATCCTGATCGAATTTTTCGGCATGTAGTGGATGTAAACATCACTTCATCATTTCAAACCATAAAAAAAATTGCATCAATACGAGAGAGAACTCCTAAACTCATACAAGTGGATGAGAGTGAATTAACTTCCATGAAAGGTAAGGTGCCTGAACGCACTATCCTTTGTCATTATTCTCGAATAATGAAACAATATTTTTATTAAAAATATGAAGCCCGTAAATGTCAATTGTGTTTATCTTTGATTAAATCTAGGAGTATGGAAGCCATTAGTGGAAATTTAGGCATAAGAACATTGAAGAATATTAAATCATTTAATCACATTGTGAAATCTCTTTCTGCTGCATTCACATTGATTGGTAAAAAAATTTGTTCATAGGATTGTAATGTGGCTCGCTGTGTCTTGGTTGAATCAATTGTAAGTAGATCCACAAGACAATGTTGATTACCTAAATGCACATCACAATTTGTGCCTTTACATCCAAATAAACTTAAAAAATATCTAGTAAGAAGAGACAGCCTTGATGTAGAGGGACAAATGTAAACATTATGGGCATTTAGTGATAGGTTTCCCCATAAAGACATGAAGTTAGTCGAAACAATGCAAGGACTAGTGCACACATTTTGGCACGATAACACTAGGCCTTCTTCTATCATAGAGGATGTGTTTAAATGTTGTAGGTATTTTATGAAAAATGAACCACATGTTAAAAATTATCTTGACATGGCACAAAATCAATTGTTTGAGATGTTTAAAATTTCCCACGTAGAGCTAAGGCTTGGAAAAAGATATTTTGAAACATGAAATCCTTGGTATGTTAGAATCAATACCATCCAAAACACTTATTGTCATAGGTACCACATATAGTTTGATATATATTATCATACATTTGCAGATATACGTCATTTTTTGTATCCTAACCATGTGCATGAATGCTCAATTACAGTACCGCTGATGTCA
>LPNX010198700.1:501455-516796 GCA_001517045.1 Pseudotsuga menziesii | reverse complement strand
CTATTTTGGGTAAGCCTGCTTTATGCTAGATTTGGATGCTTCCTTATGCATTCGATTTGCTCATGTATTCTATATATTCAGCAGCCTATTTTATTACAGAGTTGGCTATTTTACACTCAGTTAATATAATTTTGTGTTACAGCTCCATTGTCAGTCTCCATTGTTGATAATTTGCATGATCAATTGTTAATTGTTGTGGGTGAAATTAATCTACTGCAGGCCTGAATTTCTACAATCTAGATATTTCATCCATACCATAATGTGTCTAAGGAAATATGGATGAACATATTACTTAAAACAATATTTAGAGGGTTCTTGCAAAAAATGTGTTGGGCTATCATTATGGCATGATTGCATCCATGCGAGTGAATATAAACTATTCGAGAATACAATTGTCAAGAAGCAGAACTATTAGTATGAGACATATCAGATACATGGTGGGAAAGAAAGCAGGAAGATTAAATTGCTGACTTCATAGGTGACAATGTACATGAATAATACTCATTTAAATGTTTATATTGTTTATTTTGTTTTATAACATTGTTTATTAACATAAATTAATATTCATGTAAATATTTTTATGTTTTTTTATAACATTGTTTATTTTTTTTCCCACGAGGTGCAAGTATGTGAATTTAATTCAGATTTTCATGGAAAGATCCAACAATACATTCAACATGTCGATAAGGAATGGTGGAAACATGAGAAATTCATTATATGCCGAGACACCTTCCCTCTCTGAAAAATACTATCAGTGGTTGACTTTGCAAAAAATTACACCCTGCAACCACAAAATGAAATACAAAATCAGTACTATCACTCAGAGCATGTGAGCATAATGGTCCATATTACTTATGGACATGGGCCAAATATAAATGAAGAGAAATGTGTGATATTGAAGTAAATTCACTTCTACATAAGTGATGACCGAACCCATGACATCCATTACATGCAGCATTGCTTTAAATTGTTTTATGATCATGTGATAGCTATGGATATACCATTTTGTTGTCATTTTATTTGGTCAGATGGTTGCGCTTCTCAGTTCAAGAATGCACATGTATTTCAATGGTTGTGTTTGTTGCACATAAAATACAAGGTGCCACATGTATGGAACTATTTTGAAACTGGTCATGGAAAAGGAGAGCACAATGGCACTAGTGCATGCATAAAAACTTCCATTAGAAGGAAAGAGATGAAGTTTACAAGTTATCGCCTTCGAGATGTTGGATCTATAGCGAAATGGTGTGCATCTGTGATGGGAGAACAAGCAACAAGGAAAAAACTAGTGCAGAGAATATGCAGGGAGGTGAAAAATGTGGATCAATCCAACACACATCGGGTGAACACGGTTCATTGAACTGGACAGTTTCATTCATTTAGAAGCGCAGACAACTCGACCCTACAAATATGGACAAGATTGAAGGATTTATTTTGCAGTTCATGTAACATTGGTGAATGGTATGGTTGTGAGCATACAGATACAATTGATACATGGGATCTGTTGAGACTCAAAAATGTCATATTTTCATCCACTTTATCTCCCACTATTCCTCACATTTCATCGTCCCATTAACTTTTTATCACACCATTTCCATACATATATGTGGGTTTCACCTTATTATTTCCACTTTATTCATTTTAGTATTATAAGTGAATTTATGATTAAAATATTAGAACTTAACATGTTTTTCACTAATATCTCAAGTATGGATGAGCTTTGTAATGTGTAGGAATATGTGAAGGATTAATTCAAGAAAAGACTTCTCGAATATCTCCTCCACCATTTCAAGGAGATAATTATTCAATCTAATTCTAATGAGAAGATCATGAATATTTGGTTGGCATATCCTATTTAGGATTTATGAGAGACATGTGGAGAATTTGTGAGAGACATGTGGAGGATTTGAAGGGATCATAACTTGTAATAATAGGAAATTAGTTCAGAGTGGTTGAGAAAATAGTGGATCTGTCATTATGATATGGTTATATTATTCATGCATAAAAGAGAATACTCTCTCTTCATTTCATTAATCATATCTAGAATCTTGATTAATCTTAGATCTTAGGAGGTGGAATCTTAAATATTATATCTTAGGTAGATAGTAGATTGTAAAAGTTAGTCTTGACTTTGTATTATGGAGAAGGGAATTCTTGGATTTTGTTCATAATCTTAGTTTTGATGCTTTCATGATTTGTCATTGATTCTTGTGATTTAAATTACGATTGCTTGATTGTTAATGTGAGCTCACATGTGTTCTCTTGTTTCTATTCATATGTTGTCTTTCTTTTATGCAATTTACTTTCAATCATGTGTTTCGACTTCCAGCATTAGATTAGCAATTGCTTGTTTCAGCTTAAGGGTGGTTAGATTAGATTAGTATTAGTTTAAAGGGGGGTTAGGTTGGCTTAATTTTTCTTCAGTCCTACATATAGTTTTCATGTGCTTCATAAGCCTACGAACCTCAGATTGACAAATTAAATGGTTGGGAAACTACTACAACAGAATTAAAACGACAATAATAAGGCCCAACATTTTGGCGTTGTTTTCAGGAAGCATGATGGATTGAAGTTTAGTTTGATTTTTCTGCAAGTGTACACTAGAGAGTGAATTTTAATTTCTGCATTGAGTGTTTCAATTCTGCAAGTGTAAATTTCAATTTCAGCAAGGGTGTTTTTCGCAACTATGAAGAGTAATTGTTTTCTGTATAGTGTTTTTTTAATTTGTTTCAGCAAGAGTGTTTTTTTTTTTAATTTAGATTTGGGTGCTATAAGAATCCATTTTTCTTTAAAATGATTTAACTATGATTTTAATCTTGGAGCAGCTCACTCATATCCTTGCAAAAGTAGGGATCTCCTCTTCTCACGAAGAGGAGATCCTGACAGCAGCCGAGAGCTTAATTACTCCTTCAGAAATAGATGAAGAATTAGCATACAAAGAATCCTTCACATTTGATGGAGAACAATCATGCGAACATGAGATCGAAAAAGACCACGAGGAGTTTCAGCATGATCTGAGGAGTGAAAACTATGCCTAAGAAAGCCCTATCAAACGATGGTTTCAAGCGAGTACTAGGTTAAAAAAATTTAGCTTTTCTTTTTTTCTAGATAATTCACACTCATAGCAATTAATTTCACACATTTATGTTTATCCTCATCTTCTATTTGAAAAATTAACATTGAACATATTCTTATTGCTATTACGTGAATGGCTACACTGGATATTTAACTACACGTAATTGTTTTCTAATTCCCAATTAATATAGAGTAGGTAGGATTTTAATTTCATTTTTTCTTTTACCTAGAATAAGTATGCTCTCCTCCGCACTTCGTGCGATCGCAAGGATCAGAAATATAATGATTAAATTGATTTCCGGAAGATTTCTTATTGTTTACGAATGGAAAAAAAATTGGCTAATCTATTTTTCGTCTGCAATTTGTTCCATTTGCTCATAATTGTTTTTTTTCTAAGTTCGCAAAATAAGATGAAACACACTTTTCCAACTAAAACACATAAGTTGTAATGAATAATTAATGTTTTGCAACATGCTTAATTGGTTTCATCTTTAATTTGTAAATCATTTATCTTCATTTGCTAATAAATAAATAAATTATTTTTGTTTTACATTTTTTTTTAAGTTTAGTTTTTATTGGAAACTAATAAAAGAATTTTAATACAGAAAATTTCTGTGTTCCATCCTCAACCTACAAAATAAACACAATTAACACATAAGGTGAATAAAAACAACACCGATTTTTTCTATGCTAAAATAGTAGCTGCAACTATACCTCCAAGTTGAAACAACGCATCTCCAAGTTGAAATAGCAGCTGAAGTAGTGTTACACCTATAAGCTTCTCATCGGTTGGAGTCATAGCCATCTTTTTACCTTTTCCTGAAAAACATAAAATACATATGGTCTACAATTTAATGCGGGTTGAGAGTGAATCAAGTTTTTCCAAGATGAAACAGTTGACAAAACTATAACAATACGTTGAAACAGTGAATTTTTTACATGCTGAGACAGTGAAAATTTTTACATGCTAATACAGTGAAATTTTACATGCTAATACAATGACTTCTATGATGAAACAATAAACATTGATGCTGAAACAATGTTGTTTTTGTTGCAACAGTGGTTAAACAGTGTCAGCCTTGTGCGTCTCTAATATATTTTTCTTTCAGTCCAAGTTCATCTCTGCTGTGAGTAGCAGCAATGCCATATCTTGCTTTCATCTAAAATCTGCAGCATTAATCTTAACACCTTACACTCCGTAACGTACAAAAAAATGAACTTATTAAAAATCTGAAGACCAAAATGAATAAACATGACACTAAGGGGGCAAGCAATTTCAAATTCTGATTATCTCCCTATATGGTAGTTTCAACCGATTATGGTTATGGCTTGTCCACCTCAATTCATCAAATTCGGCGAGGGATCAAAATCAATTTATTAAAAGGCTATGATCACGGTATAGATCATAGAATAAGGAGAAATATTTTGAACATAGGGAAGGGAAATCAGTTGACTTAACTAATTTGTCATCTTTGGCATCACAATCTTATTTCTTTTGATCCAACCTATCTTTCTTTGTTAATAAACAACTTCGATTGATTCTAAGAGCAATACTTTCTGCAACAACTAATAATTAAGTACACTAGGAATTTGACGGGTATCGGGTTGTTAGCTATTTTTTTAATCAAATACTAATTATATGTGATTTGCATTATGATTAAGTTGCCAAAATACAGGAAATCATGGGCAGAAACCTTTTTTTCTTACGTTCTGATCCTCGATACTCTCCTTCAATCTTATGTTTTTGCATGATTTTCATGGCTAGGGTGATAACAATCATAACTAAACCATTTGCAAACATAAAATTATCAATCCGAAATTTTCTGTCAATTAACGTCTATTTGCATACTGTCAAATTCAGTTGCAATTTGTGAGCAAACCATGATGAATTTTAAAAATACAAAACATGAGTTTTGTGCAGAAGTGTCTCATTTAGTTGACATGGAAACGGTTTGTGAAAATTCGACTTGATTTGAGATTAGTTTTCATTTTTCTGACATGAAAATGTTAGATTTCAGGATGGACGGTTTTCAATATGGTAGATACATAGTCAAACTCATTAGCAAAGAATGAGTTGAATTCATTTTATTAATTGAAGGAATATTCTCTTATCTGTCACAAATATGATAGAGAAGATACAAGTCTCTTGTGGGAGTGGGCATGTAAATCACGGACATTTTAAAAACTATTGGAGCTTGTCTTTCTCTAACAAAACTGTTAAAAATGTTTATAACACACAGAACAAGCTTCCATCTAAAAACTGAAATTCAATGATGAATGCCTCTATACATGTATATGTGTTAGATCTATGCATTTAGTTTCTGTAGTTGTGTGTACATTGAATAATTGTTGAAAGCGTTCATTTCAATTTTGCAATTGGCCAACTCTTTTGGTGCACAAGATGGTAAAGGGAAATAATAAAATATCTGATGAACGACTTATTGAGTTTCTTTGATTAGAGAAGAACTCTTCATATATATTGAAGGACATTATTCCAAAGAATATTGACTAGCTCCTTAATAAAAAGATTCCTTTATTTTGGTTTTGCTTGACATATCACGAATAAGCTTTTAATTATTCTGTGTATACAAATTTTTGACATAATGCGGCTATGAAAAATCAATATACCATCAACCAATAGATTGAGATTTAGATATATTATTGATGCATAATTCATTACTCTAAGATTTTGTTGTAGTTTTATTTCGTGCAGGAAATGGTTCTAACCATTACTGAGAGCTATCAGTTGCCCGGATACCATTTCCAAGAATGAGAATATAATCACTGCAGTTGTAATGAAAAAAAAAAACCTCAGAACTATGGGCAGGAGCAACAGATAGATACTTATGGGGCAGGTATGCATGTATTTTATAATTAACTATGATTTATGCAAAAATTTAATCTGTAAATTGTTGCACTAGTTTCATGAATCAAAGTGGCTCTGTGCCTCCCATAGTTTCTATAAATAAAAGTCACCCAAGAAGAAAATATTCAATTATATTTGACAATGTACAGTTATAGGCATGTTGCATCTCACTATTACAGTTGATTGTTGTAGCCATTATAGCTATAGGTGGTGTCACAGCCTACTATCGTAGCTGGGTGTTGCAGCTGGTTGTTGCATCCTATTGTTGCATCCCTATAGTTGATTTTAAATCCATAAAAGTGAAATAAACAAATTTCCCCACAGCGCAGAGGGTTTCTTTTGTGTCGCAGTCAGTGGTGTTGCAGCCAATTGTTACAACCAGCTTTTGCAGCCAATTGTTACAACCAGTTGTTGCAGCCGATTGTTACAGCTTGTTGTTGCAGCCAATTGTCATAGTTGGCTGTTGTAGCTAGTTGTTGGAGTTGGTTGTCATAGCTAACTATTGCAGCTAGCAGTTGCAGCGATAGGTGGTTGTCACGGCCATTAAAATTTTTAATTCTAAATGTTTTGTTAAGGATCCGAGACATTAATGCTGAATCCCTAGGAAGGCAGATCGGGTAAATTTAATCTTGAGTGTTTTTTCCATTTTTATTTGTGTTGTAAAAATAAAACAAAAACAAGAAAAACATATAAAATTATAAAATTATTTCTTTCATTTTATAAAAATAAATCAATAAAAAATAAATTTTGCAAAAGAAAATAAATATTTATATATAAATCACAAAAAGTTAAAAAATAAAAGGAACCAAAAAAAAATAAAGTTGCAAATGGACGTTTTCATTTTTCCTGGAATTGCTTTTATGATTAACGCTAAAATTGTTTTCTTCGAGTCACTTCAAGCAGCAATCAAATGAAGAACCGGGAGTGCAATGGAAACCGGCATAACACATTTTATTCCTAACATTTTCTTTGCATCTTACATACTTCTTTCTGGATGATATGTTTTCTTTTACGAACTTCTCACAAGTTTCATGCTAGGTTGCTTGAGGACATGCAACTAGATCAGTTGAGGAGACGAACTATATTCAATACACATTCACTACTAAGTTTCATCCAGGAATTTGTACTAAGTTTTGTTTAAGGTTCAAAGATGATCACATTTTGTTGCTAAAGTTATTTTTCAAGAATCAAAAAACCTTTGAAAAACATGCTTTGATAGACAGCTTAAAGGAGCCGTTACTCATCATAAACCATTCACAAACCATTTTGTGTCATGAATGTTTACCCACATTTCTCCTTTAAGGCACATTAATCATCCATACCAAAGTCCACTATTTCATTGCCTTAACTATCATGACTCCACACACGCTTATCTTTCTAAATTCCATACATCCCTTTATTTATTTTTAGTTCATTTTTTCCTTCTTTTTCCTTTCCAGTTTTCCTTCTGAATAAAACCATCTCCCTTTCCATGACTACATGGCCTTGCGATATCCACTGCTTGACTGTGAGATATTTTCATTTATAGTCCCACCAATATTTTTGTACCAACTTGTGTTGACTGATGTGGGATTCCCTAAGGCCCACCTTTCGACAAGTCTTACCCCATCGAACTCAGCACCTTATCTGGGATATAGACTAGAGTTCATTTTTGAGTACCTGGAGGCTTGCATGCCTTAATGGAAAATTCTCTCGCTGAAAATCATGCGAATTCATCAATGACCCTTGATCGTTAGATCTTGCAAGTGGCTCAATATCAGCACATCTATTTTCACTTCGCAAGATGTACTTGGGTACCTTGGCACTCATTGACATCACTGGTGGGTTTCCTCGCATTGGTTAATGGCATTCATCAATGGCCAGTAATCCAATGATTTATTTTCATGCTCAACATCAACACATTTATTATCATGACTAGAATTGTACCATTGGGTTTTGTAGTGGGTGAATACTATACATTCTTTCTCATGACTCCATTAGCAGTTGTAGAAACATGACTTCATATCTATGAGTGTACCACAGTTCCACTTTCTTCATTCCACATTTTCCATTATTTATCAGTAGAAGTTCATATTTCTCCACTTAACATTACAACATTTCCAGCAGTTACAACCGCAGCAACATTTATAGTTACATTTTTATCCTACAGCCGTGACATATTCTCCATGATTCAGTAGTAGCAGTTCCAATTCCTTCACTTCACATTACATCAGTTTCAGCAATTACAGCCACATCGGCATTTACATTTACATTTTTATTCTCCATAATTTAGCAACAGTAGTTCGGATTCCTTCACTGCCCATGATGCAGCAGTTACTGCCATAGTAGCAGTGACACATTCCACAATCCAGTGACATCAGCTACATTCCTATTTCATTGTTCATCTACTTTTTGGGTAAGTGGGGGTATGTTTTTTTATAAACTTTAATCATTCAATTCCTTACGTGCTAGCAATGAATAATTTGGAAATTCCCTTAGCATGCTCCATTTCTTTCATAGCCCATGCTAGGGTGCATGAGGACATGCAACCACATCAGTTAGGGAGGGGGAACTATACTCAATACATACTCACTACTATCATTCCATTCTTTTCACCATCATCACCCATTTTTCATCTCATTTACCATTCACCAACATTTATTTTCCAACAAATCCTCTATTGCACTTTGCTTTATACACATTGATATTGGCATGATTCATAAAGACAAAGAAAAGGCTTTCTTATGCACAATGATGCTTTCAATGCACATTAATAGCTTACCATTTCCAGTGAGTGTATGGTTAAATTTGAATTGTAGCTAGAAAATAAATAATGAAATGAATGTTGTTAACACAAGAACCAACATTCTTTGTATTCATGGTTGTCACACAAGAACCAACCATAAGGAAAATGTCATCTTTTACTCATGCATTTCACATCATGAAATGAATGTTGGTAACACAAGAACTAACATTCTTTATATTCATGGTTTTCACACAAGAACCAACCATAAGGAAATTCCAGTTGTTACTCATGTATTTCACACTCTCGAAACATTCATTGTTAAAAAGACATCATCAATCAAAGCCAAGTTTAGATGCCAAAATTTCTTGAGAAGATCCATACACGGTTGCATGAGGACATGTAAGAAGTTTAGTTGGGGAGTATGTTGAGACTTGAAAATGTCATATTTTCATCCACTTTATCTCCTGCTATTCCTCACATTTCATCATCTCATTAACCTTTTATCATACCATTTCCATACATATATGTGGGTTTCAAATTTATTATTTCCACTTTATTCATTTTAGTATTATAAATGAATTTATGATTAAAATATTAGAAATTAACATTTTTTTCACTAATATCTCAAGTATGGATGAGCTCTGTAATGTGTAAGAATATGTGAAGGATTAATTCAAGAAAAGACTTCTCAAATATCTCCTCCACCATTTCAAGGAGATAATTATTCAAGATAATTCTAATGAGAAGATAATGAATATTTGGTTGGAATATCCTATTTAGGATTTATGAGAGACACGTGGAGAATTTGTGAGAGACATGTGGAGGATTTGAAGGGATCATATCTTGTAATAATAGGAAATTAGTTGAAAGTGGTTGAGAGAATAGTGGATCTGTCATTATGAGATGGTTATCTCCTTCATGTATAAAAGTCAATGCTCTCTCTTCATTTCATTAATCATATCTAGAATCTTGATTAATATTAGATCTTAGGAGGTGGAATCTTAAATCTTAGATGTTAGGTAGATAGTAGATTGTAGAAGTTAGTCTTGAATTTGTAATATGGAGAAGGGAATTCTTGGATTTTGTTCATAATATTAGTTTTGATGCTTTCATGATTTTTCATTGACTCTGGTGATGTAAATTAAGATTTTTTGATTGTTAATGTAATCTCACATGTGTTGTCGTGTTGCTCTCCATATGTTGTCTTTCTTTTATGCAATTTACTTTCAATCATGTGTTTCGGCTTCCAGCATTAGATTAGCAATTTCTTATTTCAGCTTAAGGGGGGTTATGTTAGATTAGTCTTAGTTTCATGGGGGGTTAGGTTAGCTTAATTTCACTTCAATATTGCATATACTTTGCATGTGATTCATAATCCTACGAACCTCAGATTGACAAATTAAATGGTTGGGAAACTACTACAACGGAATTAAAACGACAATAATTCGGCCCAACAGGATCGAGTGACACTTGCCATAGATTTGAAGGGAGATAATGAAATAGATCGAGTGGAAGATGATCAGACATATATTTCTACAGACTATGATCACATATCGGATCTCATACAAGCAGGTACAAAAAAGTAAATTTGTAGTACCTAAATCAATACAAGCCTTTACATATAAAGAAATTTTATTTTTGTTACATGCAAGACCTTTTTTTATAAATGTATTGTTAACTTGACCTATTTCCTTTCACAGGTCAGATATATGCAGTGGTTGCCCCAAAAAATAATGAATGGGTTTTTTACTATTGTTTGGTTCATTGCTTAGAGGTGAAACAAACCATTCTTGAACTTGTTACAAATGATGAAAATATTGAATTCCCAATTGGCTTTATGGTTATAAAAGGGGAGTACTTGACACTAGAACCACAACAGAAATACAGAGTGGGTATGTATATCAGGATTATAGACTAAGAGATTTTGTATACTACTTCACCAACCTGGTAGTTAGTATAAACATCAAGTTACACAAACTTTCGAAGAAAAATAGGTCACATGTACGATAATTTCTACCTCATTTAGAGCATGAGATATTGGTGGACACCATCGGCCATAGAGACGATCGAGATGGCCTATTTGAGTGAGTGCATTTTCAAGTGTTACTAAATTGTCTAGTGTGGCTAGATTGTCAGGTGCATTATTTAAACTTTAAAGTGTGTGCTAAAGAACGATTTCAATACCATTCACCAATACAATTTCAATAATCACCTATGATTGGTGAATACCATTCACAGACATCCTACTATTCACATTATACTGGACACTATAAACACCATCCTACACCCTCAGGTGAGTTATCTATAAATAATGTTCACACAATTTCATTCGGTTCGCTTTATTTTCTGATGAGAGTACTAATGTTTAGCCTTTCATGTTCCTAGGATACAGACACGATCGATGGCATATTAGAGGCGCCAAGAACTAACTGTGTCTTTAGACACCACCTAATAGAATTCGAAAAATAAAATCCTCTAGAGTTGTTGCAATTTACTTTTAATGAATATTTTTATATTAATGCACAATTAATTAAATTAATGTATATTTAATTACATTTGTGGGTCAACTCTTCGAACTCGTGCCTTGGTGGTTCAATTATGCAAAAAAGTCCATCATTTGACTATTGGTAGTGTGTCCATATTGGCCTTGGCCATACACACCTGCAAGAGCCAACGACATGCAATTATCCTAATCCATTTGGTTTTTTTCTCTAGGACCAAAAGTCACTAAGTGTCCCTAAACCACTTTTTGAGGCAACTTTCAATTGGACATAAATCAACAAGTGATGGTTGGATCGATGAACCGTTGACTTCGTTGGTCTCCTGGCATGCAAGTACATCTAGGGGGGCCTCTCCATCCTATTTTCATTTATGGGTGACTACATTGTGCACTAATTTCATAAACTATGGTTTTTCTCAGTTTCCTTGAATGCAACTCTTGCCTTGGTGGGTCAACTATGCAAAAAAATCCACCGTGTGACTTTTCGTAGTGTTTCTCTATCGGCCTTGTCCATACACACCTGTAAGAGCCAACAACATGTAATTATGCTGATCTGTTTGGTTTTTTTCTCCACAACAAAAAGTCACCAAGTGTCCCTATACCACTTTTTGAGGTGACTTTAAACTGGACATAAATCGACAACAAGAGGTCAAATCAACAAACTGCCAACTTCGTTGATCTCCTTGCATGTGAGTTCATCTAGGAGGCCCTCTCTAGCCTATTTGTATTATCAAGTGACTACATTATGCACTCATTTCATAAACTAGGGTTTTTTTTCCTTGAATTAAACACTTGTATTGGTGGGTAAACTATACAAAAAAACTCCACCATGTGACTATTGGTAGTGTTTCAATATTGACCTTTCCAATACACACCTGTAGGAGCCAACAAAATGCAATTACACTGATCCTTTTGGTTTTTCACTCTAAAACTAAAAGTCACCAAGTGTCCCTGAACCAATTTTTGAGGTGACTTTGAACTGGACAAAAATCAATAACAAGAGGTAGGATCAACGAACCGTCGACTGTGTTGGTCTCTTGGCATGCGAGTACATCTAGAGGGCCCTTTCTAGCCTATTTTCATTTCTTAGTGACTATATTGTCCACTGATTTCATAAACTAGGGTTTTTCTCAGTTTCCTTGAATGCAACTCTTGCCTTAGTGGGTAAAATATGCAAAAAACTCCACCGTGTGACTATTGGTAGTGTTTCCATATCGACATTTCCCATACACACCTATAGTAGCCAATGACATGCAGTTATGTTGATCCATTTTCTTTTTTGCTCCAGGACTAAAAGTCACCAAGTGTCCTTGAACCACTTTTTGAGGCGAATTTCAACTAGACATGAATCGACAACTAGAGGTCAGATCGATGAACTTTCGGCTCCATTGGTCTCCTGGCATGTGAGTACATCTACGGGTGGCTCTCCACCCTATTTTCATTTCCTGATGACTACATTGTGCACTGATTTCATAAACTATGGTGTTCCTCATTTTCCTTGAATGCAACTCTTTCCTTGGTGGGTCAACTATGAAAAAAAATCCACCGTGGGACTATTGGTAGTGTTTCTATATAGGCCTTTCCCATACACACCTGCAAGATCCAACAGAATGAAATTATAATGATCCATTTGGTTTTTCACTCTAGGACCAAAAGTAACCAAGTGTCCCTGAACCACTTTTTGATGTGACTTTCAACTAGACATAAATTGACATCCGGTGGTTGGATCAACAAACTGTCAACTTCCTTGGTCTTGTGACATGTGAGTACATCTAAGGGGGGGGCTCTCCATCCTATTTTCATTTCCTAGTGATTACATTGTGGACTGATTTCATAAACTAGGGTTTTGTTCAGTTTCCTTGAATGCAACTCTTGAGAGAATCTCTTGGACACTAAAAAATGTTTTGTCTTCTTCATATTGTTTTTTTTTAACATGGATATGGCTATGGTTTCTTTCTTATATTTTAATATTGTGTTTAGACTTGGATGGTATGTGGACATTAGAGCTTTAAGATGTGTGAAATATGATAGGTCATTATTAAACATGTTTCAAGAGCAAGAGGGAGGTATGAGTGTGGATCTTTGCTATGATGCTACTTATCATGTGTGAGTGATGTTCTATTTGTTCCTTGTTTGAACAAGAATGTTTTAAAAGAATTCCTTATATGATATGTGTATAATATAAAGTTCCATTTGAAGGAAAATAGTGCACCATCAATGATTGTATTTTTTTGAGATGGGGTGGTCTTTACATATTTCTTGTTCATCAAGTGGTACTTGTACATTCCATGGAATTTATTAGGTAGAGGGAATTTTCCTTTATGATACTCTTTCTTGAAAATTTTCTTAGAAAGAGAGACTTGACCTAGCTAAATTTAGTGTGTCAATTGTCAAAGGTTTTAAGGTGTGTGATAGAGGTTATGATGTTAAAAAGTTGATGATGGCGCTACATGGGTTGTTAATTGAACCATGATCTCGGTATTTCATTAAGGATGGATTTATGAAGTTATATATCTTTTTTATTTTCATACATACAATTCATTTGTCTTGGTATTGTATGGAGATGTGATTAAAACTAGGATGTCCCTAACAACTTATGATGTGGTGTCTAGTGATTATCTACCATGGTGTTGACTTTAGGGATGATGGATTTTGGAAAGTTGTTGATGATGCAGAGTTATGTTCTTTCATATCCATAGCTGGTCAACATTCTTAGAGGTTTGAGATGTTGTGATATAACTAGATGGAAGTTCTTAGTGGATTTGCAATGGGATCTTAGTTGTATTGGTGAAAACACTTTCCTTATAAGATGGAGTATTATCTTTTGAAGTTACTACAAAATCCCTTACACCATGTTTAGGGGTTATTTATGAGACTTGGGGTATATGGTGTATGATTATCCCTTGGATGGTATGTGACATATATAAATATTAGAGGTGTCTTACTTAATGGTTACATGATCTTAGTTGGATGAGTCATACATTATTCCTTGAGGTATTGGAGATTCTCAAATAGTTAGTAGAATATGTCATGATAAGGTCTATAATATCATAATATCACATAGGTGAACCACACATTAAGTATCATTTTAATTAAAAACATACTTAATGAAAGACATAGTTAAACCTATCTAAAAGGAATATAATAAATATCATGTTCCCATATAAAGTCAACCATATATATATAGTGGATCATACTGTACATCTGTGTGTATATAAACAAAATGGTACATGTATGTATCCCCCCTATACATGAATTCTATTTATCCCCCATTTCAGTACCACTATCAGTGGATTTTGAGAATTCCATATTTCTTTTTCGGTTGCTCGGTGGTGTTCCCAAGCATTGAACAAGAGGAAGAGATCTCATTTCCGGAGAGTGAACAGAAGCCACAATTTGTAAGTTAGTTTACAAACCTATCAAAATTCAATGTACATTTGTTCAAATTTCAAGCCAATATAACATTTTTAATTACTGTCTATGTGTAAGTGATGGTGGGTTGGTGTGTAACTACATGTACCATCAATGCCTCACTAGCAACGACCTCGATTCAATGCTCTTCAATCACCACTCGCTCACTATCAAGATGCATAAAATAGTATATATGTCAATGCCATCAAATTGATGGGTATCCTAGAAAGATACTTGCATGTACAAAGAAAACTACACTACATGGAGGGACAATGTTTGTTTCAAAGAAAGCAAGGAATACATGTACCTAGGAGGGGGGAAGAGGTGGGTGACCAGCTACCCCGATTGGGTGCTATTCAGGCACCACTCACTCACTATCAAGCTGCATAAAATAATATATATATGTCAATTTCAGCAAATAAATGGGTGCACTAGAAAGATACTTTCATGTACAAACAAAACTATGGAGGGACAATGAATTTTTCAAAGAAAGCAAGACATACATGTACCTGGGGGGGGAGAGGTGGGTGAGCAGCGACCCCAATTGGGTGCTCTTCAAGCACCACTCGATCGCTATCAAGATGCATAAAATAATATATATGACAATGTCAGCAAATCAATGGGTGCACCAAAAAGATACTTGCATGTACAAAGAAAACTATACTTCATGGAGGGACAATTGGGGAAACAAAGATACAAGATAAGCAAGATATACATATACCTAGCAGACATGAAGAGGTGTGTAACTAGTGGGTGGAAGAATT
>LPNX010198700.1:477142-499205 GCA_001517045.1 Pseudotsuga menziesii | reverse complement strand
TCCTCCATCAAATAACAAATTGTCAAATATAATAGAGTGAACAAAATCATTTATAAGTAAGAAGAGTTTTTCATTTCATTATCAAATCTACTCTTCTCTATGCCTGAAAAAAGGAAAAGGAAAGTGAAAGACATTTTTTCATTTCATTATCTTCCAATTCTATAATAATTTTCTATCATATATAAGAATATTCAATTAAGTTTCGAATATAAAATGTGTGTGTATGTGTATTCAGTTAAGATTTAAAACCTAAATAATTTATAGTATACATAAAAGAAAAAACCACAACAAAACATAAATGAGTATTGTAAAAACAACATAAAGGCGACGGGATCGTCAATGCGAAGGCCGGGCGGCCAACCTGCAGTTCAATTCTTCGGACGTCAAGGCCTTCATGGTCAGGGAGCGGCTCGTGCCGTTGCTCAATGACGCCTGTGCTTCGGGATGTGTTGTTGCTAGGACGGACCCCGGCCGGTGTTTTAGCCTCAGCGAGATCAAGGAAGCCAGGTTCGCCCGGGCCTTTGAGGAAGCCATGGCGGCCACCACGTTCGACGTTAGGCCCGAGAGGCTCCTCCTGTTTTTTCTTAAAGCAGTAGAATAATTGCGAGAGGGTGCTCGGGTGTCTGGAAATTCATGAAATTGTTCCACGTTGGGCCCGACCTGTTTTCGGTTTTCATGGAAGTGAAAGAAGACGCCCGGCTGGCGGTTTACTCCGAGAAATTGCTTGGCGATGTGGCGTCCGTGGCCCTGTCGTGGTTTACTCCGAGAAATTGCTTGGCGATGTGGCGTTCTTGGAACGGATTCTTGCGGAGATCCGGTCGATCTTGAACGAGAGAACAGAAATTCAGTGAATTTTAGACTCGAAGAAATGAAGCAGATCCATTATTTTAGAGAAATGTGTGGTTGGGTTTGGGTCTGATGTCATGCAAAATCCTGGTTTGGAAAGGAAAAGCAGGGAATTAAAAATCTATAATCTATAGATTAGGAAGCAATTTAGTTTCTCTTTAACTTGTTTTTATATAAAATTTAGTTATTATTTTTTTCCACTCATCACAGCTTTATTTTATTAGTTTTATTTTTATATAAAATTTAGTTATTATTTTTTTTTTGGTAATCAAAGATAGTTTTATTTTATTAGATGTGAAGATTTATTACTTTTATTTTATATTTGTAGTTTTCTTTTTATTAATTAATTAAATAAATAGAAAATGTGTATATCACTATTTTATATACATTAAAAAATAACATTTATTATATAATAACTATTTACAAATAAAAATGAATTGTAAGAAACGTATTATATTCCAAATGGAATATTTTTTATATAAAAACTATTTTAATGTCTATAAATTTTTAAATTTTTTTTTTTTATAAATTTACAATTTATGTTAGTTATTTTCTCTGTGGACTTTTCTACCTTTTTAGAGTGCAATTTACATTTGCAAATTTCTTTATTATGTGGTTGTTGTAGTTACTTGTAATATTTTGTATGTTTTACTATAATTATGTAGTTTTTACTTGAAATGGCATAATGGATGGGTGATTCCTTAGTTGACATTAAAAATGGATTTTCATTAAGTTAGACATTGTATCTTTACATTATAATTGATGTGTTCAAAGTTAGGATTATGATTAGGATCCTTGGTGAGGGTAAGCTAGGATACAATAAGATAAGTTAGGATAGGCTAGGTTAGAGTAGGAAAAGGTACGTAGTTTTTCTTAAGGAAAGTTATGGTAAGGTGATGTGCCAAAGGTTAGGCTAAATTAGGCTAGGTTAGAATAGGCTAGAGTATGGCAAGGTTAGGCTAGGTTAGGTTAGGTTAGGCTACATTAGCTTAGGTTCGCCTATAATAAGCTAGAGTAGTAGAGTAGGCTAGAGTAGAGTAGAGTAGAGTATGCTAGAGTAAGGTATGCTAGACTAGGCTAGGGTAGGCTAGGTTAGACTAGTCTAGCCTAGAATAGGCTAGGCTAGGCTAAGCTAGGATAGAGTAGGCTAGGCTAGGCTAAGCTAGGGTGGAGTAGGCTAGGCTAAGCTAGAGTAGGCTAGACTTGGCTAAGATAGAGTGGGATAGGCTAGGAAACAGTAGGTCAGCATAGAGTAGGCCACAGTAGGATATGGTAGAGTAGGCTAACCTAGGCTAAAGTAGAGTAGGATAGAGTAGTCTATACTAGAGTAGTCTAATCTAGGCTAGCCTGGGCTAGAGCGGAGTAGGCTAAGCTAGGATAGAGTGTGTTAGGCTAGACTTGAGTAGGGTAGAGTATGCTAGAGTAGGCTATGCTAGGATAGGTTAGATTATGCTAGACTAGACTAGGGGAAGCTAGAGTAGGCTAGAGTAGAATACGATAGGTAGGCTAGGATAGGTAGGCTAGGGCAGGCTAGGATAGAGTATGCTAGAGTAGGCTAGATTACGTTAGGGTACAGTAGGCCAGGCTAGAGTAGGCTATGTTAGAGTAGGATGGTCTAGAGTAGGTTAGGCAAGCCTAGAGTATGTTAAGATAGGCTAGTATAGAATAGGTTAAGCTAGGTAAGGATAGAGTAGGATAGGAAAGGCTATGATATAATAGGCTAGGCTACGTTAGCCTAGATTATTCTAGAGTAGGCTAGGCTAGCATAGAGTAGGCTAGTATACAATAGGCTAGACTAGAGTTTGGTAGTCTAGAGTAGGTTAGGCTAGGATAGAGTACGTGAAGCTAGGTTAGAGTAAGATATGATAGAGTAGGATAAGGTAGGTCATGTTAGACTAGACTAGGATAAAGTACACTAGGATAGGATATGCTAGAAAAGAGTAGGTTCGACTAATATAGAGAAGGATAGAGTGGGGTAGGATAGGCTAGGCTAGGATGGACTAGGCTAGGCTAGGCTACAGTAGGCTAGGCTAGAATAGGCTAGGATAGAATATGATAGACTAGAGTAGGCTAGAGTAGGCTAGGATAGAGTAGGCTAGGATAAACTAGGTTAGGCTATGCTACAATAGGTTAAGCAAGGATAGAGTAATCTAAGATAGAGTAGGATAGGATAACCTAGAGTATCCTAAGTAAGGTTTGGATACAGTAGGCTAGGTTAAGATATCCTAGAGTGGGGTCGGATAGAGTAGTGTAGGCTAGAGTAAGGAAGAGTAGAGTAGTTTAGGATAGAGTAAGGAAGAGTAGAGTAGTTTAGGCTAGAGTATGCTATTCTAGAGTTGGTTAGGATAGGCTAAAGTAAGTTAAGCTAGGCTAGGGTAAGATAGGCTGGAGTAGGCTAGGGTAGGCTCCGTTAGACTAGGCTAGTCTAGAGTACGCTAGGATAGAGTAGGATAGGGTAGGATAGGATAGAGAATGTTCTAGGATAGAGTAAGATAGGATAGGTTAGGCTAGGCTAAGCTACAGTATGCTAGGCCAGGCTAGAGTAGGATACACTAGGATAGGATAAAGTATGTTATATTATAGTAGGGTAGGCTAAAGTAGAGTAAGTTAGGATAAGCTGGAGTAGGTTTATCTAAGATAGAGCAGGGTAGGGTACAATAGGCTAGGGTAGTTTAGGTTAAACTAGGATAAGCTAGAGTAGGATAGGCTTGGCCAGAGTAGGCCAAGCTAAGATAGAGTAGGTTAGGCTAGTCTATTCTAGAGAAGGCTAGGATAAGGTAGAGTAGGATAGGCTACAACAGAGTAGGACAGGCTACAATAGCCTAGTCTAGAGTAGGTTAGGTTAGGATAGAATAGGTTAAGTGAGCATAGAGTAAGCTAGGATAGAGTAGGCCACAGAAGGCTAGGTTAGACTAGGCTAGGCTAGAGTAGGTAAGGTTAGATTAGGCTAGAGTAGGCTAGAATAAAGTACATTAGGCTATACTAGGTTAGAGTAGGGTGGGAAAGAGTAGGCTAGAGTATTGTAGGTTAGGATAGAGTAGGCTAGCCTAAAGTTGCTTAGGCTATGCTAGACTAGGTTAAGCTAGGGTGGGTTAAGCTAGGATAGAGTAGGCTAGGGTATCCTAGGTTAGAATAGGCTAGGCAAGAGTGGGATAGAGTAATTTTAGATAGAGTAGGGTAGGCTAGGCTAGGTTGGTCTAGAGTGAGCTAGCATATGCTAGACTATGCTAGGCTAGCCTAGAGCAGGATAGGTTAGGCTAGGCGAGCATAGGCTATGATAGAGTAGGGTACGGTAGAGTAGAGTAGGTTAGGATAGGCTAGTGTGTATTAAGGTAGGATAGAATAGGCTAGGATAGAGTAGAATAGGGTAGGTTACATCAGACTATGGTAAGATAGAGCAGGATATGCTTGGCTAGAGTAGGCTAGTATAAGGTAGAGAAATCTAGGCTAGGCTAGGCTAGAGAAGGCCAAGATACGATAGGATAGAATAGAGTGGGGTATGCTAGGCTAGGCTATGCTAGAGTATGATAGGTTAGGATAGGATAGGATAGATAAGGGTAGGAGAAATTAGGCTAGGATAGAGTAGGGTAGGATAGGCTAGGCTAGAGTAGGGTAGGCTAGAATACCCTAGAGTAGGGTAGATTAGTCTAGAGTAGGCTAGGCTAGATTAGGATAGGATAGGATAGGATAGAGTAGGATAGGGTAGAGTAGGCTAGAATAGGATAGGACAAAGTTGGGTAGGGTAGAGTAGAGTAGGACAGGTTAGAGTAGGCTAGTCTAGATTAAGTTAGGATAGGCTAGAGTAGTTTAGTTAGGTTAGAGTAGTTTAGGGTAGGAAAGGTTAGACTAAGTTTGGCTAGGGCAGAGTAGGCTAGGATAGGCTAGAATATGTTAGGATAAAATAGAGAAGGCTAGGTAAGGCTAGTGTAGAGTAGGATAGGCTGGAGTATCCTAGTCTAGGATAGAGTAAGGTAACCTAAGATAAAGTAAGGTGGGATAGAGTAGGATAGTGTAGGATAGGCTAGGATAGAGTAGGTTAGGCTAGGATAGGCTAGGATAGAGTAGGCTAGGATAGGATAGGCTGGGATAAAGTAGCATAGGCTATATAAAGTGGGATAGGATAGGCTAAAATATATTAGGAAAGGAAAGGATAGGCTAGAGTAGTGTAGAATAGGTTAGGTTGAAGTAAGCCGTACTAGAGTAGGATAGGGTAGGCTAGGCGAAAGTAGGGTAGGGTAGAGTAAGCTAGTATAGAGTAGTTTAGTCTAGAGTATCCTAGTCTAGAATTTCTTAGGTTAGGCTAGAGTAGGTTAAGCTAGTCTACATTAAGTTACTCTAGAGTAGGTAAGGCTAGTATAAGTTAGACTAGGCTAGGCTAGAGTAGGTCAGGTTATCCTAAGATAGGATAGAGTAGGATAGGCTATGTAGAGTGGGTTAGGATAGGGTATGTTAAGCTAGATTATCTTAGGATAGGATAGGCTAGAGTAAGCTAAGCCAGAGTATGGTAGCCTGAAGTAGGGTAGGGTAGGATAAGATAGGTTAGAATAGGCTAGGATAACACTAGTAGAAAATGACAAATTAATGACTAAAAAAATGATTAAAATAAGGCTATAAATGACTATTTTTTAGTCGGTGACTAATAGTAGCAAATTTCCACTATCTTATAGCTAGTTGTATTTCACTAGTCATTAATAGCTTGACTTAGTAGTCATTGATTTAGTCATGGATTTAGTCATTGATTTAGTCACTGAGTTAGTCATTGATTTAGTCACTGATTTAGTCACTGATTACAACCATTAATGACCAAATATACGACTAAATAAACTACTATATATTAACATATTAATGAATAAGCTAAATACGACTAAGATATGATAAATTAGCTACTAATAGTCATATATATGTGAATTTAGTCATTTTTGTAGTCACAAATTTATAATAGGGCATGGAGGAATCGAACCACCAACCTCCTACCTATAATTAGGCAGGTGCTCTACCATTGAGCTCGCACCCTTTAAGAAGTTTTTATTCCTTGACAATGATGATATTCAAAAAATGTTATGACAGATATCAATCTACAAACTACATAATTATTATTATTACAACTTACTAGTAACTAGTATTTATGATAAACTAATTCCTAAGAGCTATGTAAAATTTTCCCTGTAACTAAAGCTAATAAAAATACTACAAATACTCTTACCAAAAAGATTTAGTGATGAGTACCTCTTCCCATTCTTCATCACTATCATTCTCATAGTCCAAAGAAGAGTTCTTCCTGAAAGGATTTCGAAGCCCAATGCCATCATTGCATAAAAAACAAAGAGTCAGAAACAAAAATTTCCCTTTTGTCTACTGCAATATTAATAATCCTACATTTCCACATGGTCTTTTTCATCCCACACATTTTGGACATGTGGGACACAAATAGGGCACATGTCGACCATGTCATGTTTCAACGTGTCATGTAACATATGTATTTACTCTTCACCCTTGACCTTCTCTCCAACTGCTGCAAGCTAATAACAAAATTCCATAATATTCATTAAGTACGCATCTACGATATTTGTCTTGGTCATCCGTGTGGCTTAAAGATTATTTTTTGACAACATATTTTGATTGATGTTCTCACTCTGATATAGTGTGACTAAAGCATCAAACATGTCCTTTCCCATAGTCTTCTCGACAATGTGAGGGACCAAATCATCCTTCACTAAGTCAAGGATAACTCACTTGACCTTGGCCATCTTGTTATGATCTAACAATGTGGTATAGAAAGGTTCCACAACTACTTTCTCAACAAAGTCCCAAAGATCGTGCTCCTAGAACATCTTTACCCAACACTTCCACAAGACGGTGTTAGAGGGACCCTTCCAATCTATCTTCATATCTAGGACTAGATGTAGTCATATTGCTATACTAGAATATTATGCTAAAAAAAAAATCAACAACTTTAAAAAAAAATAGCAACCTTGTCATAGGTCCTTCATGCCTTTCTCAAGCATGGATCATGGGCATCTCATCCCTAAAACCTCTCAATGACTCCCTTTCACAGGTAGCAGCTTTACTATCCATTTAAGGATTCCTTCAAAGCAATCTAATACCATCTTAAAATTCCTCAGCAAACGGTAATATCCTTGGGCTGATTTCTAACCTACCTACTTATAAAAATAGAAAACCAAAATCTCTATCAAAATTATAATCTGATTTTTACTAGGACCTGAAGGTTGAAACACATCAAATCGAAGAAAGTAGTAGCAAGCACATGGATCTAAAACTCAAATCACATCATTGTTTATTGATCTTGAAATCAAGAATTACATTGAAAGCTTCAAACTCTACCTTTCACCCTCTGCTTCCTACTTTGAAGCTAAATCACTCTACCCTTCAAACTCTACTCTTCAGCCTGCGCTTTCTCTTTCATAGATTGAGAAGGAGAATAGGTATAATGAATCTGGACACATGCACAACAATGCCTCAAATGAAGATGTTCTGAGGCATGCATCCTCCTTGAGATCTGCGCCTTAACTACTAAGCCAAATGCAATTCACTAAACTAAGCTAGGCAGTATGCACCTTAACTAACCGATGCATGCAAACATAAATTAGAAATTTAATGCATGCAAATTCTAACTAAAGAAAAACCAGAAATAAAATCAGATCTACTAAATATAGAGGGAATCTATACTGGATCTAAACTCAAGATGGAAACCATGCCATGCATCCTCTATCTTTCCTCCATAAATGCTCCCATTCCCTCACTAATACTTTATGGAATTGCAGAAGCAGGGTTATAAGGAACTACTGTACATAACTCTGCTCAAGGAGGGTTTCCTTGCTGCTGTACATAAATATTCTCAAGGAGGGTTGCCTTGCTGCTATACATAACTATGCTCGAGGAGGGTTTCCTTGTTGCTGTACAGACCTGTACATGTTACCTCCACTTGGTGTGGCCAATAATGGCATTTCGACATACACTTTTTGAGGTACTAAAAATCCAACATTATTGTGCTTGGCAGTTGAACTTCACTCCATCTGGATATTCTAGGGAATATAAGGGTCATCCCCCAAGGTTTTCCTTAGGTTATATATATATATATATATATATATATATATATATATATATATATACAGAGAGAGAGAGTAGTGAAAAAAATAAGGATATTAGTTTCTTGATGTTACCAACAAATTGGTAGATATATTGCTACATATGTAAATAGTGGAACTACGAACACCCTAGCTTTTCCTGTGTACCATTAGAACAAATATTTTTTCCTTAAATTTGTCTTTAAGAAAAAATTGAGCTCTCAATCATGATTCTGTTATCTGTGTCTACACCACTTACCAACAACAACAGAAAGACTTCAACAAAGAAATGCGAATGAATCACTCTGTAAAGTAATCAATATGGAATAGATCAACAATCCCTCTTAATGATAAATAAATGAGGGGTTCAATAATTTTTTATGCATACCTCCATACAAAGCAAAGAAGAAAAGGAAATGGAATGAAAGGCAAAAAATGGCTTATCAGTGATACCTCTTCCATTGAAGTAACCCCGGTCTCCTATGTTTGCATCTCAGCACTTTCCACAGGGTTCTCAGCACTTTCCATTGGTTTTGCAGCACTTTCCACTGGGTTCTCGGCACTTTCCATCAGTTTCTCAGCACTTTACACTGGGTTCCCAATACTTTCCATTGGGTTCTCATCACTTTCCATTGGATTCTCAGTGATCTCCATTGGATTCATAGTACTCTCAACTGTCTTCATAGTAGCATCAACGACATTCTCATTATCTCCATTTATCTTCTCAAAAGTAGTATTCTGATTCTTTGTGCTCATTTCTTCATCAAGTTTATTTTTGGAAGGATCCATTTTCACATCATCACCAGGGATATTCAGATCCGCAGGTAACTGACCAGAATTTAATGCCTGCACATGACAAATGCCATATAATAAATAAACAAGTGCAATATAGAAATGAAATACGCAAATATTTGTATAAAAAAAGAAAATGGGATGTTCTACAATACTTATAAGTTATTGTAGGAGTATACTGATAGTCACAGATATACTGTGCAAAGACAATTACTCTTCAATGATAGTAAACTCCTAACAATTTTACCATTAAATAAAAAAATATTTTTTGTGATGCTATTAAGAAAACTCAACTATTCCAAAAGTAGGATGTAAACAAAGTACCTTTTCAAGTCTAGCAACTTTTTCAAGAGTTTGAGAGTTGGCAATTGCAACCTGCAAATACACTCATCAATAACCTAGACCACCTTATTTTATTTGGAAATTCTCACTGCTATTCAAACACAGTATAACACACTATAAATCAATATTCTAGGCCCAAATAGAGTAAACTAATCTCATGATTTCCATAGTCCATGAGCTTAAGAAAAAAACAACATTGAAAGAAAACTATTGCAGATCCAAATACAAATTGAAAGAAACCATAGCAGATACATCAGTAACACATGCCATGGGATTTCAAAAGCATGACAGTGACTAAGACACTTTTCAATCAATTTTCTACATGTGACTAGAGAAAATTAAAACATGAAACCAAAATTATATTACAAAAGTAGAAACTTGCACAAGCAGACTTGGAGACCTTGATGCAAAAGTATAATTTGATCAATGCAATCACAATTCCTACTCAAAATAAATTGGCCATGACAATAAGCATAGCCCCAACACCCTAGAAATGGCCCTTCCAATATGGCAGCATGAAGAATGCCCAAATAGATTCCAAATTAATTAAATACCCTATCTGAAAACAATAAAAAAACTAAAAAACAAAATAGAACCATAGTACAAGCTCAAGTGAAGGGCATGAAATGCACCTTTATGGCTAAGATTTGTTCTAGTGTGGGAGCAACAACTTTGGGCACCTGATCTTTAATAGGTGTCTCTAGTGGTGTCAGAACTTCACCAGGAGTGAATGCTTTTGCAGGTTCCTTCCTAACCTCCTCTTTAGCTTCCTTTGATGCAAACTTCTTTTCTACTTCGAACATCTCCTATTCTCAACAAACCCTTAATGTCAGCAAATAAAGTTAAAGAAAATAACCGTACTATAGTAACTAGTTTTAGGTTCCAAAAAAGTAAATCTTGGCTATTGATACATAACAACCCATTCTTGGAAATTCCAAATGATCCACCAGCCCAAAAGTCGAAATCATTTGGCACCAATAGTCTGAAGCCTGCAAATGATGGATTTGTAGCTGCAGTCAATCTATCTCACATAACTCCTTGTTTGTATTAGGCTTCCATTAATTTAGATCCAGGAAAGCAGGCTAGCATTCATTAATCATAGTAAAGACAATAGATAACTAATTTCCCTCAAAATTTTATTGAAAGGAGAAATAACCAACAAAACTAATTCTCTACAGTGCAACATATTTCAACATTATAGCAGATAATAATCCCCATTCTATTCTTCACATTGTTTCCACATAATATTCCTATGTGCAATTGACACTGAAACATTTACATCTAAACTTCACCATTTTCAACAATTAGCCGAAAAGGATCAGCACCACTATACTAGTAGCAAGATCCAATACAGCTTTTTATGTTGCAAATAAAATGTCTTATATACAGTTATACTTAATTATTGACTTGCATATATACATTTATACTTAATTGTTGACTTGCCCCAAGAAGATATCCATATGCTAATACTAGCATACATTGCTTAGAAAATTCAAATCCTGAACCTGTCATCAGATGCAAACAAGCAAAACAATGAACCTAGATAGTCTAAATCCTTATAGCATCCTAGAAAATTTATTCATAACTATTAGTCATAGTGTCCATTATTTTCATCCAAGCCTTAAAACTGAAGCAATGTTTTAACTGACCTTCTTCTTTACTTTTCTGAAGTCAAGCAACTGCAGCTTCTTCAACTTGTTAATAACATATAGGTGATAGTTTGGCTTCTTTGTAACTATATTATCCAGCAGGATAAGTGTCTACAAATTCTCAAGAGCTACAAGTGGATCAAGATCCACCAAGTTCACTAGGCGGTTGTTATCTACCTAAATGGAACTTCTCCATCCGAGTGCCGACATTCCCTATGTTGGAACACAAAAGGACATTTATGGATTGAAGGTTTCCTAAAACAGTATAGATGGGCATGTTATGAACTACATTTATCATCCATCCAGCTGGTTATTTTTACCTTTGAATATGTCAAGTGTTGTACGCGCATTTTCCTATATGCAGCTCTCATACATACACGCCTTTTATTATGGAATGTCGCATGTTGTACACGAGTATCTGTTATTGCATCCTGCGTATAGATCTGTACGTGGTCTCCCCTTAGAGAAAATCGCATGTCATATGCAGGTTGCTAGTATTAATACCTGCGTACACCTTCCTTTGACACTAAAAATAATAAATCTCAATTATTTGAGGTTTGTTAAGCCCTTAACTATAACCATCTTAATTGTATCAACCTCCTCAACCCTTGAAACTGCCTTATTTCACTAAGTATAAATAAAGGCCTTGGGGAGGGCATTAAAAAAGCATACATGGAGAGCAAATTTATGCTGGTGGTGTCTATTTAGAAGTCTTTGGAGCAGTGGAACTTGGAATCCTTTGGTTGCAGAGGAGTCCTTGTCTCAAGCGTTGGGTTGTAATATGAACTCATTCACTATTGTTAATAAAGAGAATACTTCTTCCATATGTGTTTTGAATGTCTTTCATGTATCATGGTTTGATGAATACTTATGATTAAGCACTCTGTATATGATTTATCTAACCCGTTTTATATACATGTATCATCTTGCACTTGGTGGATTTTCTCCTGACATGTGAAGGAGAAGTATCCCTGAGGGCTTTGAAGGAGAAGCAGAGTGGAAGAGGACAAATCTAGGATCAACCGTCGTGTATCGGGTGAGTCTATTCTATCCTCTTATTTCCTTTTCTGTACTCTAGAGTCGATTTCCTACAAGTTGTATGAGTATGTTGGTAACCTTAGAACTTCGGTTATAAGGTGTTTATTCTTGTACAACAGAATTATCGAATCTGCTAGGGAGCCCAGACTACTGTATGTTGTTTCTGTCACCCCTGACCAGTCTTTTCCTTGAAGTTCGTGTGTGGTATTTTATCCTGGTTCATGCTTACCATAGTGTTTGAAAGCCTTGTGGATTTTTCTTTTTTTGAGAAAAATTTTGTACTTGTACATGGGTTGCTCTCATACACAATCGTGTACAGAGGCCTACATACGTGGGTTTCCCTCTTGGACAGTCGTGTATAGTATGCGAGTTTCCCTTATACACAGTCATGTACAAGCCTGGAAATAGGGATTTTTAGGCCAGGGTTTGCTTGTCCCTGTATTTTTGTAATTCCTATTTGTTAGTTGGCTTTCTTTATGAATATTGTGCAGTTAGTCTGAAGACCTTGGTGACCACACTTGGTGCTTTCTTGTAAAGCCCTTGGGTTTCTTTTGTTTGGATCGTCTTCTGTTTCCATTTTGAAGTAGGTTGGCCTATTTGGGTTATAGGTTGAAGTGTCGCTATCCGAATCAGTGATCAGGATTTTGGGCATTGTTTTTCCAGTCTATCTTTTGATAGTGGTTGGTTTGTCACTTACCTTTGTGAGTTTACAGTGATTTCTTGTCATTGTACACACCCAAGCTAGGGTTCCCGGTCTTCCCTTGTTGGTTGATTCCTGGTTTTATTGACCTGTTTACTTCAGTTTCCTTATTTTATACAGTTGATTTGATCCAAGTATACTCAAGTTTAGTGCATTTTAGGTGCATAGTAGAGTTTGAGTATTTTTTAAAAGTCAAAAGAAAAACATTTTCAAGCTTTTGCATTTGCTTTTGCATAAGTATTTTTCATTTTTGTTTTAAAATATAATCTCAAAAACTACAAAAACATAGTCTTAGTTTCTCTTTATCGCTTGCATTTGTTCATCAATCTATATTTACAAAAAGAAAATAAGTTTGCTTTAATACTGGCAATTTGATTTGAAAAAATACACCTTTACTTTTTTATTTCTTATCGAGTCAAAAACACCATAGTTCATCACTCCATTTCCTTCTAAGTAATAAAAATCCCTTTAAAATGAACGCAATAATTAAAATTTACTAGTAATTTTTATTTTTAGGGGCCTTTCACCTACTAGCTTAGGCTAGACTTGTGGGATGGGAAGTGTAAACTTCCCATAAGTTTTAAAATTCAGACATAGTGGACCATTATTTAGGTAAATCCTTGTCTTTATCAATTGTATCTGGGAAGCTCCTCTCAAAAGGGAGTCAAGCATGAGGCAGCGTGGAGGCATTAGACTGAGGAGATAACCCTCTGATTCCTTGTCAAAATGTAAATCAGGACTTTTACGCATCTGGGGATTCTGTCCTAAATAGATTTTTGGGCTCAACTACCCTACCCATGCATACAAGTCAGGCTTGTGACTGTCCCCCCAGACTGTTGGTATAGCTAAGGTAGCCTTTAGTCTCTTCACATTTAGGGTTCATACCTAGGTAAACCGAAAATCTATTTCTGGTTCACCTTGGATGGGCTTGGAAGGTAACCCTTGTTGTAGGTGTGGGAGGGTGGTGGCTATTTCCTCCACTTGTGCCTAAGAACCACTTCAAGGATGCCAAGTAATCATTCTTCAGCTTTCTTCAGGAAAGCATATCTTTCACCCTTGATTGATTTTTTGAGGCTTTAGGATTTTTTATAGTGTGTGCTCTATGGTTTTTCCTATGTTTAGTAGGCCTTAGGGTTTGATTTGTTAAACTTTCAATCATGGAGGACCAACCTATAAGAAGGTAAAGAAGGTTGCGAAACCTTCCTCCTCTCATCACATTGGAACCTCCAACTCCACCCCAAAGGCAGAGAATGGACACACATGGTTCATTTGAACTGGTAGGAGTAAGTGAAGTTCTAGGTGAACCAGAACTTGTAGCTAACCATTTTAATCTTGATACAGTTGAGATAGAAGACTTGTATACTGATGGTTTTGCAAGAAATTTTAACACGCCCTTAACTGATTTAAATGATCCTATGATCATTTAGGTTAGACCTTTTGATTCACTTTTTTTAGGTGTCCATGTTGGTAGGATTATGTCTTCCATGGGAGAAAGTTCTTTTGTGTTCACCTCAGCTGTTCTGGTTGAAGGGGTACTACCCTCCCTGGTAAGTTCCCCTAGATCTAGTATACCTTCTACACCTTTGACTCCAATGAGCCGGGTGGTCCAACCATTGGTTCACTCAAACCTAGAAGGTACTTCTGGTGATATGGTTATTGGGATTCCTATTATACCTACTGTTCCTTCTTCCTTTCCATATACTACCCAGAGTGGTCCAGTAGGATCCTCGACTTTCATCCAAGGATTCCCTTGGAATGGGGGGCACATTCCCCCATCCACTCCATACATAGGACCATCCCCTTCATATGTAGGAGTGCAGTTTGGGAACAATAACTCTTATGGGAAAAGTTTTCAAACTCTGATTTTGGCCCCATTTACAAGCTCTCCCTTTTCATTGTTTAGCAGAGGGATATTGGCTCCTGTATTTTAGACCCCAGTTTCAATTGGGACAACCTGAACTTCTTATAATACATCTCCCACTCACAATCCCGTGTCTTATGAATGGAATCCATTTCGAATTAATCTACCCACTTTGCAACTGGTGGCAGGGGGCAACCCCACCTTTACCTATGGGCATTCGGGGGCAGGTCCCTCTAATCCCTAGGCTAGCATATTTAGTGCCCCAGTTCGACCCAAACTTCCATTCCTCACAACATTAAACTTTCCATATTTGTCAAAGTTGATGAATGACCCGGTGAGGCATGACCCCTCGTGGCCACCTGTTCCCACCAAATTGCCATCAGACATCCCTAAATTCGATGGCAAAGTTGGTGAAGATCCTGGAGCTCATGCCACCACATTCCATTTATGGTGTTCTTCGAATTCACTGAATGAAGATTTGGTTAGGTTGAGGCTGTTCTCGAGAACCTTAACAAGTACCATGGAAAAATGGTATATTGAATTGCCTTCTACTGCTTTCAATAGTTTCTGGGACTTGGCTAGTGCATTTCTTAACCACTTGTAGCTTCTGGTCCGATATGATTTCAGAACAGAATTGTTATCTACCTTTAGGAATAACAAGGCTACCCACATCTTGGATCATATCCAATAGTGGAGGAGGCGAAAGAGCCTTATAAAAGCCACTATCCCTCCTGATTTCCTTCTAGAGTGGTTCCTTAAATCCCTGTTTCCCTACATATCTAAGGAAGTATCCACCTCAAGAGTGACAAATGAAGAAGAAGCCATTCTCAGGGCCTAGAAATTGGATTTGATTTATTCACAATCTGGGATCTTGTATGAGATTATCCCTGAGGCACTGAGGCCTACGCACGATGCGGAGAAGCCTAAGCCTGGACCCCATGTCGATGGTGTGGTTGGGTCCATTAACTCTCCCATCGTAGAGTCTTTGGCTAAGAAAATTCATTAGTTGTCTATCAAGTATTCTATGACAGACGCATCAAAGGCTTCCCCCTCCCCCCAGAGTGCAAATTTTTTTGCACAAACCTCTCAGAACGGCAATCAGCAGCCCGGTGGGAAGAAAAAGAGACGAAAGAAAGGAGAGGGAAACCAAAACAAGTAGAAGCCTGTGAACAATGATGATGGGGGAAAGAAAGAAAATAAGAAGGTTAAGTTCCCATGTAATTTGTGCCATGAGGACCACCTTACTCACCTTTTTCCCCTTATGGAACATGCCCAGAAGCTGGTTAAAGCTCATCAATCGGCTGTACTGAAGGATCCTTTTCCCCAAGGATAGAACTTAGCTTCAGCTTCTAATGTAGTAGGGGGCACTCAAACTGACCTTGACCCAAACTATATCAACATGGTTGGATCTTCGACTTTGTTACAGATGAGGAATACAAATTATGAGAAAGAGACTTCTGAGAAGGGTAAAGCTGTAGGTGAAACTTCTAACCCTCTCATGATAGAGAAACCTGTTGAAACTATGCCAAAGATACTGAAAGGTGTCTTCAAGAATATTTTGCATAACCCTAATGCTAGGGATGCTTCAAACTACTCCATGGTTGAATATTTATCCCAAACCCTGTGTGCAATGTCAGCTTTAGAGGTGTTAAAGAGTTGTCCTGCCCAGCGGGATGCCCTCTTAGCAGCTTTAGGCAGCATAGACTCACTGATTCTCATGGCGAAATTTCATTTGTCTGATGTTAAAATTCACCTACCTTACCATGTAGCCTTATTAATAGATGTCATCCATGGTGGAAAGACCATTAGAAGGGCAATTGTTGATGAAGTGTGCTTATACATGTGTTATGTCCTTGGCCTATTGGAAAGCTCTTGGATCCCCAGAGCTGGTCCCGTCAAACACTCTACTTACTGCTTTCGATGGAATGTCCTTCCATCCGCATGGTATCCTACTGGATTTTGAAACTAAGCTGGCAGGAAAAGCAGTGTCTGTTGAGGTGGAAGTGATTGATGCTAATTTGGACTATAATCTACTTCTGGGAAGAAACTGGACTTATGCGATGTCTACTACTGCGTCGGTCATTTTTCGTGTAGTGGTTTTTCCACATGAGGGCAAGTTGGTTACTATTGACCAACTTGATTTTACTCAAAAATGTCATTTAGAGTCTAATGAGTATGCTGTGCCATTGGTTGATCAGGTTAAACCTGCTGCACAGAGCTTGGGGGATGGAATGTACACATCACTGATGGGCACATTTGATCTTCCATCCTTGGTTAAATATATTGGTTCTACTAGTGTGGGGAGGTCCATAGCTATGGTTGTTGATAGGACTGATCCTTGGGTTCTCCCTTCCCCCCACAAACCAGAGGTGCCCTTATCGGTAGTGGAAGTAGCTTACCAAGATATCACTCAAACCACTATTTCTCCCATTCCAAATCCTCTAATAGTCTCGAAATATTTGGAAGAAGTCTATTTTCCCAAATGGGCAGAAAACTCCTTGCACTCTATCGATTGTTTAGACATGGTTTTACCTTCTGATGAAGCCATTTTGGAAGCCATGAGTGGACACGGTAAGATTTGTGAGGATATTCACCATCAATCCTATTTTCTTCTAGAACTAAGCAGAATAGAAAATCAAGAGTTTCGTTTGAGACTGTCAGAAGATGTTGATACACCTATCAATCCCTTACCCAGGGAAGGAATGTTTGCTAAGGGGAATATGGCAAATATTTTTGCCACTATACCTATTAACATCTCTGTAAACCCTGATGTCGTGGAAAACATATACATAGGTGAAAATTTCTCTCCTAAAGAGATTGCTATCTATACTGCCCTATTTAAGGAATTTTGAGATGTCTTTTCTTGGTCATATGAGGAGATTCCAGGCATTGATCCATCGATTGTTGAACACAAAATACGAACATATCCTGATGCCAAACTGGCTCGACAAAAGTTAAGACCTATTAACCTGTGCAAAGCGGTAGTTGTGAAGGCTAAAGTTGAAAAGTTGTTGAAGGCTAGTTTTATCTATCCCATAGCTTTGACAGAATGGGTATCCAACCCTGTTCCTATTTATAAGAAGCAAGGGACTATCCGCGTCTGTACTGACTTTAGAGATTTGAATAAAGCCTATCCTAAGGACAACTATCCCATGCCATTTATAAACTAGATTATAGATGCTTGTGTGGGAAGTGAGGTGTTCTCATTTATGGATGGTTTTTCCAGATACAATCAAATTCAAATAAATCCGGAAGACCAACATAAAACTAGTTTCATTTGTCCTTAGGGTACCTTTGCATACAAGAAAATGCCCTTTGGATTGAAAAATGCTAGGGCAACCTTTAAACGGGCTATGAACTTTTCCTTCCATGATATTAAAGCCATTGTTGAGCCATACCTTGATGATCTGCCTGCACATTCTTGTAAGAGGATTCGAAATCTAGATCATTTACGGTTGATATTTGAGAGATGCAAACATTATAAAATCCGCTTGAATCCCCAAAAGTGTGTATTTTTTGTTGAGTCAGGAAGATTGCTCGGGTTTATTGTCTCTAGTAGAGGCATTCAGGTGGATCCATTAAAAGTTGAGGCCATTGTAAATATGCCTCCTCCTCGTTCTATCAGGAAACTTCAAAGCCTACAAGGAAAGTTTGATTTTCTTTGATGTTTTATTGTTAACTATGACAAGATTACTAAGGGTTTCATGTGCCTGCTCAAATAGGACACCCCATTTGTATGGGATGAAACCACACAATTTTCTTTCGAGGCATTGAAAAAAGCTTTGTTGTCGACACCCTTATTACATATGCCAGATTATTCTAGAGATTTTATAATATATCTGGCCGTGTCTGAGTCAACCATTGGGGTAGTACTAGTCCAGGAGGATGATAAGCTTGTAGAGCATGTCATTTATGATCTTAGCCATGCTTTAGCCGGACCTAAACTTATATACTCCCATGTTGAGAAGTTAGCCTTAGCCATTGTTTATGTTGTTCAGAGGTTACGTCACTACATTTTACTGAGGACCACAATAGTAGTGGTGGATGTGAATCCGTTTCAATATGTTTTATCTCGACATATTGTTGGTGGAAAATTTAACAAATGGATAGTCATACTTCAAGAGTTTGTCTTGGATTTTCAGTCTGCTAAGTCTAAGAAGTCCTTAGTTTTTGCTGAACTTATAGCACAATTTCCTACTGAAGATGTAGCCGTTGAAGATGACTCATTCCCAGATGAGCACATCTTCTTGATATCCACCTCTAATCCTTGGTATGGGTATATTCTTATATATCTCTAGACTTTGAAGTATCCTGCAGCTTCCTCATGGGAGGAACGACGTAAATTATGCCTTCATGCCAAGAACTACCTCATCATAGGAGATACATTATATCAAAGAGGGGTAGATTCCATTTTGCGTCGATGCCTTACCCATGAGGAAGCAGAGATTGTCCTGAATGATTACCATAGAGGAGCATGTGGGGGTCATTTATCTGGGTTAGCAATGGCCCAGAAGATACTACGTGCTGGTTATTTTTGGCCCACGATCTTCAAAGATTGTGTGGAAGCAGTGAAGCGATGTCATCCTTATCAGCTTTACACCAGGAAAATGCGGTCACATCCTGCTCCATTATTTTCTGTTGTCTCGGTAGGCCCCTTTATGAAATGGGGGATTGATTACATGACATGCAACCTAGCCTCAGTTGGGGGGCATAAATACATCATTGTCTCTATTGACTATTTTATGAAATGGGAAGAGGCAATGCCTACTTTTAAAGCCAACAAGGAAACAACAACTTTCTTTGTATTCAATCAGATTATAGCATGGTTTGGTATACCCAATGTGATTTTCACTAACCATGGTAGTCATTTTCAAAATAACATGATGATGGAACTGACCACTATGCCCGGATTTAGACAAGAACATTCATCTTTGTACTATCTGCAAGCAAACAGTCAAGTTGAGGATGTAAACAAAACTTTAAAGACTATCCTTAAACGTACAATTGATGCAACCCGTTCTAACTAGCACATCATGCTATATCCTGCTCTTTGGGCCTACCAAACTAACGTAAAAACTGCTATGGGTTTATCCCCCTTCCAACTCATTCATGGAGTGGAAGCAGTTACCCCGATTGAGTGTGAAATCCAGTCTCTAAAAATAGCTATTCATGTGTTACCTGATACAACAGAGCTTGAGGAATGTCTGGTACATTTAGAACACCTTGATGAATAGTGTAGAGATGTGCTGACTGCTAATCAAGTGCATAAAAATAGGGTCAAAATTCAATATGATAAATCAGTCAAATCTTGGGTTTTCTCTGAGGGGGAACTTGTCTTGCTTTGTGACTAAGACAAAGAACCCCTGGGGGCAGGAAAATTCAAGGCCATGTGGTTAGGACCTTATGTCATGTCGAAATTCTTGAAGAAGGGTCCAAATGAGTTAATTGATTTTGATGGGAACTAGCTGCCTGAGCCTAGAAATGGGCTCTACCTGAAGAACTACTATGCTTAGGCTTAGCCCTTTTTCCTGTAATTTTATTGTATGCATTTTTATGTATATTAGGTTGTCAGTTTTTTTTTTATACCATCTGCTGGTTGTTGCAGATGTCTTCTGAAAGGTATATAGGGTTCACTGATGGTGCTAGTTGCCACACTTGTAATCTAGCTTCAGCAACATGGGTCATTTACTCTCCCTCAGGACAACTAGTTTCCACATGAGGTGCTTGTTTAGGTCCTTCTTCTAATAATGTTGCTAAGTATAGGGTTGTAATTGAGCTTCTATGGGATGCTTTGTCACATGGTATCACCTAGCTCGAGGTCCATCTAGACTCTCAGCTGGTGGTTTCCCAGCTCAATCGAGCTTATTAGGTACAAAATCCTATTCTATTACGTAAGTTCATGCAAATTTGGTTATTGGAAAGAAATTTTGAAGTTATTATATTCAATCACATTCCACGAAATCGTAATTCATTAACTAATGCATATGCTAATTACATTTTAGATTGGCATCTAACACACATTTCATAAAAATATACAGCATGCTCATAAAAAAACACTTGTAAATAAACCGACAAATATATATATATATATATATATATATATATATATATGTAAAATATCTGTCCATAGATAGGTCGATTCTAATCCTCAGATCCCGTCATAACTGTATAATATACAAAAATATACAAAAATGTGGATCGTAGTCCATCAAAATGTCCTAGATCTAAGTAGGACCACCCTGGTCACTTGGACCACCTTGGTCCCCATGGTCTCTCTATACTCTAGCTTCCTTAGCCTCTTCGGCTTCGGAAGCCTCCACCGCATTTATGTATACAAGAACCGCTCTGGCCACTCGTCTCAAAAGGCATAACCAGACTGGTGGAAATCCAACTATGAAATCCTACATGATGACCAGGATATGCTCTATCCGCAAGATGGGAACTCTTTGGGTCAACCTGGCCAGCTTTCCCTCTAGAACCCTAATCAGCCCTGGGTCTTTGCCTATGACAGGACATACAAACATGCGTGGATGCCCCTCAGGGTGGACCGGTCCAATATCTGCATTTTGACATGTTTATAGGATTAAGACTTGTATACATATGTATATATCTATCATTTTAAAAAAAATTCATAAAAATTTAGAATTGTTTACACTACTACATTTCGATCCAAAATCCGATGGTTACTTCCAACGGCGCGTGGATTTTTTCTTTTAAACCTACCAAAAATCAGAAAGTTAAATTTTTTTTTTTTAAATTTTGGTCATAAGCGTCGCTTAAGCGACGGATAGGCTCATAAGCATCACTTAAACGATGGATATCCTCATAAGCGTCGCTTAAGCGACGGTGCATAAATAAATAAATACACTTAAATCTAGACTAAAGTTTACAATACACAATAATATTGTGTCGGTTAAGCGACAGATATTTCGGTTCATTTCCCATTTCATTAACCAGAAACCCATTTTAGCGGGGATTTCCATGTCTTTTATGATTTATAATATAAGATGTGGTAAAATAAGGAGACAAATATGGAAGCACATACTATTGCAGAGGTTTTCCTCTATTTCCAAAACATACCTCTATGATTCTGTGTTTCACTGCAGGAGCAACATTGTATTTTAGGGACTGATCCAAGGTTCGAGGTGAAGGTAGGAGCATGAGCTGTAAGGTTCGACAGGGTTTGAGGTGAAGGAAAGAGAACATACATATACAAGTTTTTTCCTCTTTTTCTAAACCATATTTCTCAGCAATGCCATTTTTTGATGCAGGATCAACATAGTATTTTAGGGCTTGATCCAAGGTTTGAAGCGAAGGAAAGATCACAGGTTGCCTTTTTTGGAACACGGTTTTAGGAAAAGGATGGAGAACATACTATTTCAAGGTTTGGGGCAGGGTTTGAGGTGAATGTAGGAGCACGATCTATAAGGTTAGAGCCAGGGTTTGAGATGGGGATGGAAATATATAGAAGGTTAAGGCTGTCACACAATGCCTCATGCTAAACCCACACCATTTTCTATTGGGATAATTCACTGCCTTAAGAGTATTATGGGATTTCCATGTCAAGTAGCATGGGATTGGGCGTGGGCAGCGTCCCTATGAACATCGGGGCTTATTCCCCTGCTAACAAAAAAGCTGGAATGAGAGGTTCGCACCACAGATTTCTGAATTAGAGGTTAAGGCAATTGTTAACTCATATTGGATCAGTTAAGATCAAGTTATTGCTTCCCTTTTTCCTTATTTTCATACT
>LPNX010198700.1:419132-476877 GCA_001517045.1 Pseudotsuga menziesii | reverse complement strand
GTGTATATATTGATATTCCCTCAACATTACCGAGGCCTTGTACCTGGCCTCGTCTGTTGAGATACACTGCTTAGGACAATCAGTATAGGCTCATTTAACAAAGCAATATCATAAGGTACCATATAATTGGTTGCATCAACACACCGGTATTTCTTGACTTGAGGTATTGAACATGGCTTGTATTGTAAACAGATCACTTGATTTACCGCTTTGTTACAACCCACTTGACTGTAAAGTTTTGCGTGCCATGGAGAGAACTTGGGGATTGGCTTAGATCGTTAATATCAACACCAATGGATTATCTTCCAATGCTATACTTTCGACACCTACCTCCAGGTAACTCCATGTATTATAAAGCTTGTGCAAATGGAACCTTTCCCAATAGTTCCATGATGGGTTTTAGGGAGAACATCAGGATATGTACCTAACCTCATCCTCACATGATATAAATTCGATCTCTACCTGCAGGGGTCCCCATGTCTCAAATTAAATCCTGTAGGAATGGAACTTTGGTTTGGAGCCCTTTGGGCAATAAATGTTAGGATTTAACAACACATGGAAGTGGCCTTGGATCTGTAATATGGCCATTTGGATCTATAATATGTCCACGTGGGTAATTATCTCCCATTGTCATAAGTTTAACCCTTATCTCCAGGTGCAAAATAGTTTCACAGTTTTAAGGAGAACATGGAAGTGTAACGAGGCCTGTAATACATGCACATGGGTTCTCATCTCCCAGTGCTTGACCGCTGCATCTAGGGGCCATGGCTACCTTAAGTTACTGGGTGGAGCCTGTGGGAATGAAACATTGGTGACTGTGAAACCCCCACACCCAGTCCCAAGCCAACTTTTCATGTTTTCCCTTTCAGTAGAGATTTGTTCTTTGTTCTCATTTCCCAAGCCAACCTAGGGATTCATATAAACCTAAAATTTTAGAATCATTGTCTTGGTTAATGAGAATGAGTGTTTTCAAGAGAGAATAAATACTGATGTAATGATTGATTTAGTTGTAATATTCTTATAGTTGTCGTGGCATAGGGGCCTATCAGTGTTTCATAATGTTTTTGAGTGCTCTAGGATGTGCTGCTAGATATCCCTCTCAAAGCATCTTGATAATTTTATACTGGTTTAAACGTTTGTTTTTGCAAGAACAGGTATTTTTTAATATCATAAAGGGGCTGTGGCCTACCAAATCAGCCAGAATAGACATAAGAGTTCAAAAAGTTTATACAACCAGGCTCTATTGAGCTGAAACATTAAGCTACAGTCCTTCACTAGACAGCAATAAGATGCATAACTGTGAGCTTGCCTGTCACTTCTATAACTATACTTGCGTATAAAGACACCCAAAATCAAGATACAAAAAAAGGCATAAGCCAATTTTAAGCAAAGTGGTGCTCGCTGTGGGCTTCCTCCATCTCGATATCCTCCTGCTCCTGATTGCCCTTTCTCTAAAAACATTCTTTGACATTATCCATTACTTAACCCTCTAAAAACATTCGCTGCCCTGCTGCTGATTTTTGAAGGTAACACAGCTTCCTCAGAGGAGACATCAATAATGTTGACTATTTTTAGTTGTCCTCGTGTTAGGAATGAAATTTCTCAGTGTGACACTATGAAGTAATTTATTCTAGGCACGTCTATAATAATCTAGACTCTGGAGATCTACATTTATCTTTTCATATGCTGGAGATCTACATTTATCTTTCCATATGTTGGAGATCAATATTTATCTTCGGTCTCCAGTTGTGAGGTAAACATATATCATAACTATTTACTCGAGTAATACAAATATATCTACAATTTTTAAGAACATATTTCCTCTCTTTCATGTTTCCACTGTGTGCTCTTATCAAATGTAGACCTGCAAATTTGAAATGCACTAGCAAGACTTGACAATATTCCTAATTTGATCACTACCCAAAATATCATGTGAGAAAGGTTAAGACAATGATTAAATATACCATATGCTTTAGGAGTTATATACCTTGCAAGTGATTGAAAGGAGGGACAAAAATAAGGACACATAGATTAGCTTCGACCGATAGATCCTGAGGCCATCTTTCCCCATTGCATCATTAGCAGCCATAGTTGAATAGAAATTGAAGTAAACTTTTGTGGAAGCAGTAGACAGATTAGAAATGGGGCATTCACCCAACCATGTCTGTTGCCAGGTTCCCAACTTTGCACTTAAGGCATTTAGGATCAAATATCTGCGATGTTAGATCTGGCTCCTCACCCTCAAACCCAACCCTCTAGGACATCCAGGTTCATTCTGGATCTGTATCCATCTCAGGTTTGTGACAAGTATAACTTTGATCATATCCAATAGGAATATAGCACTGACCCATACAGGATTGATTAAAAATACGTTTGAGATGAAATCCTAGCCACACCAACAAAACAACTAATTTATCCTCAACATAATCCAAAGAAAATTCAGTGCATGTGCCAAGCTCAACACATTTAGTGACACAAGTGCCTTAAAATCCTGGCACATGTTGGTGATACAGGGGATATAGTCTATCTTCTAACATGGGCAATTGCTATTTTAGTGGTCTAGCGGCAAGCAGCAAGGTGACCAAGCTTGTATTAACATGGAGTCACGGGTTCGAAAGGTACAAATGAGGCCATGTGATTCTATAAGAGACGTATTTCTCAAAAAGAAAAAGCAGAATATTCTACGCTAGTCTATAATAAGCTGTAGATCTACATTTATCTCCAGTCTCCAGTTTTCCACTAAGAGATGCCATTTATATTTATGTCCACAGGTAATGGAAATAGAAATTAAGAATAGAATCAAAATGGAAATTAGCTAACTTTGAGGTAAGAAACCTACAGACAAAGAGCACTTTGAAAGCCAAGTTTTAACACAAAAGTAATTTTCCTTTCAAATAGCAAAAAGCTGCACCGTACATCTTCACCACATACTCCCTTCTCCATCAATACATTCTGTAAGATGAACTACTAAACCACAGTAGTGCATGCTACCACATTTTTAGGCTTGACTATTTACATATATGTACAGCCAATGCAGAATGGCATGACTTTATAGGATAAACATTTCTGTTATGGAAACTTCAGCAGAAAAAAGCAAGAGTGCCTTCACTCTAGAGCATCCAAGTCTCCAGTAAAGAGAAGTCACTTACAAAGGCACCCCTCACCTTTGATCAATGAAAAAAATATAAACACGACGTTGTACAAGAAATGGGTACAATTAGTGACTAAACTCTATATACAAGGACTACAAGGCCCATCTCAAGTAGTATCGAGAATCTGCTGACCCCATGGCAGGCATGTCATAAAATTCGAAGGGATTTGTTTCTACGCCATAGTCCATCAAAGGCTTGTCTTCCAGTTGATCATCGTGGTCAAACACAAAATTAGAAATCTCCACCTGTCCCTTCTTAATGCAATCCCACATAAATTATAGACGGTTTACATACTTCAATTTCAAGTATAAACTGCATAACACATCAAATATTGCATGACCAAATCTGCATAAATTAGTTTTAATAAATTGTCTCAATCAAACTGCAAACTCAGATTAATACTCACCCTGCACTCAAGAAAACCTGGCCAAGGGTTGCAAAAAGTAGTCTTGACTGAATCCCTGGATGTAGGAAACATACCACTTGAAGCCTTTATTTAAAAGCTAGAGGAAGTTCTTCATAGATCAACCACAATGTCAACACCCTAGGGAATTTTTCACCTCTCTGTACGGATGTATGAATGTAAACAACACAATAAGGCCCTTCAGGAATTTCATTCAAGATCTTATGGTAAACATATTTCTGTAGCCTTTCACCACTGACAAGAGCAGCTGTAGACATAAATATAAATGGCATCTCTTAGTGGAAATATCTCTTAGTTCATTGGTCCAACAACATCTCTGCATGAACCAACTGAAGGACCGTATTTGCTATCCAAGCTTGCCCTTCATCAAATGGAGCTCTGTGTTGCTTCCTTGCTTGGTAATCTTTGCAAAAAGTTTGTATCTGTTTTTGGATGTCAAAAAATCCATCTATAAATTATCTATAAAGAAATTGGATTGAAAATAAATAAGAATATCTTCTGAAGTTGCACAAACTCCAACACTCCCTCTCAATCTAGTATATTCAAATTTCCAGGCATGTAAAACAATTTATGCATATATTTTCTTTGTTTTTCTGTTTGCAAGATCTAGTATAGGGTTTGCACTTTGCACTTTAAAGATTGCAATGTTCAATGTCCATTAGAATCTTAGATATACCTGTTCTTGCCAATTTTAATTGAATATTTAAATTTTATATGCAGTTGCTAGCATTCTTTTGTGTTGATTATTCATTAAATTTCCCCATTTGTTTTGTCGGTTGTGACATAGGTCTAAATTTTTTATCACTGAAAATACAAACACCATTGGACCCAATGTGGGAGTATGGTGAACCATCTGAGGGTTTTAATAGATTGAAGTGAACCACAAGCTATGTGGACAAACAAAAATAGAGGAGTTAGCCGTGTGAAATACCACCTTGCCAAAATCCCTGGGCATGGAGTGGATATATGACATATGTCCATTAGGTTCCTTTATGCAAGTTAGGAATGGAACTCAAGATACTCATACCTAACACATTAATAAATAAATAAACTACTCATACGTAACACATTAATAAATAAATAAAATAAGAAACTATACTATCAAGCTTCGGATTCCATCTTATTTTTCTTAAATTTGGAGCCCAAGTAGTTTTCTCATTCCCTCTGTCTCTTTTTTTTCCTCTTATTTCCCATCTTATCTTCCATCCTGTTTTACTTTTGCTCTCATCCTTTTCCATTCCAGATACCATCCCTTATGTTTCATATTATATCACATTCCCCACCCACCTTGTTCCAATCCCACCACATTTCTCTATACCCTTTAATTTCCCTCCAACTTATTTCAATGCTGTCGTTCCATGGCAATATATTTCTCTTCCCTATTTTTCATTTTTTACCCATGTATCTCACCTCTCCCTCTAATTCATTTCAATGCACTTGTTCCATTGCAATATATTTACCTTCCTTATTAGTCATTTCTCAAACCATTTTCTTCCCCTTCCCATGCCTGTCCCTGCATTGTTCTGGAATATGCTCTCATTAATCCCTATAAGGGGCAACACACAAAAGTACTGAAGACAGATATAGAAACTGCAGACAGATAAGATGAGATAAGTTTATTAATGTCCAATGAATGAACACAAAGGTAGGTCAAATGGGACTAGATGTAATATGCACAGCAAAAGATACAGTTACTTGCAGAGAAGCCTTTGAACTTTTGACCAGGCTTGCAAACAAAATAGTTCTAAATAAATAGAGGACGAGGCAGTCAATACCTAGGTGCAAATTTTCAACATTAAAATTTCATAATATTTGTAGCATATCAATTTGGCATTGTTTACAAGGTAGTGAACTAGAACATAACTATATATTTCTTATGGTTTCACTAAATATACTCTCTGGCACGTCAACAGCTCCTTGTAAAGGAATATTACTGGAGTCAGAAACACTGTCATTTGCAGAGCAGGGCTGTTCATGTCCATCAGAGATGACTACTTGCCTGCTAACCTCTGAAAACAGATCCCCAAAGAGAGCATCATCTTCATGCCCACTTGCATATTTTGCATCATTTACTCCCATCCCATCCTTGCTAGCAGTTGGCCATGACTTTCCCGTGCTTTTAATCCGTGGTTTTAGTGGCATTTGTTTCAAAAAAAAATTTAATTTTTTTAAAAAAAAATTTCACCAAAAATTGGAGAGATTGTCTAGGAAGATGAAGGATAAAGGTTATATACCTGACAAAAGCTGTGTTCTACATGATGTAGAAGAGGAACAGAAGCAACAAGCTCTCGTCTCCCACACTGAGAAGCTGGCCATTGCATCTGGCCTTATCAACACATCTCCTCGGACATCTATCCAGGTTTTCAAGAATCTTCGAGTCTGCAATGACTGCCAGTCTGCCATCAAGTTCATATCCATGATTGATGCAAGAGAAATCACTGTAAGGGATGTGAATATCTTTCATCATTTCAAGGCTGGACAGTGCTCTTGTGGTGATTATTGGTGATGCTGAATGAAATGAGCACCACTTATCCACCCATAAGAAGAAGCTTATGTATATTATCAGCCTTGCAGTGGGATTATTTGATGTTGGGATGACCAATTCATCATTTGTGATAGATTGGGTAAGTCCTTAAATAATGACATATAGATACTATTAATGGGATGTAATATTTACATAGGTCATCTCATGGATTTTATCTTATATTTTTTCCTGGATACAAGAAAGTGCTTTTGATTAGGTTGTGTTTTTAATATGTATGGCCTAAGCCAAAGATTCATAGGAGAGTTATTTTCTTTGTTTTCAATATATAGTTAAGGGCATTCATGATTTTCTGAATCTTTACACCAGTTTAATAGAGTTTCTTGAACTTTTGTTTTGTTTTGGTTTTGGCAACCTGTTGAAGGTATTTGTGCTGTATATTTGAACTTAAAAAATACTTTTGCTAATGGATTCCTTGTAAAATCCTGCCATAATGATAGGTGCAGACTGCAACATCTCAGTATTGAGCATTCATGGAAATTTATTTGTGCATCCAGGCTCTGTCAACATGCATGGGATTATTACACAAGGACCCTGCTCCATCAAAAATATAGTATGGTAGAGGTAGGCTAGTTCTTCTTCATATCCAGTTATTAGTATTACTTGTTTTATATGTATTAGAAGTAGCAGTTTTCTTAGATTTACAGTCACCAAGATTATGCTAGGTCATGTGTGGACTGCTCAATACTTGGTTTTGAGTGTTTTAAATTTTTCCCTTTACATTCTATGTTGCAAGGGCCAGTATTTTTCTACAGTGGCATATGGATCACCAGATGATTTGATGAGCCATAGTCTCTAGTGTCTTAGCTGCTATGCTACCAGGGATTAAATAATCTCTGGTGTCTAAGCTGCTAATGCTACCCTAAACAGTTAGAGACCTGGATTGGCGAAAATAAGTCATTGAAATTAACAGAAAAGTGTAAAACCAAAATAGAACAAGGGTTGTGGTCAACAAGCTAACTCAATTGATGGCATGGTACTGACATTTCTCATGAATAAGTGAGCATGGTGGAAGGAAAGACATTGAACTGCTGAAATTTAGGCTGATCCGAACAGGACAGTTTTTATCATTTAATTTAGTGTCAACCATATCTGTTATGTGCAGAACACAGTGAATTGAAATACTAGTTTTTCCTATGGTACTGTCTAAATACATCCCATCTTGAATGTACTAGAGTTGAATGTTTCCAATATAAATCAAGTTGCTAATTTGTTTCTAATGTTACTATTTGTCAGTTATTCTTTGTATATTTATAGTATAAGTAAGATTTTAACTTGTTTTTAATGTAGCTATATATCCATTATTCTTTGTATTAATCTCTTATATATAATGTTTGGATGTCACTAGTTGTTCATTATTCTTTGTATTAATCTCGGATATAGAATATTTCGATGTACATTTATTCCATGAGGGATGTCGATGATGATAATTTGTTTGGTCTCTTGTGTTCTGCCAATTTATCTTTCCATCGAAACTTGGGTAAAATACTTTATATCTGAATGTCTCAGCATATTCCTATTACGGATCTCAACAAAGACCATATAGAACACTAGATGCTACCTTGTAACATATAGAATCTCAAGTTTTCATGGAAGGTCAACAAAGTGATCAAGGCGACCTTTATTATGAAATCACCTGCTTGAAGTTCTCGTTGAACATCTTTCATTAAGTTGTCTACATGGAAAATTCTAAAGCGAAATCCATCAGATGCTTTTTACCGGTTTTTGAATGTTAAACACGCTTATAATTAATCTATATCAGTTTTTCATTTATATTGCCTACAATTATTTCTATCCCTGCTAATTAATTGCAGATTTTAGTTACAGCTTTGATCTAATTGGGCCTGATGTTCCTACAAGTTGATGGAACCCTTGATCTCACGAGTTCCCATCATGGTTGTGGAGGGAAATCATGAAATCGAACAACAAGTTGGAAATAAGTCATTTGCGGCTTACAGTGCAAGATTTTCATTTCCAAGTCAAGAGAGTGGATCCAGTAGCACCTTCTATTACTCCTTCAATGCTGGAGGCATCCATTTCATCATGCTTGGAGGATACATAAATTACAATAAAATAGGTCTAACAATTTCTTCTGGCTTAGAGTATATACTATTTGATGATCACAATAGGAAGTTTTACAGGTGTTTTTAGATGGTAACAGCATGAGAAATAATCCTTAATTGATACCTCAAGTGCCAGATCATGGACATCCATGGAAAATGCCAAGAAAACCTTAATTGCCACAAGCTGCAGAGGAGAAACTTTGCAGGTATATGTGTTTTGTTATGTAGTATGCTTTGTCTTTGACTGTTTCCCATACGTAGAGCATGGTAGAAAAACCTCTATGACTGTTTCCCATATGTGAAGCACGGTGCAAAAACTTATCATGCAGAGAGCCACAATAATACAGCCAATGATTCCCAACATACAATATAAGTATGGAACAATTATATTATAGAAAAATAGAACCTGCCATTGTTAACTAATGCTAACTAGTCACCTATGTTTTAGAACCGCTCATACATGATATATTATATGTATAAATGCGAAGGTTGCGTTATATAAAAATAACCCCCAAAATTTATGTGCCAAAATAATAGCTATAATGCAAACATGTCCAGTACCTTCGACATCATGGGACAGACAAGGGACGAAAGTTTTGAAGAAATGTAATATAAAGCTTTGCATAAATGTAATTTAAATTAGCATGGAGTCAACTCTTCACTATTGAGAACAATAGGAGCATATACGCAGGAAGTAACAGTGTTCTTTTTAAGTCTGAGTTTGAACCGATGTCTTACATAGAGTCGGAAGTATTATTAATATTATTTCTCATCTATTTGGCACTGTATACTTTCTCTTCGAATGCTATTGATAAGTTGGTTGCAGCATATCCTCGGTTATATCACAGAACTTTCTCATCTCTGTGGGGAATCATAGTATAGGGTCGATTTCTTCTCTTAATGATACTCGTAGAGTTGTAGTCTGCTTGGACTACTCTGATGGAGGGGATACATCAAGCCAATTTCGAGCTATTTTAAAAAAAAAAAATATTCACTGCCGTCTCTTAAGCAATGGTTATACCTGTCACATTTCCGACGCTTACTTCTTCTTGCCGTCGCTTAAGCGACGGTCATACCTGTCGCATTTCCGACGCTTACTTCTTCTTGCCGTCTCTTAAGCGACAGTTATACCTGTCGCATTTCCGACGCTTACTTCTTCTTTTCGTCGCTTAAGAAACAGTTATACCTGTCGCATTTCCGACGCTTATAGTATATATCCGTCGCTTCACCGATGGCATGAAGGTGATTTTTTTACTACCGTCGAAGATATTCTGTCACTTAACCGACAATTTAAATTTAAATGACGGTTACTTAAGTGTCACTTAACCGACAGTTACTTAGGTGTCAGATAACCGACGACAAGTTTTCGACGCTTAAAAAAAAGTCAAAGTGTCGTACATGCGACAAGAAAGTGTCGAAAATCCGACATGACGGCCGTCGGATTTTTGGTCGAAATGTAGTAGTGTTACCTAGATCTCCCCATGCTCCTCTTGGAGGGAGGATAAGGTCTAGATCACCTCAGAAATCCATGCCGGCATACGGAAACTACTCTAGTGCCGGTAGTTGTCGCTCCCACCAGATGTAGAAGTCATCATCATATACACTCTGCACTTTGTCTCCTCCTCCTTGACAGAGGAATATGTCTCCCTATCTGGTCAGCCTTGGCTGATGTGGAGATCGTATTGGTAGCGGTATGGTGGGGTTCAACCCTGGTACTCTCTTGAAGAAGGCGGCAACCAGTATGCTCGAATACCCAAATTTCTTTCGCCTTCCTCTCTTGCAATCAGAGAGTTGTATTTTCATGATAGGGACAACTCCTAAACACCAATCATAGAGGGAACCATGCATACAATCCATCGCCAACCTCATTTGGTTCCATGTAGCTAAATTTAATGAGGAGGATCTTGCAATCCTCATGATGGTGCTTCTAAGTACCTATAGTTTGAAGTCACGGATATGTGCAATAGGGACATAGCTCCCTCTCTTCTGGGTACCTGGTGTGCAAAACACATCTATGTAGTTCTGGACACTTAAAGGGTCGCTGCCCCTACTAGTGCCCTCTAAGTTGACAGGTTCTCCTCATCATGACAGACCGGTAATGAAATACATGTCCTCGGTAGTAATCTCCAAAGTCTCACCCTGTAGGTCAAACATCCCCAAATCGTGATCCCAATATTTTATCATGAACTCCAATAGGCGGACATTGGTCCACATGGGTGTTGTGAAAAAGAACTTTAGTAACCCACTTGCTCGCAATGCATGTATGGTGGGCACACTTTGGAGCGCTTCTTGGTCCATTGTTTCATGTTCCCGTTCCCTCCATTCCAACACCATATTCACACCTAGCAAAACAAGTAATATGATTCATTAATTTCATATAAAATTTCAATAATTTTTTACTATAATTATCTTTTTATCCTTCACGTAGTACATGTGACTGTCTAGTTAGACATGTCATGTATTGTACACGACTATCTCTAAAGGAAACCCACATACAGAACGCGTGTACGCGAGTCTTTACACTATGAACCCGCGTACGTGCCATGACATGCTTTAGGATGCTTTTAATAATGAAATTGGGACTCAAAATTAATAATTTCTAGGATCAAAATGAAGAGCTCAAGGTGTAGGCTTACCTGCAACTTGCGGAATTTGATTTTGTCTACTAGAATGTCCATAATGATCGAATGAAGGTAGAGGTAAAAACTTGCTTCTTATGGCTAAAACTTCAAAATTGTGAGTTTTGTTTTGATTTTGAACTACTTATAGAAATTTTATTTCTCAAAGTGGGTTTTCTCCTATAGTTTGAAATCTATTCAACTAATCCTATATTTCTTTTTGCCTTGAAATAGGTTTTTCATCATTATAAGGTGTTTTTTGCTCCAATAGGGTGGTTTTGTCGTTTCCAATGCATTTTTGGCATCTATACTCACTCAATCCACATTAACCTTAGCAATTAACATTTTTCCACGGACTATGGTATTATAAACCATTAGTTCCCTATTTTTACCATTGTTCTTCCGTGGATAGGACCCTTTTTTCATGAGTATCTTCCTTTAAAACCTATGTTGTACTTTGATACTCATTCCACAACTGTTTCAGGTATAGGGGTATCCTTTTAGCTATTTTTCACGCTAAATAGAGCTTCTTTTGAATCTCTTTTTACAAGCTATCCTTTTATAGGACTCCCCGCCCTTATGGAGTTTCTTTAGGCCCAACTCTGACTCCTTCAAAATAGACTTGACTGCTGAGTTAACTTGTCTGTTCAAGCTCATTAAGAATATGTGAATGGGAATCTGCATCGGTGGTAGGTTATCTCTTTCTCACACCATGTGGAATAATACGAGAAAGGATCCCTCTCTTTTCTATTTGAATTGAGAAGAGTATTCTCAGGCATAGGTTTATCACTTTTCCAGACCTAAGGGACTAAATTTACAAAAAAGGAATGCCTGGTATGAGCTTATTTTTCTCTTTTTTGTGCTCTGGACGTAAACATGAAAAATATTACGAGTGTACTTTGTGTCTTTGTCATGGTCGTTAAACAATTAAGAACAAAGCAACGAGTTTATTATTGTAAGCCCCATTTCTTGTAATCAAATAGATATTTTCGAGTGATCTTTTTTTCCTTCACACTCATAAAACTCAAGCTATTTCATGTTGTTTTGGAAGGAGCATTGGGTAGGTGGTAATTTAACCTTTTTCGGACCTCCCTGACTAAGTACAAAAAAGGTTCACCTTTTCTTCTATGAAAGTTAAGAGAGTTCTTATGTGGTATGTTTTATACTTTTTCGGCCTCAAGAGACTAAATTGGATGAAAAAGGACCCCCCTGGAGTCTTCTTTGGAGTTTTCAAACTCTCTAAATGTGAAAACACCAACTGAGCATGTACTAGTTCGGGCTCATTAAATCCATGAATCAGTGACACTATCAAGCATTATTTTCCCTTATCTTCAAGCTTGTTAAAAAATGAAGAGTGATCCGAGTTGAGTTTCTTGGACTCATTAAAATTTAACAAGGAAGGTAAGGAAGAAGTTTTCTCTTGTTTTTAGTAGTGGCAGCATGTCATCCTTGAACGTAGCACTCTTTGTTTTTTTTGATACCCATGTCTCAGTGTTCACTTTCTGTTCAGCTATTACTTTGAGTTTCCTACTCCTCCTCTTGTTCTTTATACCCAGGTAATCGGATCATGTCTCCTACATGACAGATAAGTCTAGTCATTCTATTTATGAGTTAAAATCTGCCTTGGGTCATCTCATTGTTGTGCTCACTATTCAAGGACTCAGTCCAATTTTTTATCTTTATCCCGATTCCATCATTGTTATATCTGTTATCTATTATGTCTCCCTTCTTTTTCCCAGTTCCTAGTCACTCTTGTGATCCATTGGAGGATCTATTGCCTTCCTTACCACAACATGGTTCAGTTTTAGTACTTCCTCATGATGAATACCTAGAGTTTTGATGATCGTACCTCAGGATTCACTTTCATCATTGGTGAATTCCTTTGCTTCAATTGTCGATTATCACCTATTGATTGACAAACTGTTGAATCCTTTCCATGTTCGAATTCAACATACATTTATTCACATGGCTTGGATTGTATTGGTTCTTTGGGATTGTTTATGAAGACCTTAGTTTCACACCTATGAACTAAGTTGCGCAAGATTATGTTCCATTTATGTTCACAGCTTTTGGATCTTTGACGACTCATCATTATTGTATATTGTGGCTTCGATCCACCTTTGTAATATACGTGGTCTAGTACCTGTATCATATGATGTATTCAAATCTTGTAAAGGAGCTAGTGTTCCAGTATATTGAACATAGCATCCTCATATATGACTTTGTATATGAAATTATTATGTATTTGTTTCAGGGACTACCTCTTCTCCATTGGATTTTTGAGTTCTCCAAAGATAAATATTATAATGTATTTCATCCATCACTTCCCTCTAACCTCACACATTATGGGGCATCTGTTATCTACCTAAATGGTACTTCTCCATCCAAGTGCCAACATTCCCTATGTTGGCACACAAAAGGACATTTATGGATTGAAGGTTGCCTAAAACACTATAGATGGGCATGTTATGAACTACATTTATCATCCATATAGCTGGTTATTTTTACCTTTGAATATGTCAAGTGTTGTACACGCCTTTTCCTATATGCAGCTCGCATACATACGCTCCTTTTATTATGGCATGTTGCATGTTGTACGCAAGTATTTGTTATTGCATCCCGCATACAGATCTGTACATGGGATCCCGTTAGAGAAAATCGTGTGTCATACGTGGATTGCCAGTATTAATACTCGCATACACATTCCTTTGACATTAAAAATAATAAATCATGATTATTTGAGATTTGTTAAGACCTTAACTATAACCATATTAGCTGTCTCAACCACCTTAACCCTCAAAACTGCCTTATTTCACTAAGTATAAATAAAGGCCTTGGGGAGGGAATTAAGAAAGGATACTTGGAGAGCAAATTTATGCTGGTGGTGTCTATTCAAAATTCTTTGGAGCAGTGGAAATAAGAATCCTTTGGTTGCAGAGGATTCCTTGTCTCAGGTGTTGGGTTGTAATCCGAACTCATTCACTATTGTTAATAAAGAGAATCCTTCTTCCATATGTGTTTTGAATGTATTTCATGTATCATGGTTTGATTAATACTTATGATTAAGCACTCTGTATATGATTTATCTAACCTGTTTTATATACATGTATCATCTTGCACTTGGAGGATTTGCTCCTGACAGGTGAAGGAGAAGCATCCCTGAAGGATTTGGACGAGAAGCAGAGTGGAAGAGGGCAAAGCTAGGATCAACCTTCATGTATCAAGTGAGTCTATTCTATCCTCTTATTTCCTTTTTTGTACTCTAGAGTCGATTGCTTGCAAGTTTTATGAGTATGTTGGCAACCCCAGACCTTCAGTTATAAGGTGTTTATTCCTATAAAATAGCGGTTGTTTGTAAGAACCAGTGTCTGAAGTTTTGGTAAAAAATCTACACATAACATCAATGTAAATTGATTCAAAAAATTTGGTAAAGACAAATTCAAAGCTTTGCTAAGCACCAGGCTAGTAATATAAATGCAATGAAAATTACAGTGGTATGAAATAAAGAACAAATCACCTCCAACATTTGGGTTGATGCGGGCAGTACAATTGTTATTTATTAATAATGTGGTCAGTCGCTTCAGATAAGGAAAGTTTTCCAGATTAACAATTTCATTTTCTGAAAGATCTATACTGTCAAATTGGTCCTGCAAAGGACCAAAATGAAGATCAACTGAGAAGCTAGAAAGTCTTAACACTAAACAAACACATTTTTCAATTAAAATGCTCCAAATAATAAGAATCTCAATTATACCTGTTCAGAAATAATATGAGAGACACAGAAATTAAAACTATGCCATCAGAGAAAGCATTAAACAAACTTTCAGATGAGTATTTAATAAGAAACATGCAATGCAAATGATTAAGTGAAATGAACTGTTGGAATTAACTGCCACAACCTTATGTAACTTGTGAAAAACATATTTGCTGTATGTTATGCACATGTGGTCATGCAGGAGACAAACCTACTAAGTGTAATGTTGACTCGAGTCCTTAATGTTAGAATGGTTCTTTAACTAATTGCTTCAAACTACTCTTTTGAATATATGTAAGTCTGTTTTAGTAAGGTAATCAAATCATTCATTTGGCATTATTTCCTAATGTGCTTGCCATTGCTTATTGGAAACATTGGAACTTTCACAGTGGGAGAATCAAAAATAAAAAATTGGCAAGAACTTAATTGCTATTATGAGTAGTATTTGTTTATCAAGTATGTGCCAGATTGTTTTGGGAGTAATTAACAAGCATTTTCTGAATGTAATTTTGTTATATTAATAAAATTTATGATTTTTTTCCACAAAAATAGTATGCAATACATGGGTGATTACATATTGAAAATGGAGGAATCAGAAATCATCCAACAAATAGTCTGTGATTCTATGCAAGAGATATGCAAATTTTTAGAAACATTAAGACAATAATTTCTGCATAATTTTATGCTCCATGAAATTCCTTCGGAATTTACATAGTATAGAACTTACAATTAAAATGTACCAAAAAGAGGTAAACATATTATAAGAGTAGGAACATGTGATCTCCAGCAGGAAGAGATAGAGGATGACCAATATGATGAAGCAAGACCTAAATTATCACAAAGCACATCTAGTAACTGGCACAGATGTGTCACATCCATCCCCACTTACTATACCTATATAGTAACCTATTTGTTTATCTAGACAGTGACCTAAATATTGGCACAAATTAGTCAACTTTCATCACAAGATAAAAAATAGTGCACGTGGACTTGTTATGCCACATACTATATAGTAGTTTGTTGATGTATTCCAGACTACTATGGCCCATATTTCTGCTTGTGGGTCTCTTATATGATATGGGTGATTTGATGACCATGATATGATGTTATATTTTTTCCTTGTTCTACTACCATTCCATGTCAAATGATGATGACGATTTATTACTTAATGTCGTACTAAAATGTATACTATTATAGCATGATATAATGTATTTGATTATTTTGATGTGTATAGCTAGTGGTGCCTTGCATAAGTTGACAAGGTTGAAGGTTTGTTGGTTTGATGACATACCATGCCCCAATATGACTACTCTTAATTTGGTATTTCTAAGAACTATTTCCCCCTTCTTTGCTTCCACCTTAATTTTTATCATTTTATCCATACCACTCCATCTTGTGTTTGCATCCAATTTCCTTGAAGTTAATTGATTGACTCTTGATATCCCACTTTGTGAATCTGTAACTATATATGCTTTGCTTCTCTCAAAACTATATCTAAGAGTTGTTGTATTGCAGTGAATCCTTAATACATAAATATTTGGGGTATGCTCAACGAGGTCGGTTGTCAATAGTCAGGAAGAGCTACAATTGACAAATGTTTTCTCTTTAGATCCAAAATTCCCTATGCTATTTTTATATAATGGTTTAGAGTTGGAAGAATAGGTCATACCTGTAGAGGCTATGGATGCTCATTGGCAATAGGTACTATGCATATTTGCAATCATATGCATTATTGTGGCAACTCTATCAGGGTTATGGGTGCTCACTGGCAGTAGAGCTAAAGCTGTGTCATCACTAGTATACAAAAGGTGTAAGACCAGGGCCAATATCTCCCAATACATTAATCTGATGCTTAAGAAAAAAGTTAAATAAAGTGAACTAATACTATTGGGATCAAGGGAAACACACCCCATAACACACCCCTTTTTCTCAACACATGCTTTGGTTATCTGTACCATTGGTGAAACCACAAAGGAAGCATTGATTCCCTTACCCTAAGTTAGAATTTCAACCAAAGTAAATTCACTTCCTAAACCTCTTGCAATTTATCCATCTCTACCCCAAAGAAGATCAAGTCCTTTGGTAAATACTTTGATATATTTGCATGGTACTAGTATGCTCTTAGATCATTAATCCAACAAACTTGTTTGAAAATACTTATGGGGTATATCATCATGAATTCATGACTATGCTATAAGATTACTCACACTTAAACAGTTAAATGCATTATGTCTATTATGTACATTTATTCTGCAAATGTACACTACTACTGGTCCACCTAGTACACTCCTTAGCAACAGTACAGAATAAAAAAATTTCAGACATACAGAGACACTATCATGCCTCCATCAGAGATATTTAGTATATGTTAGTCAAGTTCTATGTGTATCCAGTACCATCACCGAGGGGCATGTTCAACCATATTTTGTTGTACATGGGATCCATGCATTCTAAACACAAAAATTTGGCATTTATCAATGTATATTCCACCCGATTGGTCACCAGTTCCATATACAATTATTATTGTAGAATGGTGGACTTCTTTGCATAGTGTTCTAAAGTCAAATTTTCATGACGCTCCTTTTTTCCTAAGGCAAATTCTGTGGGGTAATCCTTGTCCATAATCTCATACACATGCTTAATATTTTACATTTGCATCTATCATAAATATTTGAATGTTCTTGGTAGCCACACATTCACACACCCACTTTCCTAAAGTTACATTGAACATCATCCGTTTAGAGGACTAGTACTTGTGAAAGCTAGCAACTATTGGTTAGTATTAAGGAAATTCCTAGGTTTCCTTCCGATAGTGACACGTTGGGAGGGACATCCCGTTGTTTTGTCGGATTAGCAGCTGGTTTTCCTTGTGATCATTTGGCTGCTAGGTTTTGCAACAACAAAGCTTAACTCTAGATAAGGATACATAAGAAGCAGTAATCCAAGATTGCCAATTAGAATGCCAAGCAAATAGAGCAAAACGGATGATTATCTATTGGGTAAAGGTCTTGAAATCAGCACACACTAGAGTGACCACCATGATGAGCAGTTCTAGGATGGGGGCTAGACTATAGCTATCCACTCAACCCATGTATATCTTAACAAGTAATTTTCTTCCTTCCTACAATATTGATCCCCTTCACTTTTGTTAAGGTGAGCACCATGAAGATGTAACACTCTATCCCATAAGCCAATAAGGTATCATAGACATTTAATAAAAAATATATTTCTATCTCTCTTCTGTGTGAGAGTGACCACTGTAAACTTTGGTATCAAGGCTCCATCAGATAATCACATATATTATTAGAACATCATTGAAAAAAGATCTAAGGCACTATCAACCACAGTTATTGGTTCTTCATTGCAATATACAATACCTTTTGCAACTTCTACTGGGATCCTTCCTATCAAGCCACCCTCTTTATCAAACTGAGATAAAGTTGGTTCATATACCTACAAATAAAAAGTGCACTTCATATCCATATAATGTATCCATGGATTAAGCACCCATTAGCCAAAGGAAACAAATATACAAATTCCAAATGTTGAATATAATAAATAAGTACTTCATTAAGGCCTCAATCGCAATTTCTTCTATATGCCATACATACATCAAAACCACAAACATGATAATTTGATTTGATGAGTTGTGTTGCGATGCCAAATCCCATCGCTCCAAGGCCAATGAAACCAATATGCTCCACTGTATTGGAGATGGAAATAATTTCTTGTGCAATCTTTTCGGGAGAATAACCTTCATCTTGAAACGCAACATTGACACTTGTTGTCCTTTGCCAAATCTATAGAAATTCAAGGTAACAAAATAATACACACATATCAATGATTAATTAGGCATATCAAGAATGGTTGCTTCAAGCATCTTTAAAAAATTTTAACTAAAAGTGGATGATTTGAACCACAAGACAATGTTTATAGTAGGAATTCCTTGTGAGTGTGCATGAACATTGTAAGATTATTTTACAAGAATTACCTTGACAACTGCAGCATCAGCTTCCTCACCATATCCATAAGCAAATCCTGCCAATATTTCAGAAAAACAACAGTTTGCACAGAGAAAACTATAAACTTCTAAGAGTTGTTTCAAAAATTAAAGAAATATTTCTTTCTATAATTTAGCATTGGTGTAATTTCAATGCATCAATAAGGCACTTATCTATGGAAATACCATGAATAAACTGTTGATGTTCTAGTCAGAGGAAGAGGAAAAGGTAGTGACTTGGCTTCATCTAGCACAATTCCCTGGATTCACATAAAGGCATCAGGTAAGCACAATACTATTTTATTTCCAAAGAAGAAGCCAGATACAACATAAACTAAAGTAAAGGCATTCTATTTGTCCATAAGATATTTTTAAGCCCTTTTAGTATCTGTGATTCTGCTAGGAATTTTTCTAGACAATGAAATTGATTACTAAAAACATTTTTATTTTCTTGATATTGCCATTTACTTACCATTTGATCCTCCTTTCACTTCTTGTGTAACTCAGGTTAGCAAGTTTATGATTTAAAGGAAATGTTGGCATTGAATTTTCTAGTGTCAAATCCCCTGTCTTGATATTTCAATTTCTTCTACCAGAAATAACACTCCAAAACTTTTCCAAGCAATGCACAAGGATTAGGAATTGAAATTTATATTATGTCCTCTAAAGACAAAAGTAGGTCAAAGGTACTTGAAAATACAACCAGTATTTATAGCCAAGTAAAAAAGGTGGTGCAAGAAGAATCCTCTAAAAGGAAAAGCAAGTACAAAAAAGTAGCATGAAAGGACATTAAACATACAAGTGGTTTATACCAAAAAGGTAGACCATAGAAAGTGAATAAGAGCCAGCAAAGAAACATAGACTAAGAATAAGGTGCAGCTACCTCTATGGGAGGAATGAGTCAGCCTCGTTCATCATCTAAATCAGCACCACAGATATCAACACCAAGTGCTTACTAAAAGTGCTTGTTGAATAATTTCCTCTAGTGAGTAGCCTATATTGATCAGGCCATATTGCTTAATGTTGAAATATTGCATATAATGTTGAAATATTGCTTAAACATCATGTGTTATCTACAGTCAATCTTCTTGTCAAATATGATATGTGAGGACTGATGGGTGGTTTAGTTGAAGTCTTTCGCTGCCATCATACCCAGTTCCTATCATTTACTTGTGCACTATCAAATATGAAATATCTAAAGCATAGTGGTGCCAGAAAGGGAAATTTATTCGTCATCCAAGAGGACAGTACAATGGTGCTACTTCACAGGTCTGTTAATAATGTTAAAATCTGATTTAGTTACCTAATTATATTATGTTGTTACAATTGGTTAAAAGTAGAACCACATTCATTTATTTCTATGGTATGTATTTGGAAATAAATACCATCTATGGTCTCTAATTATAACAGTTTGGGAATATTCTTGTTAAATTCTTGAAATGTAATTTCATTTTGTGTTGTAATTTTTTTTTTGAAAAGTATGGTATTTGAAGATACCCAGTAGTGTTGGATACCTAGTATTAATTTATTGACATAGGAACAGAAGCCCTTACATACTTCATTTGAACATACACATAAGACCATGGCATATTGATGAATTCTAAAACATTGGCAGTGTATACTCTTACTTCTTATACAAGTGGTATTCAATGTTCTAGAGACACCTTATAGCTTGATTCCATCTTATTATAAGCTAAGATTTCAGGTCCAAAGAATATGTAGCATGAATGTCTTCCTTTCTAGTTTAAGAGTCTGGACAAACTAATTAGAAACTAATTGTTTAAGAAAATACTGTCTGTGGAACTTTCGCCCTCCTCTTCAAGAACTGTGTTAAAAGTCTAAATGTGATAATCTCAACTTCTGAGATAACATATGACAAACACAACTACAATAGTTTATCTATATGAAATGAAAATAAAATTTCATTCATTCCCATGAATGACTAAAATAGGTCAATGGGACTGGAAAGTACAACCTTTGACAATAGCAATAAGAAATGCCCATAGCATCTCCTAGGCAGTGATAAAATATACAATTAAGTGAGTGTGATTTCATTTTGAGTGTGATGCCTAAAAGATCTCAGTAGAATAACTACTAAAAACAGATGTGAGACAGCAATGCGAAAGTCTCAATTCGTATTTGAGTATTTTATGTAGACTAGTTCCTAAACAGAGAACACTCAGACTCTTTTTTTCCGTTCCCATCTTAATGCCCAATAAGACCAAGGTGGTCTGTTATAACCATCATGGACTAAAAAAGAGTGAGTTTATTTATTCTTGAAAATGTCAGTAAGTTGTTGGAGCAACTAGGTCTGGTATCTCATACTTGTACGTATGATTTTGTATTGCAAGAGTATTGATACTCATTCTCCACAATATTATTATTTAATATTACACACCTAACATATTATTTTCAGGCATTATGGAGTAGTTCATCTTCCCTGTCTCATCATGTAGTTTATGTAAACTAGTTGTGATGTTACTGATGTTCATTTAAATTTTTCAATAAATAATTTTGTAACGGTGTTTTTGTTTAATGAGATTTGGTTTGATTTGCATAGCCGTTTACCTCACTTTTGAAGGGCATAATTTCAAGAATCCATTGGGTCTCAATGTATTTTTCCTTCAGGTATCATTTTAGTTTTTAACTTTTTAGAGATGTTAAATCTAGAGGGAAGTTAGAAAATTACCCATCTGGTTATTTCATTTGTACCATTTTTAGTCCATCCTTACTTTAACCTATCAAGTTCTACACTTCAAGAATGCAATTACTCATACCCATTCTTTTTAGCACCTTATTCCTAATGACTCGATCTCAATTGGTGTCACATCAACTTAATGACTACTATAGAATAAAAATCCTATATTTTATATTCAAGGTGTTTAAAATGCAAAGCATTTTCACACTTCTTTTATTTTTTTCCAACTCTATGCATCCATATAATGGGATAGGTGCAACTAGGATGCAAAAGAGTATCTTTTTTTTTCTTCCCATATCTATAATTCTACATTCTACATTTGTCTTATATCCCAAAGTATGTTTTCCATCCCTTGCTAATTTATTTTTCTATAATGCAGCTCCAATTGAGACTTATTGGGAATCTAATCCAAAGATATATATATTTTTGGAATCTTTCTCAGGTGTGTCCCCGAAATAGATGTCTTGATATTCTGAGCATTTTGAGTTTATGATTATAATCTTAGTTTTCTAAATATTCATTTTATTCCACAATCATAGATTCTATAGTCAGAGGAACTGCGGTGAGCGGATTGTTTCTCTCAACAAGTTTCAAACCCTAAAGCAAGTTTGAAAGCTGGGCATATGTTGATTCAAGTTTCTGTCAATGCAAATTCCAACATGCATGTGGCTAATTGCTCATGGCTCTTCCACTATTCTTTCTAGATTGCTTCTTAGCTATTAATGGAATGTAAATTGACTGAATGTTACACTAAATTAAAGCTATGAATGTTGTAAGCGATGATGTAAAATTAGAAACTATAATACTAAGAACAATAATGCAAGTTCTGATTGAGAAAATATTGTTGAGACACTTGACACTTCTAGATTAAGGGAGCAAGAATAGGTAACCCATAATGGATACTTCATGAGAAAGCACGTTAGCTTTGGATGTGTTCATCTTTCATAATACTTCAAGAGAGGCACAACAAGCATGTCAAATGGGAAAGATAAGCATAAAATATAGCCACTCATTGGATTTTGTTTCTAAACCCAGGGATGTTATACTAACCTTAGGTAGGTGATCAACTCAGACAATCGAGCAATAAAATAAACAGCTAAAAAAGAGCTAATCATACATGAAAGGAAATAAATTCCATGTGAATGCATTTAAAAATAAGGAACTCACCCAAATTCCATTGCATTCATCTGCCACAACTCTCTTACCAACCATTGTTGCAGTCACTATGCCTTCTACATTACATGATTCCTACCAATTGAAGTTTCAAACTCAATGAAGAAACCAAAATCTAACCCCTATCCATGTGTAATAATTGTAGAAGATCAATGGAAATTCCTATATTATGGAGCTACTGTATTAATTGGGCATCCATTATGTGGTTAATTTGATTAGTCTTAATATCTATAAATAGTTCTTACTAGAATATGAAGTCCATATTTTTCACCCAACTGATAATATTCCAAATTTCCATTGGGTACCAAGTAGGAACTAAAAAAGTAATTGCATGGAATGATTTGGTAGTGGAAGCCACCCTACAATATAGGAAGTATATCCAGTACCGCCATCAGTAATAGGAGGTTAAGTAGTCTTTTTGTTGTTGAATAAGTAGAGGATTCTGTTGGTTCAGTAGTGGTAGATCCAGTTGTCATTGTTCCAGCAATGTAAAAAATGACATGAAGAGATATAATCATTTAGAAGGTAAAACCCTCGTATTTCACTCCCTAAACAATTACATAATGGCTCGTAGAGTAAACAAACACATGGTTGAAGGAGAAAATTTGAAATTGGATCTATAGAACAAGGGAAGTGAAGTATATGCCCCAAACCTTTCATTGGATTATGCCAGCCAGAAATATGACAGTAGCCAGGGGCGTGTGCTATGAACAAACCACCCCCTGAAACTTGGGGGTTTTTAGAACCTGAAAGATCTAGACCAGAAATGCACTAGTGGCATAAGTGCGGTTACACAATATCCCCCATTTTTTTTTAGAAAAATTCTTCCATAATATTATAGCAATTGCACTCATATTTAACCGGATAGCATTATTAGCCATTTAGTTAGGCCAACACTACCAACAAATGAGTACACCCGGATTTAACCCAATCGAGCATAGTTTTCATAGTTTCTAGATAAAGACCTGAAACCACCAATAGCTATGAGAGAGGTAGTTTACCAAGTGAAAGCAGCACCAATAGCATAGGTAGAGCCAGTTCCAAGCGCAGCACCACCGGATTGAGTAGTTGATCTAGTAGTTGCTTTAGTCTATTCTTTTGGTTATGCTGTTTATTCAGGTGGTTTAGCCCTTCCCCTCCTTTGTCGGGAAAGATCTCTGCACCTTTATTTAGCCCTTTATTATCCATATTTATAGCCATAGATTGCTCCATCCTGTAAGGAGTTGGCCCTATCACTATTGTATTTAAACTAAAGCATTTGGACAAAGACAATTTATTAAACAACTAGATGAATAGCACGGGATTTCCATAAGAGTTGGCCCTATCATTGTTGTATTTAAATTGAAGCATTTGGACCAAGTCAATTTATTAAACAACCAGATGAATAGCATGGGATTTCCATAAGCTATTGACCACTAATCTGTAGCCTATATCCTATTAGCCTAAAAGATTGTCGTGGGGAGAGTTTAGTGAGAGCAGTTTTCTTAACATTTCCCTAACTACACTGTTTACATCACTTATAAGCATATAAGGAGAGTGGGATCAGGAACTACCATACTAGATAATATAAATACCCTATTGATTGGGTCATTACACTAAAGCAATTGGAATTCTATCTATTCCCATAATCTAAATAAAGGAAGTATGGTAGGTGTCAGTGCTGGTCAGAATGATGGGAATGCCCCTCATGCTTATACCTTTTATGACCTTTTTAGTGCTGCTACTCCGAATCATGCCCTGCCAACTGAGGAAACTGGATATTCTCCTGGTTAGGCTGCTGGATATTTTACTGGGAGGCCTTATTATGATAGTCCAAGTGCTGATGCAGATGCTGGAATTTTTAGTACAAATGATTTTATGAAAAATGAACCGGAACATTATATTTTACTAGGTGTGATGATAACACATTGGGTGATTCATAATTAAAATATAGAAACACTCAGGTTAATAAGCCTTGGTATTCTTTGAACCTAGATCACCTTCATCAAAAAGTACACAACTTAATGCTTTTATCAGGGGAATGGTTCGAACGAGACAAGATGCTAATGAACCAATTTTGGGTAAGATTAAAAACACTGGCCCAGGGAAGCACCTAAGTTTGATGATAGTTAGCAAAAATCAATTTGAAGAAAACCCTTAGCTTACTAGATTTAGTAGGTGTATCCTCGACCAGTTGGCCCTTGCATCTAGGCGATAAATATACGCATCAAAGGTAGATGCTAAGGTTATTCAAAACTTCAAAACCCAGTCCAAATTATTTGTTAATCATAGGTTTACTAATATAAAAAAGATTAAAATTGAAATAAACACTAGCACCTTCAACAAATGCACAAAAAATATTGATATTGTAAGAACTGAATAATAGATACAAACTTCCATAAAAAATTCCACTATAGTTCCCAATTATGAAACAATTTTAATCTCTGAAACAATACAATATGATTATCGCTATTTGAGATTTGGTTTTTTTCTCAAGGATTGATACATACCTTGCTCTCCAACTTGCACTCCATTCCATACGCTCAAAGCCTCCTAAGTGTTTCTATTGATGTTCTACATCGATCTTTTGCAGGAAAGTTGTGGTAAATATAGAATCTCACCGTGTGGGTTGAATTTCAAATTAGGCATATTCAACATCTTTTTTATGGCGTTAGTTTCATTAAGTTTAGGTACAACCAATTCTCAATCGAGTGGGGACAATTTTCCCCTTTCTCCAACTAATTTTTCTAGCTATGAATCTTCACAGAGTTTCAAAATGCTTACAAACACTGCTAGATCTTACAGTGAGTGTTGGGTTTTAGTGTAACATGATTTCATTTATGCCCTTAAAATCACCCAACAAACAATAGAAATTACAAATTTTATAGGTTAACCAGAAATTTGAAATCGTCCCCTGATCAAACGGCTCCATTCACAATTATTAGCACCCACAGTTTTGTTCTTTGTATTTGGGATCACCCACACTAACATACAAAAACCCCACTATCAGGTCCTGAATCCCAAAAACCACCTGCCACTAGCAAAACCCCATTTCACTCAGGAATCCATTGAACACCCTCCCATTAAATCTCCAATTGGCTTATCAGATCATGAATCCCCAAGATCATACCAACATACAAAACCGCCCTCATACACTACAACACTTATGCAAAAATTCCACCACTAGATAATCTCTTAGGAAGAAATCATATACTCACCAAGATATATCTGCTTGGGACATTTATACTTAAAAAAAACACAGAATAAAAGAATTAAGCTGGAATATGGGTTCTTTAACCCTCAAAAGACTACAAGTTCAAACTAATCACATGGTCTGATTGCACGAATCCTGCACGGTTTTCTTTGATCTTCTTTTTTTTCCCTAATCCAACAAGGAAAAATAGTATTTAATATGCTTATGAATCTTGTCAATGTCTTGGGATACTTACCCTGGTCTCTTCTCACATTCTAAATTAGAGAAACTATCTTCTTCCACCAAAAATCCTCACTAGCACAAAAGTAATCAATAATAAAAACAAAGCGATCTGGTTTGATTCCTGACAGTCCCATTTCGTTATAGAGTTCCAAATCTTCTTCCGTGCATCCAACCCTTACATAAGGTGCATTCTTGCATCCAACCCTTCCATAAGATGCAATTATCACCATCCACCAGACCACTCAGATATTTGATCAAAGCTCTTAATTCAGTCGGATTTTGTGAATGGAGAATTTTTTCCTCTTTCTTTATTTTGTCTTTTGTTCTTTTTGTTAATTTATCTTTTCTCTTTTATAATGGAACACTTTTTTATTTATTTTATTTTATTTTATTTTTTAAGTAAATTAAAAATATTTTTAAAAGGTGAAACCTTGTCATGAAAATATGATTTTCATTTATTTAGTTGTTTTTATTTTTATTTTTTATTTATGTTTAACAAGTTACTTTAAATATTACATAGCAAATTGACATAATATTTAAATATTAGCATATTGTATATTATATATATATATATTATAATACTATAAATTAACTCATTGGATGGGGTGATGGTGCAGGAAAACGAATAGATCAGCAGTGACGAGACGACCATTTACACTGAGACAAGGTATGAGACAGATGGAAATTTAATAGGACTCCAATATGAATGCTTGAACCTGCTAGGCCAATGTGAACTTTAACTGTCATTTATGGAGAATGAACTAGGCACAAGAATAACAACAACAACACCAATGCCTTAAAATTCTGTGCAGCAGAGTCATTTTAGTTTCATCTATAGAGAGAGAAAGGTAGACTTAGGAACTGAGCAGAGAGATTGCACAATCTGAAACAAGATTTATCAATGCATTGTTGTTGTAGACATGGTAAGGGATATCTAGGGTTATTTTTTTAGTTTAATAAAAAAAATATCATTGATTTTTTATGCAAATAGGTACTTGCGGAAATTTTGACCTTTTGAACATAGTCGTGATGAGAAGACTAGCAAATAGGTAAAACCAATGAATTAATGGAGGATGCAAACTTGGTGAATTTCATTAATAAGACTTCAAATACTCTTGCTAGTCGAAACTTCAATCGACTGTCGAAAGGGTCAAACTATGATGGTTTTTGTCAAATGAGATTTGGAAATCGCCAGGGTGATGAGCTAAATGTGATGGTATAAAAAACAAGACATGAAAATGTACAGTGCGAGAAACAACAAATCTTTGAAACTAGAATTTGCCTCTGCATTAGATGTCTTTAAATAATAAAATGTTTCCAAGTGACACATGGGGTTGGATCTCTAAATATTGAGGTGCATGGCACCAATATTACTACTAGAAGGTAGACAATTTACAAAATTTACACTTCATTGTCAAATTTGAAATTTTCCATGACACAACTAAAAATGACTAACATAAATAACTAATTCATGTTCTTCTAACTAGTCATTCTTATGTTGTGACGAAATTAGTTGTTTATGTTAGTCATTTTTAACTCTATCACTTATTATCTAGTCATATTTGTTAACTGGTGACTAAAGTAGTTGTTAATTTTATTCATTTATAGTTGGGTCAATCAAATTTGCTCATATTTAGTAGTAAACCACTTGAAAAACCTGTGGTGACTAGAATTTTTAGTCACCTAGTAGCTAATTCCTCATTTTGTACTAGTGTATCAGTTATACTCATGTTTTTTCGCTGAAACAGTCGCCTCCCTAGAATCCGGAGAAAAGGTGACAATGTCAACGATACGATCAGCATCATTGGAGTTTTGTTTTCGGTATGATAAGTGATGCAATCAAATTTGTTAGCTTATCCAGAATGACCAATTTTTTTTGCACCAAACGGATTTTTCCCAACAACTGTATTAAATAATCCAGCAACCACACTAATGGCATAGTTTTTTGTTTTGTTTCTTCAAATACCATTATTTATGTTTTTTTCTACAATGATGCATGGTATTAATCTCTTTGGTTATTTAGAAAAAACTTTGGCATTACTAATTCACTTCTCATTTTTACATTCATGTATCACATGTGTTATTTTTTGCCAAGTTCGATTAGCTTACCAAGAAGAGTACAAGATAGACCACTGAAGGCATAAAATCATAAATGACACTTCTAGGGTTTTATAGGAAAGATGCCTGGAGGTTGACCAATGAGATTTGCAAAAATTTGGAAAAATGTGATGATTTATATAAAAAGATACATCAAGTCCATGACAAATGCCAGCTTTATTTGGTTGCAAATATCACTGATCTTCCAAGCAAGGACCAAAATATGCCGCATTTGCAAGACATACTACAAGAATATATACAATATTTTCAGAAAATAGAAGTTGTCAACGAAGAAGATATTAACACTTGGGTTGGGAATCCTTCTGTCAACAATTACATTTTAGAAGGTGTGTGTAGGTCTGCCTTAGAAAAAGTGACACACAAGGAGACATAATTGGCGATGCACGAAGTGACCATGAAAATGATGGATCTAATAAGCTACGAAACTATTGTAGAAGAGGCCAATGCTTGGGGAGAATATGTTTCCATCTTAGCGGGACCCACTTGAAAGATTTGTCTTTTGTATATTTCATTATTTTCCTAATGTAAAGCACTAGAAGACAAATTTTTGGAATCCCTAGGGTTAGGGATGTGGAAGAGTCACTAGATGAAAATTTTTAATTGTAATATAAGTAGAGATAGGGAGTAGAGCAAAGGGAATTTTTACTAGCAAAAGGAAGGCTAGATTATTTTGTAAGGAGAACTCATTTTTTCTGATAATAAAGAAGGACCTACTTTTTGGGAAAGGATTGCACATGAATTTATTTGGGATGTGTGGAATTTCAAATGTGGAATTACTTCTTCTTGTTTCCATACAAGTGTGAGGTCATTGTGACTTCTCTGAATTATTTCTTTGATTATGAATGATTTTACTTTATACATGAATGTCTGTGTATAGAATTAGTAATGAATGTTTTATTATGTCATATCTTTCCTTGACATTATTTCTGATGTAGATATGCATATGAAATTCAAATATCTATCTATGAGATTAATATGAATAATTATAGTACATTACTCTAAGTTTAAAATATGCTCCCTACGGTGATAGAATAGATTAGAGTACGATATAATAGAATTGAGTAGACTTGTTTAGATTCATATTTAAAGGGGTAATTGAGAAAGAAGGAATGATAAGACAAGAGGTAAGAATATATGCATCATGTGTGAGGTTCATGTTCATCAATCAAATGCATTTAGTTTAGGAATTTGCATTTCATCATTTGTTTAAAGAAAACAACATAAACGATGAATCGGGTTGTAAGCGATAAAACTTAAGAAAATAGTTAAATATACGGTAGTCAGACCATTAAACCAAATGGATTCCCCATACCAAAATGTGGACGATCTAATTGGGATTGATTACCGAGGAGAATACCTAATGTTGATACCTGGACATTCTATAAGAATCAACACAACCTCCTTACTATTTTTAACATGCTTGAAGGAGAGAAGAAAGAATGATCTAAATGCAAGGAGATGAGTGTTAAAGGAATGTGAAAATAGTTCCAAGAGAAAGGAACAAACCTAAGCATAATGCAAGGAACATGAGAAAGATAAAGACTCTCGAGGAATGTCTCCTGAAGGAAAAAGGTGTCAAGTTTGAAAGGAAAAATTATACAAGGCTAAGCGATGATGAGAGTAGAGATGAGGGATTATACAATGAGATAAGAGCATGGAAGCTGACATCAGGATCATAAGTGTGAGAAGGGTACATGCAAGTGCAGTTACAACTGGGACAACAAGACGGGGCTAGTAAACTATTGTGAATCATAATACAAATCCTATCTCCAAGAAACAACAACATTAATATCATATTTAGAAGGAAAGATCTAATGCAGGTCACTTTGGAAGAAATGCATGCAACTTTTCTATATTCTACATAAGGTGTAGTCAAGGCATAATCAACCAAATAGGATTCCAAAGTTCCAAGGCTCAAGGGTTTATAATTAGTAAGATCAACCCTAGTAGGAGAGAAAAAATCAACAGGTGAGATAGAGTCTATATGAACAAACTCAGTATCATAGGAGTTGAGAAATCTATAAGAATGATCAAATTCATTAGTATCACTAACTTGTTGTTCAAAGGGAGAGGAAAACGACTCAACAAGAACAACATAAGGATATCGATCAATGGAAAGATCAATCTTATTAAGCAATCCAGGTTTAGACTTAGTCACAACTGAACCAACATCCCTGAGAAGATCAGATATTATCAAAGAATATAGGAAGACTTCATCAGAAGGAAGTAAACCATCCCAGATAGGACACATGTCTAACCTTTCAAATATCTCAACAAAGTAGAGAGTAGGATCAATAGTCTGTATAAGATGGATCGCCTGGTCAATTGTTGGGACCAAGTCTCGAGAAGGTAAACATGAACATAGAGGCTTCTTCTCAATAAAAATTGAACGCGAGGGATATGAGGCCACATAGATCACCCTTGGATAGGTAGTGTCTAACGAGACACTGGGAACCAATAAGGGAGATACTTGGTCTCTAATTTGTTTAGGAGAGGGATAAAGAAAATCCAATTGATCGATAGTGACAATGTCTCCATCATGATTAAAGTACATCACATGAAATAACGTTGACACCACAGCCTGCATCCAATAAACATAATCATTCCTGAGGAGCCTATTAAATACCAAGGGGTATTTTATAACCATGAAATAAACTAAGAAGGTCTTCCCACCCAAAGTAATAGGTGAGTGAGCAAGAATTCCCACAGCTGTACTAGTTCTTCTATCAAAGGATAGTAACTGAATAGTAGTGGACACAAGGATGGGATATCCCATGCCTCGCTAAGCATAGGCATAAAAGATAGTAACTGAGGCTCCTTCATCAACAATACAATGAGCAATCATTTACTATCCAAATTTGAACTTTATATGGAAAGGTGCATCATAGCAAAGGCACAACTCAGCTAGGCTATTCTAATCAAGGAAAGCAATTCGAGAGCTTGGTGGGGGTTCATCCGAAGCAAGTTTAGTTCCCCCTTGTTCTATAAGTTATGCACTACCAATGAAGAAAATATGACTAGAAGACACTTCACTCTCTAAAAGAAGAGTGGGATTGATCAATGATGGAATCAATTCAACCGATTCATTAAATTCACTCTCCAAAGGGTGAGTGGGATTGACCAAAGATGAAATTGGTTCAATCACATAAGGATCACTCTTTAAAAGAAGAGTGGGGTGAACCAAAGACTAGGAAGGTTCGAATACTAGATCAAACAAAGGTTGAGTAGGGTGTTGAGAATATTTAGTTTTTTCAATAATGGGATGGCCTTGAAACCAAACTCTTCGTACCTCCATGATGGCAGGGCATTGATGAGTAAGGTGGTCACCCTCACTAAGCTTACAAGGGAAATTGCGATTGTGTTTTTAACGATTAGTATTTTCAATGGTGTCAACATGACTCACAATGGATGACTATTTTCCCTCAGCATGACCTACATAGGCTAATTTTTTTCCCCCAGCATGAACTATAGAGGTTGAGAGACTGGGTCCAACATGACCTCTAGAGGTTGGATGAGTTCCACTAGAATGACCAGTAGAGGCTGAATGGTTAGGATCAACATGCTTCATAGAGGTTGAGTGTGTGTCCCCAGCATGAACTGCAAAGGCTAGGTGGTTGGGTCCAACATGACCTATAGAGGTTGGATGGGGAGGTTCAACTTGAACTCTAGAGGTTGAATGAGTGCCTTCATCATGAATTACAGAGGATGAGTGATTGGATCCAACATGAATTGTATAGGTTTGAAGGATTTTACCAACATGACCTACAAAGGTTGGATCTAGCATGAATTACAGAGGTTGGGTTCTTACATCCAACATGACCTGCAAAGGTTGCATGGGTGCCCTCAACATGACCCATATAGGCTGGGTGGTGGTTTCAACTTGACGTACAGAGGTTCAATGAGTGCCCCCTTTCTTTCGAGTGTTATTCCCATTCTTCCTTCTTTTACCCCTTTTAGACAATTGGTTACTAGTATCTAAACTTTCCCTGCATGAGGTAGAAGGAGGAGGAGAATATGCTACATGTGAAGGGGAAGCAATATTTTGATTCCCTTGATATAAGGAGATTATTTGAGAAGCATCAGGAGCATTCATGATAGTTGGAGTGGAGAACAAACACATCGGTAGCCCTAGGGTGAATCTTGGTAGATTCAAGGTATTAATCAAAGGAACACCAACATTCCCCTTGAGATGAAGAGTACACGGATTACTTAGAAAGGGGGTCTCCAGGTTGGTGCTCATAGGGGTGTTAACCATAGCTTTTGAATTAACCAACAACTGAGGACAACTGGTAACCAATATTACAAAGAGCACACCACTAGAAAAAATTCCTAAGTATCAAGACTAGGAAAACAAAATATTCCTTCAAAAGGAGATTCTGGGATGACTAGGGCCCAGAACATACCAATGAAGGTTGAAGAGTAGTTACTTGGAGTCTTGTGAAGAGTTTTCTAGTTGCAAGTGCGGGAACCACCCAAACACCCTCCCAAATTATCAATCGAGGTTACCTTCCAAGTCTACCCTAGGAGTAGTGGAAATAGAATTCCATTGTCCCCATGTAAGATTCCTAGATTTCAAGATTCTAAGGTTACTAAAATCTCAAAGAAATCATAGTGGAACAGTCATAGGTCCAGTCGATGCAAATGGGAAAGGTAGCTAAGACCAAAACTCAAGAAGTACCAGGAACCACATGGAGCCATGAGGAGGTACTAGGTGCCTCTCCAAACATGAAACAACTCTGGTGTATTCTCTACTGAGTAAAGGAGGAGTATCTCCAAATGCTCAGTATCGCACTGTTGGAGTCATTTACCCAACATGCATGCTTATTTGGTCAATTTTGGCCTATTTACCCACTATCCTATGTTTAATTTATTTACTTGGCATTAGATGAGCACACTATGACATCAACATGAGAACACCCTCTCCCTCCCTCAGTCAAGGAGGTCAACTAAACCTTCTCCTTCATTCGGGGAGGCTAACTGGACTTCCTCCTTCAAACAAGGAGGAATTCTAGGGTGATCTAAGTGTCATAAATGCACCTAATTGATAACTAATTGTTGTTTCACCTAACAGTCAGTTAAGATGATTTGTGAAGGCACCTCCATTCATTATTTGATTTTTTTGTCATTATTTATGAATTGGAGCTAAGACTGATGCCTACAATGACTTTTGATGACATGTGTCATTTATTTTAATTCCATCAAAGCTACTTGGAGTTATGCATGTGCTACCTCCTTTAGTTGGACATGTAGTTACATTTGATGAGTAACTTTCAGTTAGAATTAGTCATCTATTGCACTACGATTTAGTTAGGACTTAGTGTGAGAGTCACTTATTGACTAGTTCTTCAGTTAACTAAGTGTGCCAATTGTGGCTGGCATTCAATGAAGCTACACCCATTCATTCAATTCAAATGACCTTCTTGGGAATTCAAATTGTCTTGGAATTCATGCACCTTGGATGACCATTGTATTGTACTATCATGATTTTAGTGATTATACAGAGCTGCAACATTCTATTGCAGCACCATTATGTCATTTTCATGCTTAATTGTCTGAAATCTTTCGTGAGACTGTGTTTTAGTACCTAGATTAATATGACACATTAATATGGTATTAGATATCATGGCAGGATGAAGCTAATTCTCTTCAAAAACATGGTTTTTGATGGATCTTACATGAAAAATTGAGCAAAAGCTCAAATTCTAGTACTACACCAGAAGCCGAAGGTTTACCACTTAATACCCCAAGTAGAGGAATTGTTGATGAAGATTGCTTAATCAATTACGCTGGGTGTGATAAAAACCTAAAATATGCAGGTTGTTCGACCTTACGGTGACTTTATTGTTTTTATTTGCAGGTTTTACAGGCTCACTGCACTCACTATAATAGTTTGATATGGCTTCTTCCATATATCTTTTGACTCCATTCAATTTCCATCAATGGAAAGGAGACATGGAGATCCATCTACATTCTAGAGGACTCTATCGAGTCACTATGGACACAGAAGAAGAGCCTACTCATGTTATAGACAAGGCTATATTTTTGAATAAGAAAGATGCAGCTTTCGGTTTCTTATCTCTCTATCTCCAAGGATGTTCTCTTACACCTCTCTGGATTGAATACTCTGAAATATATTTGGGACCAACTTGCCTCCTTGTATGGAAAACAATATGACTTGAGGGTTTATAATCTTGAAAACAACTTGATGTCTCTTCAACCTAGAAATTTTGAGAATCTTAATGATTTTTTCACAAAATTCAAGCATATAGTCCTTGTATTGAAGCAGCGTGAGGTGAAGAAGGAGGATTATCATCTCATCCTCACCATTCTCTCAAAACTTAGAGCTGACTATTCGATGTTTGTTTCTACATTATATGTGGGGAATATCACAACCCTTGGATGTAATATTCCTTCACTCAATGCCAAGATTGATTCCCTAACGAGCGAGCATGATAAGATTTTCAAGATGGGGATCATCAGATCCTCCCATGATCAAGCCCTCTCTGCTTCAGTACCCAAGGATCAAAAGGGGAAAGGAAATCAGCAGAAGAGCCCCAAAACCAAATTTGAAGCTCCTAATCCTAAAGTTCAAAACCAACATCAAGAAGAGCCTTCTAGCTCGAAGAAGAGAAAAGAAAAGGCCACCATGGGAAGGAAAAATTCAAGTGTTCATAATGTGGGAAGGGCTTCCACCATGAACATGCCTACATGAAAAAGAATCTTGATAAAGCTACTTATCTCCTTGAGAGAAATAACATAAATATTTTGGAAATATTTTAAAGGAAAGAAAATCAAGATCGAGAATACCAACATGAAAGAGATCATGCCCTCATGACAAGCACTTCATATTCCAAGGCTCTACTCATAGATTCTGGAGCTTCGAACCACATGATGACCAGCAAAGACTCTTTCTCTTCTCTTGAATCCAGCAAGAGCATTCCCATCCACATGGGAGATGACTCTACCATCATCTCAAAATGAAAAGGTACAGTAAATCTTGAGCATGGTTATTTTTCCAATGTTCTGTATGTACCATCTCTTGCATCAAACCTCCTAAGTGTTTATCAAATGACCCATACTATATTTCCAAGAGAGTATCCTTCAGCCCAGATGATGTAGAAATTACTGAACTTGCATCAGGGAAACTTGTGGCAAAAGGCTCTACAAATCATCATGTAAAATCCTATGAGTTCTCCCACTTTGTGGCTGATGCAAAGCCCACTACTCTGCTAACTCATGGAAATGAGGTCAATAGGCTCTCTCATGAGAGGTTTGTCCATCTAAACTTCAAATAATTGCAGAAATTACAGAAAAATTCCATGGTTGAAGGCATCCCGGTCATCAAAGCTATGATCAGAATTTGCAAAGGTTGTATTTTGGGAAAGCATCCTGAGCATAAGTTTGATCGGGGGAAGGAAATCTGAGCATTAGAAATTTTGGGGATGATTCATTCTGATATGAGTGGACCAATTCCCATCGCATCCTTGAATGGAACTCATTATTTTCTTACTTTTATATATTATTTTTCTAGATATACATGGGCCTTCTTCATTAAGAAAAAGTCAGATGTCTTAGAAAAATTCATTGAATTAAAAGCACTGATTGAGAATGCATCCGGGAAAAAGATAAAAACTTTGAGATATGATAATGGTAGGGAATATTTCAGTAATTATTTTCTGCAAATATTCTCTGACAGTGGCATTCAGATCCAACATTCAGTCCCCTACACTCCTCAGCAGAACGGTGTAGCGGAGAGAAAGAATCGGTCTCTCAAGGAGATGACCACTTGGATGCTGGAAGCCAAGAAGTTGGCTGCAAATTTATGGGATAATTACATGAATTATTTTGTATACATTGATAACATAGTGCCTCAATAATCCATGAAAGGGAATACCCCTTTTAAATCCTACTTTGGACACAAGCTGGATGTGTCGAATCTCAAGGTGTTTGGGTCCACTACATGGGCCCGAATTCTGCATGATAAGAGGAAAGCTTTGCAACCGAAAAGTGTTGAATGTTTGTTTATTGGATATCCTAATGAATATAAAGGTTTAAATCTTCTTGATATTAGAACAAAACAAGTAATCATTGAAAGAACTGTCCGATTCGATGAGCCTCTTCAAGAGGTAGAACTAGTGAAGGAGAAAACCGTTGATTTTTCCTTCCTATTCTACTGAATATATGAATGATGAATTGGGGGTGATGATCCTGATTTGGACCCTGATTTGGAACCTCTGATATATGAAATTAGTGACCACCAAGAATCAAGTTCAAGTTCAGAACCTTAATTGCAAACACATCTCCCAACTTGGGCTAGACAGACACTTTCTTCCGCTGGTGACAACATTGGAAATCCTGATGATCCAAGAAGAACCCGTTCCGATTTCCAAAGAGCAGGTACTGTGATCTCTTGTTATGAATTTTTTCTGTCCAAAAATTTATATTTGATTATAATTTCAGATCCTTATTCTTAATACCATTCTTGGAAATATCCGATACTCAGAAAGCTTCCATGGACGAAGAGATGAATTCTCTTCAAAAGAATGCTACTTGGGAGCTAGTTTCTCTTCCTCCGGGGAGGAAATTAGTTCAATGCAAGTGGGTGTTTCAGAAAAAAAATTCTGATGATAGAAGCACCTACAAATATAAGTCAAGTCTGGTAGCAAAATTGTTCTCCTAGGTCCAAGGAGTGGATTACCATGAGACCTTTTCACTGGTTGCAAAAATGGACTCCATCTGCTTAGTTTTGGCAATTGTGGCATCCAAGCACTGGGAAGTGCATCATATGGATGTTAATTCTACCTTTATACATGGAGATATTCATGAGAAGATATACATGAATCATCCATAGGGCTACATTTCAGATTCATCTTTGGTTTGCAAACTAAAGAAGTCATTATACGGGTTAAGACATGCCCCAAGAGAGTGGTATTCCAAGATGGATGCCTTCCTTCTCTCGAAAAAATTCCAAAGGTGTTAATCATATCCGAATGTGTATATTTAGATGTATGATGGTAATTTTATTATTATTATTTTATATGTTTATGATCTCTTTATTAATAGTAGCACAATTTCTTCCATTTCAGTCATAAAAACTGCCCTCCATGATGCATTTGAGATGAGCGATTTGGGGCTCTTAAAGCAATTTCTGGGGCTTGAAATTGCCCAAACTTTTGATGGGATAGTGGTCACTCAGTATAAATACATATCAGACCTTTTATTTAGGTTAAAAATTGATGAATTTAAGTCTTCTCCATTCCCTTTCCTTTCATGGTTCAACCTTGAAGAAGGAAACAACACTCCACCTATGGATTGCACAATTTATTGCCAGCTGATTGGTAGCTTGCTTTACTTGAATCATTCTCAGAATGATATATGTTATGCCATGAATTATGTATCAAGATACATGTAGAAGCCTCATGATATTCATTGGAAATAATCCAAGAGGATTCTCCAATATATTAAGGGCATTAGGACCTACGACATTCACTATGCTACACACTCTGAGCTAGAGTTGGTTGGTTACACAGATTCAGATTGGGAGGGAGATTATATTGATCAAAAGTATACTTATATATATGTATTCATTTTTGGTGGTGTCCCCATTTGATGGTATATAAAAAAGGAGGCTCCCATTGCATTTTCTTCAGCAGAGGTCGAGTACCGAGGAGCGGTGAATGCTTGGATCTAAGCTGTTTGGTTGCAAGGCATTCTTTCAGATTTTGATTTTGGTAGTACTTTGTCCACTATCATATTTTGTGAAAATCAAAGTGCTATTAATATCTCCATGGATCTAGTTACCAGGCAGAGTACCAATAATGTAGAGATAGACATGCACTATATCAGGGAATTGGTGCATGAAAGGACCATCATTCTGCAATACTACCCTACTGATGAGCAGATTGCAGACATCTTCACCAAGATATTTTCAAAGAAGAATTTCACTTACCTCCGTTCACTATTGGGGGTGATTTCATCAGGGTGATCATATTACTTTCCAGTGTTCATCTTGAGGGGGGATTTTTCCCATTGGGTTTTCCCTATTTCCCCACATAGATTTATTTTTGAGCATTGTTTGAGTTACATTATTGTATAGAGTGACCTATGGCCTTTGTTTCTGGGGCCCTAGAATTTTATGCATTTTATTTTTACTCCTCCTGAGTATAGCTTAAGGGGGGTGTTGGAGTCATTTACCCAACATTCACACTTATTTGGTCAATTTTTTCCTATTTACACACTATCCTAAGTTTAATTAACTTACTTGGCATCATATGAGCACACTATGACATCAAAATGAGCACACCCTCATCCTCCTTCAGTCATAGAGGCCAACTAAGCCTTCTCCTTCATTCGGGGAGGCGAACTGGGATTCCTCCTTCAAACAAGGAGCAATTTTGGGATGATCTAAGTGTCATAAATGCACCTAATTTATAACTGATTGTTGTTTCACCTAACAATCAGTTAAGCTGAGTTGTGAAGGCACCTCCATTCATTATTTCTTTATTTTTTTTCATTATTTATGAATTGGATCTAACACTAGCACCTACAACCACTTCTGATGACATGTGTCACCTAAGTTAACTCCAACAAAGCTTCTTGGATTGTGCTACCTCCTTCATTTGGACATGCAGTTACATGTGATGAGTCACTTTCAGTTAAACTTAGTCATCTATTGTACTCTCATTCATTTAGGACTTAGTGTTAGAGTCAGTTATTGATTAGTTCTGTGGTTAAATAAGTGTGTCGATTGTTGCTGACATTTAGTTAAGCTACACCCATTCATTCAATTCGAATGAGTTTCTTGGGAATTCGAATTGTCTTGGAATTCATGCACCTTGCATGACCATTGTATTGTAATATCATTATTTTATTGATTATACAGAGCTGCAACATTCTATTGCAGTGCCATTATGCCATTTTCATGCTTAATTGTCTGAAATCTTCTGTGAGACTATGTTTTAGTCCCTAGATTACTGTGATAGATTAATATGCACAACCTCGTGCTTGAATCCTATGTGAGAGGATATTTCCAGTATATTTATTTACTGAGTTGGATTTCCTAAAGACAGTCCACTATGTTTGATTTTAAATTTCTGGGAAGTTAATATATCCCTAACCCAAAACACTAACCCATACTAGCATTTGTCGTCCCTAGAAACAAATAGTTACTAATAAATTTTAGATATTAAACGTTCATTTTAAAGGGTTGTTGATTACTCAAAGGGTATCAAAGATGAAACCCATGGTGTTTTAACTAAAAGTTGAAACAACATTACTAAGAAAATAGAAATGAAATGAAAAAATAAAAAACTACTTCTCTTTCCTTTCCAAACAGGAACTTGAAATCCACAAAAGAAAAGATTTCTTTTTAATTTTTTCAAGAATAGTAACATGCAATGAAATTTATACTAAAACCCTAATCTATATGAATATCAAGTAACTATATGTTCTTTTTTTTTTCTTTTATAAATGCAAAAGAAAAACTACCTACAAACTAATTTATACAGATAACAAGAACAAAGCAAAAGGGCTCCTGCTATACAACCACTAAACAGACTCTAGACTTTCCTAAAGTTAGTATAAACCCTAATTGGAGAGGAGGATTGCATTAGATACAAGTCAAATACTTTGTCATGTTGAATTTAACCAACAAGAAGAGAAGGAAACAAATACCAAAAATCTTTAGAATTTATACAAAGATCACTAATAGAGGCTGACCATAAATATGTGCCAAAAGTCATGCCAAGAAAAGGGGGTGGGGAGAAGAGCAAAGAAAAAACCATAATGCTACAAAATTATTTGAAAAATAGATAAATAGAACCTAAAATAGATGAAACTTACATCCTACAATCGCACATATGCAAAGGACCCCAAAAAACCTACCAAACAACCCTCAAACAGTAAAAAAACACAAAAATGATGAAAAAAGGTTGTTTCAAGGGAAATCATGAGTTGATATACTGTTGGGTCATGAGTGACTCATAGGTTTCTAGTATACTGAGTCACAAATGCATCCCAGACTCATAATTGTTGAGCCTGGTACCTACGAATGGGTGGGAAAAGGCCTAGAAAGGTCTAAAATTTTCCCTAGGAAGGCATGGGAGGTGTACTATCAAGATCAAAAGGTGTACCTAAGTGGGAATAAGGATATAAAACCATAAAAAACACTAGAATAAATAAATATAAACCCCAAACAAGCAAGGATCTCCTGAGCGGAGTCACCAATTATGTTGTAGAGGAAAGTGTTCCTATGGCTGGGGGTTAAGAGGCCATCAACATACTAGGGTTGAAAGAAAAATTCATATTGTTATGCAAGTAAATGTAAACAAGATTCAAAGATTAGAATGGTTCATAACTTAGTCAAATGAAGGTTGATCCAAGCAGCCCTTCGATCCTCCTTTTACTCCTCTTTCTCCAAGATACCTGCAAAACGAATTATACCTTCCTCAAACCAATATGACCACATGTAATGCAATGATAATCAAAGGAATATGAAAATATAATTTGATTAACATAAACATATGATCATAAACAAAGATTCAATATAAAATACACATTGCCATTGGAAGAGGAAGCACATCACATATTTATTAATCATGGAAGAAGTACAAATACTACCTTTCTCCTCAAGCTAGGAACCTCATGAAACCTTGATTTATATTTTTTTCTTCTCTTCTCTAAGGAATTGTTACACCAAAATATTGTACTCTTGATCCATGTGTCAACCCTTTACCTAATCCCCAAATTTCTCTCTGCTAAAGTTGATTGAGATTGAGGTTTTTTACTGCTTTTTTCCCTCTTTAGGAAGGTCGATGCTCTTTCCCTTCATGCTAGGTGCATTGATGGTGCTATTTCCCTTCATGTTAGGTGCACCGGTGTTGGTTCTCTATCTCCCACTTCTAGGTGCACTGATAGTGCTCTTTCCTGTCATGGAAGGTGCAGTGGTTGTGTTTTGAGAGAAAAAAATGGAGCTTTGAGGTCCTTCTTGAAGGTGGATGAGGTTGAAGTATATCCCTATCATCTAGGTGAGGTGGCATTTGGTTCCTAACCTATGGGGAAGATCCCTTACACCCCTCCTCCTAATCCTCAACCTACTCTATCCCCTTAGCCTTATAAATTAAACACTCTCTCCATTGTGAAGGGAGGAAGGACTATGGTACTATTATGCTGGTGGAATTTCTAGGTGATCCCTATCATCCTTTGGGAGGATTACTAGATTTCTTTGGAGGCTTTGGATTGGATTGTTGGATGGAAGGTTGCAGCGTTAAGGATAGGTTGTGACATTCCTTTCTTTTATGTAATCTATGTCTCTTCCTTGATTACATTAATACAAATCTCTTTCCGTAAATATTATCGTGTTGATAATGTTTATAGCTTTCTTCCTTAACTCTTAGCTTATATCAATTCATGCTTGGATATGCATGTACTGTTTGTTGGTTTCCAATTTCTCTACAAGGTTTTACAACTGGAGATTTGAAGATTTTGGAGCTTGGATCAACAAAGACAAAAGAGTATTTGCATACTGAAGGTAAGTGATCTATATGTTGTCTTTCATTTCTATTGGATATAGGAAAGTATATTTTATTGTGTACTTGATTTGTTCTAGATCCACTTGGACTAGGGAGATCTGGCTTAAGTCCACTTGAGTAGATTTATCCGATAACAGGAACTTAGCCTCTAATATCTGCAACATAAGGAGATGATCTCTAGGGAAAATGTGGGGGGAATGAGAGTCCCAATTCCTTTATCATAACAATAAAAAATTTCAAGTCTCCTCTCATGTACCTCTCTCCCTCTATTTATACATTTCTTAAGAGATATGGTTGAATAGGGGCCAGTTACAACTCCCAAATTCAGTTCCATAACCTCCCAAACCACCCCTAATTCGATATTTTTGATATTTTTATTATTTTTTACCACTACATGATGTAATCACGAGTAGCATGAAGGATATTTCGCAAGTACAAAGGTAAAACTCATGGATTTGCTTAACAAAAGTCGTAATTAGGTAAAAAATGATCATTTTAGGGTACTTCTGGGAATTTCCAGGATTTGGAGTATTCTACAAAGTTTTTCATGAATTAAATACATTTCCAATGGTCTATCAAAGAGGTCACACTGAGTTATATAAATCTAGATATGGCTCCTCCAATCTAGGTGTTTTTTCAGTGACTCTTTGTGACTTTCATGAAGTTTCATCATGGAAGTGTCGACATGCGATAAAATAATGGGGAAGTTATAATAGGAAGAGATGTGTCATTTTATGATATAAAAAGGGCTTAAAACCTTCAAACCATATATAATAGGAGGTCAAATGAGGGAATCCATGAGAGACATATTGGATGGGATGTCCTGAAAATGGTATCCAAAGCATTATCTCTCAAGGAGGGCTATGGATCAATATCTTTTATTGAATTGGAACTGGAGACCATGTGGAAAAATGAAATGGGTTCCTAAGAACTACACACCTAGGTATGTCTAGGTTCTCACTATCTCAATCTCATTCCCTTTGAAGAGAAAATGCAGGCCCAAGAGTGTCTTCTTTGTGCCATTGAATATCATAACCTTGGTTTTACCCAAGTTGACCATCAACTGTTGAAGATAATAGAAAATAGAGAGAGAATCCAACTATATTTACAACCCTACTAGTAATAAGGGTAGGATAACCACATCATCTAAAAAAAACTAGAATAGATATTAAGACTTAGTGAAGGAGGAATCCATCATTTCCTTGAATATGGTCATAGAGAAAATCCTCCAACTCATTAATATAGATACTAAGTAATATGGGGAGATAGGGGGAAAACATGTTTGACCCCAATGGTACTCCATATGAATTATGATATCCCATGAGTTATGTAGATATGACCAAGGACCAACTCGTATAACAATTTATAATATCCTTATATTCCTCGAAGGTTTCTTTATGAACTATGGCCTAACATTTCTCTAGCAACCATTGTTAGTACCTTGAGCCTCATATGTAGTACTAGAAGACACTTAATGGCACACTTAAACCCATTTAAATCCATATATACCCTTGCTAAATCATGTGTCATTATTTTAGGTGTTATTCTTCAAAATAAATACCTAGAATATTGCTTTAGGCCCTAAATAATGAGTTTCCTCCCCTAACCATATAAACAAACCAAAAATTTGTACCTTGTGTTTCCCCTGATATCCCCACTCATATATCCCCAAAACTAGGACAACGATACCCTAAGGAGGTCATGCATGGTGGTTAAAAGAATCAAGTTTGTCCCTAAATTCCTATCATACTTTGTTTAGGGGATAAGGATTTAGTTTCCTCCCTTGACCATGTTAAGGCCATGAGACCCATATCTATTGCTCAAAAGTTTCTTTCCTGGTGGCCAAGCATACCCTTATGAGGCCATGTGTGGTGCTTCAAGGAATCGTTCATGGCCCTTGATGCCACAAATTTTCTTTCAAGCCCTAAGGCATGGGTTTCCTTTATTAATCATGTCTAGATCCTTAAAACCTATTCCTGCTACTTGAAACCAACTACATTATTTTTCATTCCTATGCATAGGCCAAAGATACACATTGTTAATCCATGTGTATTTTTTCAAGGTGTCCTTCTTGTCCCTATACACCTTTAATATTTATTTAGGGCCTAAGACCTTTGATTCATCCTTCAACCATCTACAAGACTTTTAGATCCATATCTAGTGATAACAAAATGCAAATATCAACCCCATTCCCACTTAAAAGCAAAGAATTCCCTTGGGAGGTCACATGTGGTGGTCAGAGGCATTGTTAATGCTCCCATATGCCTAGAATATTTCTTTAGGGCCCAAGTACTAGGTATTTTCCCTTGGTGATATCTAGGGCCTTGAGACACATACTTATCCTAAAATTTTTGTAATGGGACTAATATCCTTAGTCAAAATCCAAACATAATGGAAATTTTAGTTTTTTTTCTTTAATGTGTTTTTATGGGACTTAGATTCACAGATGATTCCTTTAAGGCCCAAGGCCTAACTTTGTTATGTATACCATGCGCAAGGCCTTGAGGTCCATATATAGTGCTAAATAATTCATGATGATTCCCATTTCCCCACTTGAAAGCCAAATATCCCCTTAAAATATCATATATGGTGTTTCTACATGTCATTCATGGAAATTGAGCCCTATATTCTAGGTAATATCGTCATTCCTAAGCTTCTTCCATTGGCCATAGTTAATTTCTCAACACCCAAGCCTACTGCTCAATTTTTTTTAATGACAGAGCCAAGGATATTATTAGGATATCATGTGTGGTGGTTCAACAAGGTACTCTTGGGTATAGATCTCTAGAATCTTATTTGATGGCTTATGGGATGAATTGTTTTCCTTGAACTTGTCCAAAACCCCATGAACCATGCTTCATGATAAAATATTTATAATGGAGATGATATCCTTTCTTGGATGACACATATTCCAAAACGTGTCATATTTTTTGTTTTAAGGAATTGTTCATGGCCCTCAAGGCTTAGAATACACCTGTAGGGATTAAGGCCTAAGTTTCCTCCCCTAACAATAGTCAAAGTACAAAGACCCATAATAAGTTATCAAAACCTACTAATGATGCCCATATTTGAACTTGGATCCAAATGATATTCTTCAAATGTTAAGTATGGTGGATTAAGGTGTTTCTCGTTAAGTAGGATGTACAAATATTTATTTATATATTAAGGATATTGGTGATGTAATCGGAGAAGCCACAGTATCGAAATGATCAAGTCAACGTTTCAAATCCATATCAGGATCCATCATCAGGACATGTTCGATAGTTTTACTCTTTTAACCATGTGTACGACCCCATAATCCATCCTTACTGATAAAAACATTCTAGTGATGCCTATATCATCACTAAATCGATAAATATCATATGAATAGGTCACGTATGGTAGATCAAGGAATTGTTAATTTCCCTTGATATTTAAAAGCTATTTTTATCCCAAGTTTCATGAGTTGGCATTTGTCTAAGCCTCACTACCAATACATAGTTCACAAAAAACTAGAGTGGTTCCAATATTCCTTGAAGGTGAAGGATCACCTTGGGAGGTCATGTTTGTTGGTTCTAGGAATCATTATGTTCCTTAGAAGTATTCAACATTAATTTAGGGATTGATTGCCATGTCCCCTTGATGTTGAGGGAACCATGAACCATACCTTTTTCTTGAAAATTTATAGTGTCATCCATATATGCACTTGGAGGGAAAATATATCCTCAAGGGGTTATGCGTTTTAGTTCAAGGATTCATTCTTGGGATTGGATTCCTATAATTATCATTTAGGGCCAAAGTACCGATATATAGTACTCAAAACTTCATAATATTTCTAGTATTCCCACTCAAAGGATAAGGATATACTCAATATGTCATGTGTAGTGGATTGGGTTGTCATTGTTGAACTTGAATGCTTATAAGACTCATTTAGGGAATAAGTATTATGCTTCTTTTTTCAACAATATCCTCATGTCTAATTCTTATAGACTCATATCCCATATCTAAAAACTCCTAATGACACCCATATCTATACTCAATGTAAAGGATAACCTTAATGGGTCCTATGTGGTGATTTGAGGTGTCATTCATTACCAAGGATGATTATGGTCATTTAGAAACTCTATCCTTGTCTATGTGGATTAAAGAGTCTACTATAATGTAATTTCCTAAATAGTGGTGTGCATTATGGATGAGATTAGTAAAATCCTTTCAAAGGTTCATGGATTTGATGTATGATGTTGTTCTAACAAGGGTTGTTCATCACAGGTTCAAAATGGTGATCTTATAAGTCCATTACTATATACACCACATTATGTTTGACTAGTTAGATGCCTAATCCTTGGTTCATTTTGGGACATGAGTAATTCATTTATTGAGTTCTCTATGTTACATCCCTTAACTCATTGATATTCATCCCTACATTGGGGGTAGCACATGGTTTAAGTGAATACATTGGTTGGGTGGAAAATTGACCATTGGGTGTGATAAGTCCCCCCCTTGTTTTACAAGCATGATTCTAGAAACTAGTCCTAACTAATGGTTGGTCACTATTGAAACAAGAGGATATTCTGAGGTATTCACACTACTATGGTTACTATTGATGAGTTTTTGAAAACTACAATTATCTTGGTACTCTTTACTAGTAGACTAGTAATATTGTTAGATAGTAAAAGTTGTTAATTTTGGAATTTAATTGATTAGATTTGAGATGNATATATATATATATATATATATATTATTTTTGTCCTAGTATAGTTTACAAAGACATTTTTGTATTCTAACACATGTTTTAAATCCATTACATGTACCAATTGATTGTACTATGTAGGGATGGAATCTAAGAAGTTGACATAATATCTCACAAGAACATGTTCCCTCTTGGATTTCAACAATAGCTATAAATTCAATGTCTTTTAAAGGAATGGAGACATTTTAGAGTGTTTGGATGTAAACACAAAAGCAATTAAAAAAATCACAGATTGAGTTCCTAATTCAAATAGTTAGTTAGGAAAGATACCAATAACATAATGAAGTGGCTTTTTTTAGGAAATCTTATCTAAAATGATAAAATAAATAAATAAAAAATACAAATTGTTGGATTTTATAGATGCTAAACTAGAACATGCACATGAGAATATGAGAATATATCATAAAAGTATAAAAAAATTCCCTCAATTTAGAAAAAAAAGAACACCTTAAACATGAAATGTTTATAGATAAATTAAAACTCTTTAGATTCTGTGATATTCATCATCTTAAATCTATAGCATTTATAAAACATGATACTAATTTGTATTATAAGTCATGGAAATGTGCGCTTCTTTACTTTCATGATATTCAGAATTAAGGAGGCTATGGATTTTGATATTTTCCTCGATTCATATGTAACATGCATAGGATTGGTTTGTGTGCTATCTTTACTTATATTTTATAGGTTTGATTATGGTTGCAATTGAAAAGTCGTTTGTTAATAAAACATTAGTTTATAGTTGTTAGATTTATTCTAATTAAATTTTAAATTTAATGGGTTTGGCTATGGTTGCAATTGAAAGGTGGTTTGTTATTAAAGAATTAGTTTATAGCTCTTATATTTATCCTCATTAGAGTGTTGTGAGTGTTGTAGATTCTGTGAGCCAACATATAAGTACTCGTTAGTTCTCAATTCAGTTATTTGCTATTAAAGAACCTTGTAGAGTTTTCATGTTTTATAGAGAAATGTTTATGTAATTCTAAGGATGTCTATACCTAAACACTTACAAATACATTCACTCTAAAATCCTAGAAATATTACCAAAGCTATAGCCTATACCTTGTACAATTATATCATCACTAATCCATTGTGAATACCATTATTAGTCCATGACGTACGAAAAGACTATTTGTTATGCTTTTATGTATTAGTTATCACAATGACATTCAATTTATGAAGGATAAAGTAAAGTTTAAAATAATTTTATATTTAACATTGATTTTTATTAAAGTTTAATTTATATATTTTCAAAATATTACTAGATGAAATTTTTCATGGGACCATTTTTTTCGTTGACACCATTAGAAAAAAATAATAAATAAAGTAATAAAGGCCACACCTTACAAATTGGTATGTTAAACTATGTAATATTTGCAATAATTGATTTCATGTGGATTAAGAAACCGTGTCCTTTTCATTGAGTCCATCAATTAATGAATTTTCCCATTCCTCACCAGGTGGTATACATTCTCAGTATCACCCACCTCCAATAGAAATAGGTTGTAGAGGACAAGAAGCAACAACCCAAAACTAGTTTGGTTTTGTAGGTTATTGAGGACATTTGGTTATGCAAGTCTCAGAAAGTGTGCAAGCTGACTCTAATGAGTGCTTTGATGAATTTGGAGAAATGTACCAGCACTTTGAGTGTGCTATAGGTACAAGAGATGGGGATACATATAATTTAGTATTTGAGGATGTGGGTTTGTCTGAAAGTGTTCAAGCTAATGGTCTTGCTTTAAATAACATAGGAGCATGCTATATCACACTAAGAGCTTGGAAGCATGATGGACATTGTACATAAATCTATATTAAGGCCCATTCATTATAGGGTCTCTGAATGAAAATAATGACTACTATGGAGCCTCCAAAACAATTTGAAGGGTCTCTATGTGTTCATTATAGGCTCAGTTTGGGTAATGGTTATGTCATTATTACTAAAGTTGAAAGTATTATGTAGAATATTTTTTGAGTATATGGATGAAATAGAGGAAGAAGAGGTAATTACAATGATATTTGGATTCATCAAAATCATATCTTATGTATTTTGTTGATCTGTATGGAAATCCTGACATGTAATTCCATTTCTAGAATCCAACATGGATGATTGAGTTGGACAACCCCAACTGTAAAGAAACCTCTAGAAATTTGGAATCGTTTTGAAATAATGATTGATGAATGGTCACACTAGGAAGCTTATCGACCCTTTACAATGTCAATCTATAGGTATTCGCCGTTGCAAGAATGGTATTGTATGTAGTCTCTTTTGAAGGAAAATCAATGGAAGATGATGATCTCCACCTCTCCAATGTAGGAAAAGTAGAAGATGGACCAAATGAGGAGTTGGAATCCACTCCACCCTTCGTTGCAAAGAAGGAGAAGGAAATAAATAACTAGGTTTTGAAGAAGAAGATTCCCTTTAATTCTTTACATTAATATTAATGCAACAATACACTTTTATTGATAAAGATGATTGACACAGATTTCATGATGAATATTCAAATGAAAAAGACGGTAATGCAAAGATTCATGGAAAAAAAGCATGCAAATCCACAAAAGCATGCAAAGAGTCTTGAAGTTGGTCAGGATTTTCTTGTGGATGCTACACATGTTATCTTCAAATAGTAAGTAATAATAGCAAGTAATATTTTATCTTTATCATATAATTCATTCATGTTTCCTTGGTGATTCTTACGCCATTGTTTCATTCAATATTTTTTTTAAGTGAGAGTACAGAAGATATACAAAACTAAGATACTGTATAGGGAATAAAAGTTGGACTTGGGTTGTTGTAAACATGTTAATATGTTTGGTCCACATGTTCTCACATATCCATGTTCATATCTCAACTTTAATCATCTTTATTAGTATCATGTCACCCTGTTTTTGGTACTCATTTGGTACAAATTAGTTTTGCGCACATGTACCAACACTTTTGGAATAAAGCTCAATAATTGTTTTTATATAATTTTGTTGTGAATCTCAATGCTTCATTATATAGAATATGTATCACTCTTTATTCCCTTAGAAATCATATTAAATATTGTTGGACACTTTTCCTAACTCGCGCAACCTAGGTTTTGCGTAGCCTGTCAACTAAACAAACACCCGAGATAACGACTCGATAGAGAGAGCCCCATCAGCAATGCTTACAGAGAAGGCGCAGTATCACCCGAGATATCTTTTTGATGGGAAACTGTCAGAGCCATGTTTTCATGCTTGTATAGAGATTATAGTCCCTTAGCGCACGGCCAAGGCGCTTTACCAACTCGCAAGGATGGGGTAGTTTTTTTCAAATTGTACTACTCATCGAGCATATATCTTATTAACTACTAACGACATGACACTGATTCGACCTTAGTTATTTAACCTTAACAAAATATAAAGAAATCTAACACACATGTGCAATATAACAGATGCACGACAATGATTGTTCCATAGACATAGGCTACTACTCAGAAGCAGTGCATACTAACTTATTCATGCATTCATAATTCTATTGACAATATGGAATTCATTCAACTAGGATAGGACTTGCATCATAAACATAACATAACAGAAACATAAAAAACCATATGCATTCAATCATCAGTACACAGGAGAGTTCATGTGGAAACCCATCTGTGAAAAACCACAAGGCGCTCTTCATCTGGAATGATAAATATATGGCGCCTTCAGTCTTATTTTGACTACAAACTGTCTTAGATATAGATTTCAGCTCAAACTCTTTCTTGCTCTCTTGCTCTCTGTCTTATTTCTCCTAATATACCGCTACCATCTACTAATCCGCACACGATCTGGATCGATCTCTCTAGCATCTGCACATCTATAGCAGAGCTTCCCTTCTACTGTACTAGCCCCGACTGCATCCTATAGACTTTCTACTAATCTACCACTCACAGCTTTTCTCTTCACTCTGCTCTCTCCTCTGTTAACTCCTCAAAACAACTGAAAGTAAACAAAAACTAACCATTCTCGAAAAACTCACTAAAAGAAATCATGACCAACCAGGGACCAACTCTCTAACTATTCAATCCATCCTACTTATACTATTTTACATGACCATGCAGGGTCGTCTGCATATAGGAAGTCCATTAACTATCACCATTAGTCGCCCCTCAGGCTATAGTTGTGGCAATCATGAATTGACACAAGGAACTAATGACCTTACTTACACCATGTGTTCAATCATGTGGCATCTGCCGACTTAAGCTGACTTCAGCACCCACAATCATCCTGTTGCTTTCAACTGTTATACTACACTTGTGCTAATACTTTACCCTGTGACATATTCCTTTCCACACACTTCCCATTTTTCACCCAGGTGACCTCTTTTGCACCTATTCCTTCTCTGCGTAGCTTTCTTGGTCCACGTAGATTCCTTCTATGCCTGCTGTGCTCTTCCTTTTCCTTACTTGTGCTTGCATGATGACTTGATTCTTAGAACAAGTCCTCTGACCTTGAACTTCTTTATTCTTATGTGGCGGTCATGCCATGCTTTTTGACATTTTTTTTCCATGTTTTGATGGAAGCCCATAATGAAGCGTTCTTCTTCCATTTGAACCAGCTGTGCAATTCTTTCTTCTACGGCGTCGATATCTATCATCTCTGTTAGCATAGCAATTCGTAGGCTACACACAATGTACTCCATGGGCATGAATACTTCTTGTCCATAGAATAAATGGAAAGGAGTGTATCCAGTTAGTCGTTTGCATGTTATTATATAATCACATATTACAGTTGAGACTTTTTGGTCCCAGTCATCTCTATGCACATTACAGACCTTGGTCAAGGAATTCTCTAGTATCTTGTTGAAAGCCTCAATAGTTCCATTTGCTTGAGGATGGTAAGGTGTTTTCTTCTTGAGCTGGATTTGGAATTCTGTAGTCAATTCAACAATTAGCTTATTTACAAAATGTGTAACTTGGTTGCTAATAAGGATCTTCTATAAACCAAACCTTGTGACTACATTTTCAAAAAGAAACTTCGTCGTAGTTGTTGTAGTATAGTATTTCACAGGTGCCTCTTCCGACCATCTTCTCAAGTAGTCTGTAGCAATTATAATATAGCATGCACTAGTTTTTTTCCCTAGCGAACTGATAGGGATGACAAAATCTACCACCCATTTATCAAAGTCTTGTGGTGTAATTTGTGGCACAAGTGGAATTTCATCACGTCGTGATGGTTTCCCAGTTCTTTGACACTTATCACAATCTTGATAGTATTTCCTTGTATCCATATGTACAGTTGGCCACCAGAGTCCATCTTGCAAAATATTGCACACCATTTCCTTCCTGTCATAGTGTCCTCTTGAAACACCTGCATGCATTTCATCCATTACCCATTTACTTTCATGATCGAAGACGTATGTATGCAGTATTTCATCCAGTCCCAACTTATACAGTTTCCCCGTAATTAATGTGTAGTCTATGGCCTTGAGAATTATTTGTTCCTTCTCCATGTTGAATAACCTTCAGGTGCAAATCCTGTATTCAATAAGTGTATAATAGCATCAAATTATTTATCGACAACATTGATAGCAAACAGTTGCGCACCAGGTAGATTATCCTCTAGGATGGTGGGTTCCTCCCCACTTTCAATGTGCAACAAGTTATCTAGCCCAACATTCAGTTGACCTGGATTCATAATGACTTCAAAGTCAAATTCTTGAAATAAGAGGAGCCACCGACAGATCTTCCCCCCAAACACTGGCTTATTGACCATGTACTTTAGCGTAGAATGATCAGTGAACATTTTGAAGTGTCCACCCAATAGGTAATGTCTGAACTTTTGTAGTGCATATACCATTGCAAGTCCTTCTCTTTCAGTTGTGGTGTAGTTCTTCTTTGTTGTGGACAGTTTCTTGCTTGCAAATGCAATTGGGTGGTCAATTGCATCCTCTCCTGGTTGTGTTAATACTATACCAAGCACAATTGATGATGCATTAACATGTACATGGAACTCCTTCTAGTATGGGAATATCAATATTGACACCATGGACATTTTTTTTTCCAGCTTATCTAGACTTTCTTGACATTCTTCGCTCCACTTGAACTTGGCATATTTCTTGAGCAGCTTCTCCGTTGGGGCAGTTATCTCCGCATACCCTCTAATGAATTTCCAATAATATCCACTATGTCTCAATGTGGATCTGAGTTGTGTGATCGATGTGGGTGGAGGGATGTCCAAAATAATTTCCACCTTTGTAGGGTCAACTAAGATCTCGTCGTGGCATACTACATGGCCCAGCAGTACACCAAATGGCGCATAAAATATACATTTTCTCAAATTCAGTGTAATTTGATACTAGAGACACCTTTCCAGTATCATGTGCAGATTCTCAATATGGTCTCTTACCATACCAAAGACCATCCAGTCATCAAATATACTTCAAGAAACTTATGAATGAAATATTTAAAAGTAGAAAATACTATTCTAGAGAAAATAGCAGGGGCATTTTAAAGGCCAAAAGGAATTACCGTGTATTGGTAGCATCCCCATTCTATTACAAAGGTTGTTTTGTGGCAGTCCTCTTGCGCAATTCTGACTTGGTGGTAGCCCGAGAACCTGTCTGTGAATGACTACATTTCTTATGCATTGATGCTCCTTAAGTCTTCATTTGTAAATGGTGTTGGGAATGGATAATGTAAGCAGGCATCATTTATCTTTCTATGGTTGACACAGATCCTAACCTCACCCATCACCTTTTTGTCTTAAATCACTATAGGGATTATCCACTTTGACTCTTCAATAGGTTCAATGATTCCTTCTTCTAGCATGTGATCTAGTTCTTCTTTCACTTTTTCTTTATAGCACAGATTTAGTCTGTACGAGCACTATTTTATGGGTCTTGTGTCGGGTTTGAGTGGAATTTTCATTTCACCCAAATCTCCTACTATCCCCTTCATTTCCCTAAATTTTGTCGGGAATAGGTCTTGGAACTCATGTAATATATCAGTGATTTTGGCTACTGTCTCTTCGTCCCAATAGTCTCCAATGTTAGAAAATGTTGGATTGTCCTCCGATCCAATGTTAACTTTCTTAATATTTAGTGGCTTGATGAAATGCTCACTAGATCTATTGCTTCCTTATACTTCACGCAATCCTTCTGACTCTGGAGTATTGATGTTAGTTAGATCATCCTTCGGGTCCCCGAAGAGGTTATAGCATGTCATCCAGTGCTGAACTGTCTCACAAAACTAGTTGGAATGCCCAGTACAGGGTTTAGAATACTCAATCCTTAGTGAGATCTTTGTGAATATATTCTTCTTAATAGTATTTAGTGCGATATCAACTGTTGGTTGGTCATCTGCAAACTAGAATGTGTATATAAAATTATGTGCAACCTTTTCCCATTCTTTTGTTTCCTGGCATAGCTACATAGATGCGTACTAGCCTATCGGTGTCATTTCGAGAGTATGGATGAAGTGGTGAACCCATTCCTTGCGTGGGTAGTTTGAGAATGCTACGGAACACTGCTCCAAGTGTTCAACAAGGTTTGATAACCCTATATACCTTTGCATCACAGTTGTGACCTCATATCTAAAACTTACTTCCATTAGTCGTCTGCACTACGGCCATTAAGTTATCAAACTTTTGTGTGTACCCCACCTATGCACGGGTGTGGCTTTTAGCATAAATTATAGTGCATATAGTCATTGTGGCTTTGTTACTAATTCTTCAAAATTAGTCAAGAACATTTCCAAGTTAGGTAGTCCTTCGTATGTAGGAAATAGTCATGATTGAGTTCCCACTCGTCGAACAGACTTAGTTATCTTGGCACATCTCCTCATAGAGACTTCATGTAATCGATTCTGCCAGTTTTCAAGTGCCTCCCTTGATTCTGATGTACATGAACTCATGCATTTCCAGCTCAAGTTACCATCTACAGTAGTATTAATGTAATCCTCCGCAAAGGTAGTGACATTATTGTTATCAAGGTGATCACTTTGTCCTTCATTGAACACTCGTTCAGCGTATCTCTGTCCTTCCAGCAGTTTGAGGGGTGCAACTACCCTCATCTCATCATCTTCAAATGATAGGGTTCTTCTTTTGAAATTTATAATGGTTTTATTTCCCATCGCCCAATCGATCCCTAGCAACGCGAGATATGAGTTAGTATCATATACTATATTGATGACTTCAAAGTCTGCAAAAGTGCACAATCCTTCAATATCCACTTGGAATTTACTCAATCTACCAATGGGCAGGACCCTTTCCTGATTATCAAGCATTAACTAAATTGGGTACCATTCTAGGGGTGGCTTGCCCATTATTTCCCACTTCTGGTGCATTAATATATTAACATCTAATCGCAGGCCGAGGATGATATAGTCCATGTCATAATCACCAATTTGCATGGACATCTTGACTTTGCATCCCATTTTGAACTTTGTCTTGACACTATTGACCTTCTTTGCTGGGAGGTATTCCTCCAAAAGCATTTCTATGAATGCTTCAAACTCTACAAGTGCATCCTTGTGTTGGATTAGCACCAAACAACTTGACAGGAAAGGTTTGAGCTTACTAACCTTATTTGTACTCTTGCTTGTAGTATGTTGTTTGAATATCTTCTAGAATCTCTCAGGAATATATTTAACTTGGCCTGAGGTGGAGGGTTGTTCTATTCAAAAAATATTTGTGTGTATATCCATGAATATGCACTTTTGCTTTTGAACATCAAGTGGTGCTTTCTTTTGTGCGACAGGTCGCACTTGCGCTGCAGGATTTGACTACGTAGCTTGATCTGCACCCATTGTAGCACCTCCTCTTCTTACAATTTCTACAGTTGGTTCTCGTGGTTCTATGACTATCATATACATGTTTGCGCTAGAATTTAGTTTGGGATCATTCGATGTAGGATTTGGTGCTAGTTTAGCTTCTCCACCCGTCCTGTCTTGCCTTCAAGCTATAAGTTGTGGACATTGCTCCACATTGTGCTCTTGTTTGCAATATGAGCAAGTCTTCACAATTTCAGGGCAGTCTCTACCATAGTGACCCTATAATCCATAATTGCAGCATACTACTGGCCCTCTTCCTCCACCAAATCCTCCTCCTCCTTGACCCCTGTAATTGCCACCCCCCCTCAACTAAGGTTGAGGTGGTTATGGAAGGTATTGTGCATAATGTTGTTGATACGGGTTATATAGGCCCGTATTCTTAAATTGCGGTGCCATCTGAAACTACTACGCATGATGAAACTGAGGCATGACCTAAAACTGAGGTGCAACCTGGAACTGAGGTGCAACCTGGAACTAAGGCACATCCTGTTCAATATTTATTTGCTCCTCCATCTTCATCAGATATGCATCTACTATTTTCTCTCTCATGAGTTGGTAGGCCCTACAATTGTTTTCATCATGGACTACATATATACAAAATTTACAATACAAACTAGTTGGGGTACATACCGTCCTCTGTAGGAACATATAGTCTACGTCACGGTGTCCTCTTATCTGGAAAATGTTGCACTAGGGAAGACCCTGGGTACTCAATGTGTTTGGCACACCGAACGAGATGTAGTTCATGTAGGTCAGGAAGTCATCTTTGGTATATCCATTGGTCTAGCATCACATAAACCAGAGGTCTTCCTACACCTCTTTTCCTCTTTTTATTTCTTGGAGCTGAATAGTCAGATTAGCCAATTGTGTTTGAATCTATATCATTCTAGCAGAGTCATCTCCAATAGATCAAGCTTCTAGCTTCATTGCCAATTCTAGCGCCTCAGTTTGTGTTGCTATCTTTTGCTACATGAGTGGTCCTCTAATGTGTGGTAGTAACGTAGCAATAAACCACTCTTTATGCTGCACATCTAAAATATGGAAGCTTACTTTGGCCATCATCATTTTGAACCACTAGTCAAAGTCCCATACTGTTTATGTTGGAGACTGCTTAATCTCCTTGATCTCGGTTATACATTGGGACTCATATTGTGGCTTTCTGAATTCCAAGATCATTGCACGTCAAATATCCTCAAGATTATTCTATGGTGTTTCGATTGGTATGGCACAAAACTTCATGAACCAATCTAGGGTATGAACCCTCAAGGTCATGATCATCTGTGCCTTCTTTATATATGCATTATGGACTAAATGCACCATCCAAACAACTTCACATAGGAGCCAATGCTGCTCTGGGCCTTCCGTTCCATTCCCATTGAACGTGGGTAATCTAACATTTGTTCCCACCATTAGGGTGGCACTAGGGTTGCTCACTTGATTCCCCGAATTTACTGGGTTTACTGGGATCGCTGATGGGATTCCTTGTGCACCAGTACCAACACTAGGACTACTAGTGTTCACAAGTGGTTTAGGTGACAAACTTATTGTTATATTTTTATCATTCAAGATAGCATTATGATCTTAGGATCTTTAACTGAGAAAATAACATGCACAGCAATAAAAAACAAGAGACAAGAGGAACAAAGAATTTTCCTCGGGGAAACCATAAAGGTGAAAACCCCACAACTTCCTTAGAGATAGAATCAACACCAAAATTAAAACCCAAAAACATAAAGATGATCTCCTGACAGCAATAGTCTCTCTCTCTCTGATCCTAGCAACTTCTCTCTCACTCATGTGCCCCAATAAGTGAGTATGTGTGTGATAAATAGAGAGGCTCAATCTCTATTTAAATTCTTTCGTTCAATTGAAACCCACTCCAACATGTTGGCCTCACTTAACAATTACTTACTAGTGCCGACCTCTAGGATTTTCTAATTACCCTAGTGCCCCACAACTTGTGGGGACTTTTCCTCCTCCGACCAACAAGGAGGGTTATCCTTAACATAATGGTAGGGACTATTACCCTGACTTATAATGACTCACTAACAGTCGACTTCTCTAGGATAGTATAATAACCCTAGGGCCCCACAACTGCGGGGAATTCAAGCCTTGATCAATAGGAGGGTTACCCATAATGAATTGCAAACTTCTTCAACTCTTCACCAATAAACTAACAGTCTCTACTAGCACACTAGCTAAGAAACAAAAATTGAATGCTAAGAAACTAAGAAAATTGATAAGTTACCCACACACATTCTAAGGTCTTCCTTCTATTAGTCTCTTACATGTCTCTCTTAGCTGACCTCATATATTTAGCCAATAGGCTATCATTCCTATTCTAGCAACACATGTCAGTAGGAACTAGTAGCCTGAATTACAATGATTCTTTCATACATGTGACTTACGCTAACTCTAGCCAAACTTGTACCCACGATTTTACCAAACTATCACTTTCCAGTCGTTGTGCTACTGCACACATTCTGGCATGGTTTCCTCTATCGTCACTCATGTTGTCCCATCTTTCCCTTGTGTCGCAGCTTCTCTTCTGTTAGAAGCTCCTCTTCTGTCACAATTTCTCTTATTTCATGAACTCTCCACTTGTCACAAATTCCTCTTGTGTTAAGATATCCTTTTCTATCATGATCTCTTCTTATGTATACTCTTTCTTCCATGTTTGCTTCTATCATGGCTACTTATTCCTTCTTCCGCTACTACTATCTTAGCTTCCTTCTTCCTTCCAATGACCT